>VWZV01003380.1:85839-160212 GCA_013397155.1 Irena cyanogastra
GGGGCCCCCGGCGGCGGCCGCCGGGCCCCCCATGACCGGCCTGTTTACAGCGGCGCGGCGCGTACCACGGTGGCGGGGGAGCAGGAGGGGCCTGCCGCCGCGCTGAGCCCCGGCCGCGCCGAGCCGCGCTGGCGGCACCGCAACCCGGTTACCGCGCCCGGCGTGGAAAACCAGGACCTCTCTTTCCGAGTACGGGGCCTGCANACGGCGTGGTGTACGAGGCGGTGTCGGGCCGTAGCGGTGCCCGGCTGGCGGTGAAGCGGATCCGCTGCGACGCTCCCGAGAACGTGGAGCTGGCGCTGGCCGAGTTCTGGGCCCTGACGAGCCTCCGGCGGCAGCACCCCAACGTGGTGCGGTTCGAGGAGTGCGTCCTGCAGCGGCACGGCCTGGGGCAGCGCATGAGCCACGGCAACAAGCGCAGCCAGCTCTACCTGCGCCTCGTCGAGACCTCCCTCAAAGGTACCGGCACCCCCGGGCCGTCCCCGGCACGGCCCCAGTGCCCTCCTGGGCCACCTCCCGGGCCGCCCTCCCACGCCCAGGGCCTCCGGGGTCCCTGTCCCTGACACCCGTGTCGCCCATCCCCCCCCTGAGCGCCTGGATCTGCACCTCCCTGCTGCCATCAGTGAGCCTCACACCCAGCTCCTCCTGCCCCAGTCCCAGGTTACACCCCCGGAGCAGGTGACTGCTGGGATGCCCCATGCGGGACATCTTGGTTTTGTCTCCCTTCTACAATACCCCCACCTCAGGCACTGCTGCTGCCCTCGCTTGCTCCCCATCACCCTGTTGCTCAAATTCCTCCTGTGCACTGCCTGTGCTTAAGAGCACCCAAAGCTCCCCCCAGCTCTCACAGTGCCCTTCCTCCCACCTTGACTCACTGCTTTTCCAGCATAACCACCCCTGAGCTCTCCCTGCTGTGCCCCTGAGCACCCATCACCCCTGCACTCTTGGGGTCCTCTCTGGGGTATCTGCTCTAGGCTTGCTCCTGTCACCCAGCTCTGTCCTGTCCCTGCAGGGCTCTCCCACAGGATCTCTTTGCTGCCACTCACCCTGAGCACACCTGAGGGACCCTTGTTCTGGACCTTGTCCCGCCATGCTGTGCTATCCTCTCCACTCTCCCTTTCCTGTACGATGCTCCCAGGAAGCCGTTCCCTAAGTCCCACCCATGTCTTGCAGCAATGCCCGTGGGGTCCTTCCATGTGCCCTGCAGTCCTGACCCCAGTCCTGAGGGGCCCTGTTGCCATCTCCAGGCTCCACCCTAACCCTTGGGGGACATCCCTGTGTGCTGGACCCCTGGCCATCATTGACTCATCCTCCCTTACACCCCAAATCCCGAGGCTCCATCTGCTACCCTGGCCTGTGCCACAGCCCACACACATCCCCTTGGGGACCTTCAGAGCCTGTGCCCCAGTCACACCAAGGGGACATCTCCCCCTCTGCCCAATGTACTGTGCCATCTCTGAGTACCCCAAGGCTGCAGCCTGTTATGGCTCAAGCTCTCTTTAGGACTGTCCCCATGTCCCCCCCATTGCTGGCTCTATGGGAACAGTCCTGGAAGCACTAATGCCTGTAGCCTGTGCTGATACCCCCATTTTCCCCTGGGGTCCCTCAGCAGCATCACCAGGCTGTCAGGGGTCACCTTCTCCTGTCACAGTCGATGGTTTTGATGGTGACATCTCCAAAATGCTCCCTTCCTCCCTCCGTTTGCTCCCTTGGCTGCTTGTCAGACCCAGCTTTGCCAATGTGCTGTGAAGATGCGGAAAAATACAGGAGCCCTGAGCCCTTGATGCCCCTGTGCCTCCCAGCCTGCTGTGAACAGAGCCAGTCACCCCAATTCTTCCTTCCCCAAACTTGTGTGCCAGGATTCCTGTCAGCTCCTTGGGGTGCTCAGTCTCCCTGAGCCCCCAGTGTAGGCAGCCCCCAGACCCTGTGCCAGGCACAGAGTTCAAGCAGAGCTCCTGGGATCCATCCTCTGAGCAAACCTGTGGCTCTGACTCTCCCTGCCTTACCTGTGCCCTCTGTATCCCTGGTGGGTGGACATGTCCAGGCGTGCCTGGCTCTCCCCATGCATCCCAGCTCCTGCTCTTCCTTCACACAACCACCCAAGGGAAGTTCCCTGAGAAGGGCAGTGTCCAAATTCCTGTACAGCCAGGGCACACAGCTCCCTGGGAGGGGAGCCAGCTCTTTGCTTCGGGTGTGTCCAGCTGTAGCAGGAATGGAGGGTCCTGCCCCCTCTGTCATGTTGCACTGCCTGAGGAGAGGTGGCTTGGCTTGGGGAAAGCTCTTGGGTAGCTGGAGGTGCCCCAAGCCCAGGTGGGGAAGGAGACCTGTAGATGCCCCATCTCTAGGTGGGGATTGAGCCTCCTGAATTCCCAGCAGTGGGGAGGGCTTTGCCTGCCCTGGTCCTACGGCAGCCCCTCAGAGCGGGGCAGAGCTGGGCTCTGCATCCCCAGCCAGGACAGGAGTAGTTTGGCTCCCAAAACCAAGCTGGAGCACATTCTCCTTTCCATCTGCCTGGCTGCCCTCGAGGCTGTGTTGTGCCAGGCAGCCTGTGCTTGCTGCCTTCCCAAGCCTTGGGTCTGATAGACAAGGATAAATATTTTCAAAACAAAAGCTGGAGCTGGATGAGCCCTGCAGGTCTCCTGCTCTCCTTCCCTGGCGGCAGCAGAGCTGGGGCTGCGGCGGTGGCCGTGGAGCTGTGCTGCCGTGCCATTCTGCACGACCGCAGCTGGGCTATTTACGGGCCAGCGCAGATGCTGTGCCAACGTGCCGGGGCTCAGGGCACGGCGAGGATTAATCTGAGACTTTCTGAATTGGGAGCACAACTGTTGGGATAGCAGGCGGGGTTTGGTCTCAGCTACGACGCAGAGCCTGAACCTTTATAATTTTAACGAGATGTGGAGTAATTAAATTTAAGGGTGTGAAAAGGAAGGTGAAAGCTGGGTGCTGAGCTGGAGGAGAGGCACGTACCCGTGCAATGTGCTCAGAGCCCTGAGACAGGAGCACCTCCAGTGCTTGTGCACATCACATGCCCCTGTTGTTCCTAACCTAGAACAGTGACAGAGCTGCCTTAAGTGAACAGGTATGAGGTGTTGCTTCCTGTTCCTCGCATGTCGTCTGTGCGGTCATCAACCTGCCACCAGCACTCAGCCTCACTCATGGGCTGCCCTGGTGTCACCTCCGTGTGTTGCCATCATTCCAGCTGCCTGGAATTCCATGCTGCCAGCTCCCATGTCTCCGGTGCATCCTCCTTGCACAGAGGGAGTCAGAGGTTACATGTGATGGTGGGCACTGGGATGCTGCTTCTGCTCTCACTGGATTTTTATTTCCCCTCTGAAGCTAAGCAAATTAGCACGCTGCTAATGAGCTCCCCAGGATGGGGTGGGGGAGGGGCATGTGTGCTGCTGGAAAGATGGAGTGTGAGTGTGTGCCATCCTGTGTTTGGGCAGGGAGCACATGGGGATGCTGTTTTGGTGATAGAGAACAGGTCCAGCCTGTCATTGGCATCTCCTCAGCTCTTGACTGCTTGTCTTCAGTTTGCTAACATCTCATCTTTAGGGAGCGTCTTGCCAGCTCTTTATATTTAAAGCTGTTTGTTTTGAAGGCAGGAAGATGATTTAACAACTAAAACACTTTCAGATTATAGAAAGAAAATGAGGAAATATTACTTTTGGCTTAAGCCTCTACTCGCAATGCTCCACCCAAAGTGAAGTGCCTGGTGCTCACAGCTACTGCTGGATCCCGGTCATCTTTCCTGCGTTTGCTGAGGTTCAGGGGCCAAGTTTTAAATCAGAGCCTTCCTTATGCTAAAAACAAACCTTGGCTTGTCAGAACTAACAGGTCCTGGCTGCTGCTGAGCCAGTGTTTGAGCCGCTTCCTGTGGGAAGGGGCTGCCAGCAGTGCTCTGTGGATGCTCCCACCTGGCTGTGTGTGAGGGATGTGGGGCTCTGCCGTGCTCCCTGTCATGGTTTGATTCCTGGCAGAGAAGAGACAGACACTCCAGCTCCGTGTGTTGGGGCTGTATGGCTGCAGAGGGGAGCGGGAAAGCCAAACCCTGTGTCCTGCTGTGATGTCTCTGGGATTTAGCAAATCAAAGTGGTGGCAGCTGTGTGAGCTGGGGCTGTCCTGGCTGCGCTGGAGTCTCTGCTCCCAGGACAAGCAGCCTCTCCTTCAGTTCCCAGGCTGTCATGCCAAAGGTGGCTTGCCCCAGAGAAGCTGCTTTTCCTGGTCAGCATTTTGGTCTCCAGAGCCAAGCTGTTCTGTGCTGCTCCCAGCTGGTCCTTGGGCTTTCATGGTGAGCCTTCTTCCAGCCATATGAGACCCCCAAAGTGCACCCAGTACCCTGTGAAACTCCACCCTGTTTTTCAGATCTAACCTTCAGACCTAATCTCGGCAAAAGATTGTTGAGGATGGGGAGGTGCAGCCAAATCCTTCTGTTGTGCAGATTTCCATTTCCATAGCAGTAGCCATGGATACAGACTGTTTGTGCAAATAACCAATATTCCCACCCACACCGACTGCTGACCAGTGCAGCCCAGGGCTGGGTGTCTCTGGTAGTCCTTGGCTTTACCTGCTGCTGGAAGTTTTTTGCTTTCCCAGATGCTCTCTGGGGCTTTGCTCAAACAAAACCCAACTTTGTCAAATGGGTGGAGCTATTTAACTGCTTTCAAAAACACTTGAGTTCAGCTGTGGGACTTTTTAGCTGTGGCAGAGGTGAGTGGTATCCTCCAGCTTCTCTCTTATGGTGCTTGAGGATAAAAAAAAAAAATTCTAGAGCAAAATAATGTTCTGGTGGTGTGTGCAGGCTCTGCCAATCACCTGGGTGCTCTTTAGAGGTGACTTGGGGTCTGACCGTGGGGATGCATTCCTGGCATCAGCTAATGGGGGTGGGTCTGTTGCCAATGCTCCCTGGGGCATCCTGGCATCCCTGGGGAGAACCAGTGGCAGACCTGGCCCCACTAGCTGATATGATGCTATTGTGTTCTTCACATGTCTAATTGATGTGCAAGACAGTCCTTCCTTAGGCAGGAGTTTTATGGAGTAAAGCCTGAGATGCTCTGAGCTTGAGGAGACAGTGGCAGTGTCTGGTGAAGGAAGAAGCTGTTTGGGGTGTAATACTGAGTAGTAGGAGTACTTACAGTCACAAGTGTGGCTGAGATGACATTCAGCAAACACTCTTTGCAACTTGGACCTCCAGTTTCCTCTCATTAAAGACTTGTTGGCACTTAATGAAAGCTGGATGAAGTGGCAGAGTTTCCCCAGCACAAATGCAATCCTTAAATGCACAAATTTGGTCTGGGAAGACCCAGTGGGCCACAGGGCTGGGACACTGGTGTGACCAGTGTTGGCAAGACTGTGCTGGCACAGTGTTAAGGGCTGTGATTTACTCCCTGTGTGCCGTTCCAGTAAAGTGTATGAAACGAGCCAACCTTTGCCTCCTGCAGCAGAGCTTAGGTAGGAGAGGAGGAATTCACAGGAATGATTTTTTTTTTTCCTGTAGACTCACTGCTAATTGTGCTTTTAGCCTCTGCTGCTTTGGCTGTCAGAGCCTGGGGAGAATGGCCTGCTGAAAGGACTGAAGAAGATGTGTTCTCTGCACTTTGCTGGGAGGAGGCCCCTGAGCTAGTTCCCAGCAGTGGGTTTGGATAAACATGGTGCTGGTGTGTCTTGCTGAACAGGATCCCAAAACACTTGACGCCACAGCAGTTCCAGCATCACTGCTGTGCCCTGCAGTGCAATAGGTCCCAGTCACATTCCCAAATTTTTCTCTATCAACATAAACCAGACCTGTTCCTCAGCTATCCTGGGTTAGTGTGGACTTTGAAATGTGTCTGAAAATCCCACTCTTTTATCCCTTTTGGTCAGGTGAGAGGATCCTGGGCTACGCAGAGGAGCCTTGCTACCTGTGGTTTGTCATGGAGTTCTGCGAAGGGGGAGACCTCAACCAGTACGTGCTGTCCCGAAGGCCCGACCCAGCCACCAACAAGAGCTTCATGCTGCAGCTGACCAGCGCCATTGCCTTCCTGCACAAGAACCACATTGTCCACCGGGACCTGAAGCCAGACAACATCCTGATAACCGAGAAATCTGGCACCCCTGTGCTCAAGGTGGCTGACTTTGGGCTGAGCAAGGTCTGTGCTGGCCTGACTGCTCGGGGCAAGGAGGGTGGGCATGAGAACAGAAATGTGAATGTGAACAAGTACTGGCTGTCCTCGGCCTGCGGCTCTGATTTCTACATGGCACCCGAGGTTTGGGAGGGACACTACACTGCCAAGGCTGACATCTTCGCCCTCGGCATCATCATCTGGGCCATGATTGAGAGGATCACTTTCATTGATGCCGAGACCAAGAAGGAGCTACTGGGGACGTACATCAAGCAGGGGACCGAGATTGTGCCCGTTGGGGAAGCGCTGCTAGAAAACCCAAAGATGGAGCTGCACATCCCTCAGAAACGCAGGACTTCCATGTCTGAGGGGATCAAGCAGCTCTTGAAAGACATGTTGGCTGCTAACCCACAGGATCGACCCGATGCCTTTGAGCTTGAAACCAGAATGGACCAGGTTACATGTGCTGCTTAAATTCAGGGCAGGCCACTGCTGTGCTTTGCAGCTGGGTAAGTGATTGGCATTTTTTGTCTTATTTCTGTCGGCTGTACTGGCCCAATAGTGCACTTTGTAGCGACAGAAAGGAGTCTTTTATGTTCCTAGAGCTATTTCTATAGTGACTCATCAGAGCACTGCTTCCGAGGTTGTTTTCACCTATTCTACTTCAAAAATAAAGTAGAGGTGAGAAATAGAATTAGCAGCTGCACATCCTATCACTGCCCAAGGGCCCAGTGGAGCTGGAAAGGGTGGGCAGGAGCCTTGCTCCTCAGAGGTCCTGGACAGTGGCTGAGACAGGCTGGGGCACAGCAGAGACACCTGCAAGCACTTCATATAAGCTTTGGGGACATCTGTCTCTCTCAGGGTCAGGGAGGGATCTGCCAGTTCTGCCTCCTGTGCTGTGTGATGTAATTTCCAGTCTGTGCTGGAGCTCCCTGTCTAGCACCATCCCCCTCCCCTGTGACACTTGGACAGGACACCTCTGGGCCCAGCTGGCTCTGAGTAGGCACCAAGTGGCACATCTGTCTTGGCACAAAACTCTTTGCTTTCACCTACAAGGCACGTGGGTCCATCTTGTGGCTCTGTTTCATTTCCCTATTAAAGGCAGGACTTCCCTTTGGTGTGGATGTCAGTTGCCCAAACCCAGGAGATGCTTTGGTCTCCCGCATCTGTGTTTGTAGACCTGTGTCTACTCAGGAAGGAAGCTTAAAAACAGCTCTGCTCAGACTGAGCTCAGCTCTGTACAGAGTCCCTTCCCTTCTCCCCCTCTGCTAAACAGTCTCAAGCTCAGAGGTCCTGATCCTGCGGCATGGGTGGTCACACATGGTCTGGAAGGACCCCCAGGGATGTGGTATAGCTGGCAGTGTCACTCAGCAGTGACATAGAAGGACTGGGAGGTGTTGCCTACATGGCAAAGCTGCCTGTAAACAGGAGCTGTTACTAGGGATTCTCCCAGCCAAACATTTCAATGAAACTGAAGCATTACAGATTACCAGGGGTGAGGTTGACATCTTTGCAGCCCACGTCCTTTCTCAGGCTCCTGCAGAGCTGCCTGCCCATCACTGGTCCCAGGAGATCTTTGACAGCCTGCCTGTGTCAGGTGCTGACATCACAGCTTGGGCATGGCCCTCACCTCACCCCAAAACCACACACAGCCAGCTGGACCGGAGCTGAGCATGGATGCAAGAGGGCAAAGAGGGAGGAAATCGTGTCCTTAGCCAGCACTCACCAGCCCTCAGCTGATGTCTGTGTGCTTGTCCAGCTCTGAGAACAAGCCCCCAGCAGCAGATGGTGGGGAAGGTGGAAGTATTTTGGCAGGTTTTGCTAAAACCTCTTGTTGCTGCCACCTGAGGGTTCCTGAGCTTATGGAAAATACTGTGATGCCTGACCTCCCTCTCTCTGTGTGCCCGGGTACACTCTGTGCTGTATGTAGAGAAATAGCGATGGAAATGAAAAGACTCATTGGGTGGGTCTTGTTCTTTTCCGTTGGTTTGTCCAAACTGGTCCACAGACCATCCCCTCTGCACTCTTCCACGCACAAAATATTTAACACCCATCTCAAGTGTGAATAACTGATTCAAGCACTGCTGCCTGGGGCTCGATACTGGTCCCAGCGCAAGTGTGAGCTGGGGATTAGGGTGGGAGAGTGAATCTGTGGAAGTGTGATCCTTAAGATGGGTGTGCTCCAGCCCCGGGGCGAGAGCAGACACCTGCCTTGTGCCTGGGGGAGAGGCGTGGGGCCGATGGGGCTGTGGGAGCAGCTCTGCCGCACGTGGCGGGTCAGGCAGGGCTCTGCCATCTGCGCTGGCTCTGTGCTGACACGATGCTGCTGCGTTATGCAACCAGCCCCTGCCCTCGGGGGAAAATTCATCCTGCGCAGATCTGCGGAATAGTACATGAAGGGATAACAAACACCGAGGGGACAGTCCTACCCCGCGGCTGTTTGCTCAAACCCAGCTGCCTTCTGCAGCCCCCCCTCCCAACTCCATCCATGAGTCTGCACCGATGCTCCGTGGTGACACAGCTGCAGCAGCCAGGGATGCTCTTACATAACCCAACCTGGCACATGGAGCGTGGTCGCTTGGCCCAGATAGAGCCCAGCACCAGCCATATGTTCCCTGCAAACCCCGAGTGTTCCTCCGCCTCGCTCGTGGGGCAGCCAGAATGTTTGGTACACTTTGCTGCATGGTTTTCCTGGTGTAGTTGTGTATTCAAATCAGCCTTCTTCTGGCTGCTATTAAATGCAAATCTTAAATTGGAAACCTGCTTGAGAAGCTTAAAATGGGATTTAGAGCAGAGCCTGAATTCTGCTCTCAGGTAATTTTAGTTGACCGAGAAACTCACATAACCTCTTCTAACTTATTTGTGGCACTGGCATGTAGCTTTGCTATGCTGGGTCATGCAGCAAGTTCTTCCCCAGGACAGTTCAGACCTGCTCAGCCTTGGTTCATGTCATAACCTGGAAAACTGTAACCCTCCCTGACCCAGGGAATTGCATTTTTGCTTATTCTTTGCTATGCCATTGACATCTTCAGATTTCGCTTCATGTCTCAGCAGCTTCAGCTTTAGTTGTGCCACAGATGCTGCACGCACCTGAGAGCTTCATGCTTTGTTACCCTTCCAAAATGCAGATAGGAGATGTCTCAGTTCTCAGACAGGAAAGTGTTTTTTGGCTTGGTTTATGCTGGACACTGGGCTGCCTGGGTTGGAGATAACTTGTTTATCTCCTTGCTTTTCCCACTGCTTGTGGCCCTGAGGCAATAGTTCCAGCAGAGGTGGGCAGCATTTCCATGGGAAAAACAAAAGTATTCTCTTTTTTATTTGAGCACTTCTTCCCTACCTTCTGCAAATGTTTAGATAATGCCAAGTTTATCTACAGCTCTCTAAAATTGTTGGCAAAAGCTGTCTTTTGGGCAAGGAGGACAAAAGCCTTTCTAGTACAATTAGGGAGTGTCTGGGCTGTGCTGGGTATCTGCTGATGGGTCTCTGTGTGATAGCCCAGCGCTGACTGCACTGCCCACTCAGGAGTATTTCCCCCTTCCTTCCCAGTACTGGAAAGCTGGAATGATTCTCCTTTCCTGCAATGTGAACATCTTTCTTTCTGTGTTGCCTAGATGCCCTCCGGATTCCCTGGGGATGGTGAGGGGCCTCCTGGAGATGCTGCTCCAGTGGGATCCTCTGATGGGGTGGCTTTGTGCAACCCTTAGGTTGTAGAGGACAAAGGTACAGTGGCAGTGTGGCCTTTTGCTAGTCCCTGCAGTGACACAGGGGCCTTGGCCACAGAAACGCGAAGGCCGAGTACAGCATCACCCACCACTGACAGTTACGTGTTTGAGAAACTTTGTAGTTTTGATTCACACAGGACATCAGACTACAACGGTTGTGATCAGCATAGAGGCAGCTTGTTCTGGTAGATTTGCATTCCATGATATTTTCACTGCGGATAAAACACTTGGTCTGATTTTGGGTGGATGCTCAAGATGAATGGCAAGAATCTGTGCAGGCTGCAGCATCTCAGAGGCTGTCATGACCAGAAAGGTGTTCAATAGCTGTGGCCAGTCTGGTTCTCTCCAGCACTCCTCTGTCACTGGGTTTGATTATTCCAGTTTCAGCTGAAAGTGGCTGTTTGTATTTGCATTGTTCTGCTCTTTGCATTTCAACGTGCACCAGGAGCTGTTGCTGAACAAGCTTATCTGCTCACCCTGCATGATGGTGTCTACCCTGGCCAGAGCTCTCTGGTGCTGTGCCCAGCCACCCCCAGCACTGCTGATAAACTGCTGCCCTGTGGAATTTCAGAGCTGAAGGAAGGACAGGGATCAGGGACACAGCAGCAGCTCTGAGAGCTGTCAGTGAGCAGGGGCTGCTGCATCAAGTTAGATCTTGTCTGTTAGTATCACTCAGCTCAAGTTTTACCCACTGGCCTGTTAGAGGGTAGCAATTTTATTCCTAAAACAATGTTGGTTTTGACTTTGGACTGTTTTCAGTGTGGTTTGTGGATCTTGGCATGGACAAAAGCCACAGGACAGTAAAAGCAAGGTCAGTTCCTCTTCTCAGCCATAACACTGAATGCAGCATCACAGGGGCTGCCCCATAGAGTGGTGACACTCTTCTGGGCAGTGTTGATTCTACCTGGGGTGAAATGAAGCCCTGAGGGTGACCTGGACCATGTCACCTCTGGCCAATTGTATTGGCGTTTGTGTTTGCTCACTGTCACCCCTGCCTTGCCTTCTGGGGAGGTCACTGCAGTTAGATGTAAGGATGCACCCAAGGAATGCATCACAAGTATAGGTACAGAACATGAGGGAAGGCTCAGGAAATAAATCAGGTACTCAGCTCCCTTCCCTCACACTCTGTGTTCCCACAAGGGGCAGCTAGGGGCAGCTGACGTGGTTAACACGAGGAGCTGATGGGTTATCCCTCCCTGCTCTGTGCTGAGTCCTCTCTGCCATGCAGACCCCACTGCCACCACCCCTCTGTGTGACCCACACACTGGTGTCATCTTGCCTGCTGGGTGAGGGCTCCATGGGCTGCTGGTTCACATCCTGCTGATGCCGAATGAACATTCGAGCTGATTAAAACTATAAGTGGCATCAGTGGAGGCATTAAAAGCTCTTGAACAAGCCCCTGCAAAAACATGCGTCAGTGGGGTGAGCTCTCCTGTCTCAGAGCAGTGAGCTCAGGGCTGCTCAAGCAAGCGCCTTCCCTGATAATGTTCCTACTCCAGGGAAGCACAAACAGAAACCCTGCCCTACTTGCTAACGAAGCTGCATAATAGGAGAAACCTTCCAGAAGAATCCTTGTGTGTTTGCCCTGACCTGATGTCTGTGTGCCTCTTGCCTCCTCAAACAGAAAGGCTTTATTCTGATGGCAGCCTGCAAAAGTGGCATCCCTTTGGTTAACCTCTTCTGGAAAGGAGCGTGCCCACGACCTTGCTTTCTGCTCTGAGCAGCCTTGTCCTTTAGAAATGTGTTCCTCAGGCAAGAATTTCTTTAATGAGATTTCCTAGGGCTAAGGTATTGGAGTAATTTGCTGGGCAGTGGCATTTTTTCTGCAGTGAGTCTTTCCCACTGCTCCCTTGGTGTCTCTGCAGAGCCCCTTGCCCATCCCTGGTGGGTTTGGACCTGCCCCTGCTGAATGAAGGAGATAAACCCCCCATGTTTTTTTCCCCATCTAACTGTCTGAGTTTAGAACTCATGGACCACCCCTGCTGCTTCCCAGCACAACCACTGCCCTCTGCTCTGCTGGTGCCTCCTTGAGTTTAGGACAACCTAAAGGATGTATTTTCAGTACAGAAGTGGCACCATGTGTACATAGGTTTGCTGTTGTTCTACTGTCCACAGTGAAATTTCTGGGTTGCAAACAAATTGTGGAAAACACTGGTGGCCTATGTGCAGAGTTGAGCGTTCCCATGTCCCTGAGCTTGGAGGACTGGAGGGTGCCAGGGCTGTGGATGAATAGGTGCAGCACCTCTGCTGCTACAGGAACCATGGGGGTTGTCGTGTGCTGAGGCTTTGGCCAAAGCAGGGGGGATTGGTGCAGCAAATCTAACTCTAAACTCTAAAATCTCTGTCACTGAGCATCCTTGTGGGCTGAGCTGTGAACCTCTCCTGCTCTGCACCAACCTGGATTTTACCCACCAAACCTCTCCTGCTCTGCTTCCAGTTGCACCAACCTGGATTTTACTCACCAGACCTCTCCTGCTCTGCTTCCAGTTGCACCAACCTGGATTTTACTCACCTTTTGCAGAGCCACTCGCGATGCCCAAGCTGCTGCTGACGCAGCAGGCGAGTGGTGCAGGGCATTTCTGGGCCTGCAGCTTGTTCCACCTTTCCTGGTGGAGTGCAGGGAGCCAGCACTCACAGACACATCACATGGATTCTCAAGGCCAGGCTCTGCTGTGGGAACACTTGTCCTTGTTCCAGCAGGACTGTCACTACGGGGAGCTATGTGGGATGGGGCTGTGTTGTTGGGGTGTGAGGAGATGCTCAGCCCCCGCCCTGGGGCAGCTGGATGTGTGCTGTCCTTGGCTGTGTGCTCCATGCACTGCTGAGTCCTTCTGGGAAAAAAAAAACCGGTGAACTGAGCCCAGTTCCTATCTGGATCGATAGCAAAAGCACTGGGCAGTAGAGATGTGGCAGCACCTGTTTTGGGATAAGTGGGCAGGTGGCAGGAGTGGTGTCCTACACGCCTTCTGTCCAGGAGCCAGTGCCTGCAGTCACAGTGTAATAACTGAGACAAACTACTGGCAAACCTGACCTCTCTTTCTTCTCTTGTTTTTTCTTGCAGATTTGTTTACCAGGGACCCATAATCTCCATTATTTACGTGCAACGAGGAAGTCAAGGATAAGGGAAGATGATGATACAGAAGATCCCTGGTCTACAGGATCTCTGGCAATGTGAAATATTTGGGTGTTACTTTTTTGTGTTGGGAAGGGGTGTTGTGGGGGTGTGGGAGGGGGCTGCAAGGGCCTGTGGAAGAACACAAGCTGGCAGCTTTCACATTCACAAGACTTTGAAACAAGGTCCAGAGAGCAGAGCTGCCCTTGCCCAGCCCTCCCCGTGTCTCCTGTGCTGCTGTTTGACTCAGTAGATGTTTCTAGGGATGTGTTTCCATAAGGAGGTGGGAATCAGCAGCCTGACGGTTAGGTGTGCTGCCAGGTGCCAGCTCCAAGTCCAGCTGGACACAGTTTTGGGTACAAAGCTATTGATTTTGCCTAGGGAAAATGGGAGCAAAGTGGTGGCTAGGTTTGCATTGGGAGTGCAGTGCTTTAGGGAAAATGAGTTTCTTGGACCACATGTTGCAAGCAGCTAAATAACTTCATAGCCAGGCAGCTCCTGGATAGGTGGTGCTGCCCAGGCTTGTGAGCAGCTGACATTAGGATAGAGTAGGATAAACAAGCTGGAAAGCCATTTGGCTTCCCAAGCTGGATTTCATGATCTTTGTTACTGTCTTTCTATACAGAGGGAGCTGGGGAGCTGCTGAGTACATTTTCAGGTTGGCATCATCTGAGTACAAGAGAAACAGAAAGCAGTCCACTGCTCTGATCCATTTAATGCCAAACTTCAGTCGATAGGTACAATCCTGTGGAGAGAAGGAGATTTGGCCTTGATGGGTCATGGGCTGGATTCTAGCCTCCCACAGGACACTTTTATCTGCTAGCTGATGATCTCCAGGAAGCAAAAGGCACTGCTGCTGTTCAGGATGGGCTACAGTACAGCTCAGGTCAGGAGATTGGAACCTCAGGCTGAGCACTTAAAACTCTATTTCCTTGCCTATATTTAAAGCAAAACTCCTGTTCTGGAGCTGCCCTGTGTTGATGATCTTTAGACTCGCTCACTGTAAATGCAATGTAAAGCACCACCTCTTCTCCACCCTGCAGCTTCTGAACCACCTAAATATTTCTCAGCAGGTGAAATCACCAGCAGTTGGGAAGTGGGCTGGTCTGACCCAGCATCACTCCTGAGCTGTTGGGGTGCTCAGTTTGGAGCTGGCCATGGCCACAAGCAGGAGAGGGTCCCCCTGGTCCCCTCATTGCTGGCTGTGGGAACTGCTCCTTGCCTGTAGATTTCCTCTGTCAGCACCTCCATGTATCTCCTCAGTGTACTCTGCTGACCTCACAGGGATGAATGGAAATGGAGGAAGTTCAGGTGAGCTCAGGCAGAGCAGAGAAGGATGGAGAGCCTGCTTTCTTCTCATCCATCTTTTCCAGGACACAAAGCTAAATCTGTGGCTGCAGGAAGACCTGTTCCTTCTTAGGAGGACCAGGAGGCTCCAGACTGGCTGTCTGTGACTTGTGAAGGTTTGGACAGCACAAATGCACTGCCAAGCCCTTGTTTTCACACTGCTCTTGTGTTTGTCCCTAGGGATGCTTCTGTGGGCTGCAGCTGGGTGGGATTCCTGCAGCTTCCTGTGCTGCATCCCCAGGAAGGGCAGAGTGAACCATTTAGCTCACAAGTGCAGTGTTAGTGCCCTGATCACTGAACCATCCTTCCTCCACCTGGCAGAGCCTTTGCCTCTGTTACAGCTGTTCTAACTGAACACTGGCCTGGGTGCAGTAAGAGGGCAGGAGGTGAATTGGAAGGCAGTGAGTGGGTTGCCCTGTTCTTCTCAGGACAGGAGTGATTCCAGCAGGCCCTGGGAGGGTCAGCCCTCTTGGTCCACTGCTGTTTCAGGCCATCTTCAAACTGCACGTCTCCACCTCAGCTTTTGCATTGCAGATGTGTTTTTCAAGCAGCTTGATGTTAGTGAGCTAGACCGTAGTGCCTTACTTAGGATTTAGCAAACACTTCCCAGGAGGAGTCCTAGGGCTGCTAGCCTTTGGCCAATGTGGATGTTTCCCTGATTAGTTTCTCCTTTTAAGAGCATTTCTCTCTGAATTTGCTGCTGTTTGTGCTCAGCTCCCCAGACTATATAGGAACCTGCCTGTGTTTACAGCTCCCCACATCTCTCCTTCAGTTACTTTGGCCCAGACCAGCACTCCCTCTAGAACAAGGTGGGAACAAGGAACAGCTCAAACCTGCATATGCTGTGGGATGGAGAATGTTTAGGCTTCTCTTCCCAGGTGGGTCTTTTGGGCCTCACCTGCCCAGCCCCTGCAGGCCAAACTTCTTCCTCTGCTGTGGATGTTTGGCACTAGGATACACTTCTGGGAAAATCCAAATTTAAGAAAGCAGCACCGAGCCTGTGGCCCATTTCCCAGCCCAGGGCCATGCTGTCTGTCTCTTTCTGGCTGCAGTGAAGCTGAGCATCCAGATGCTGGGGGTTGCTGGTTAGTGTGGGGGGAGCCAAGCCCCCCTTGCAGAACTCTCTGGGCTCGTGTGGCCCCAGATGGTGCCCATGGCAGGGGAGTGATTGTATGAAACTGTTTACTTCTGATTTTGCTGTTTACAAGAGGGATGTGGGGTGGGTGGGGGGAACAAGCCAAGCCTCAGGAGGATTGGGAACTGTGTTATCTGCACCAGCCTGCAGCAAGACCAGCACCATGCAGGTATCATGGGGATCTCCTGGCCAGCTTTGGTCCGTGGGGAGGAAAGCAGAGGTGGCTGTAGCCTAGAGGGGTTAGATTAGCTCCCCCATATCCCCTTGCTGCTGTGTTTGAGATTCAGCAGTGCTAGTGACAGATAAGAGTTACCCCTGTGGTCTTCCTTTACTCCTCAGGACCCAGCTCCTTCACATATCACAGGCTCCCAGAGCCTTTCTGGAGCAATAAGATGTAAAACAAGCATTACCATCGTCGTGGAAATCCTCCGTTGTGTGCAGTGTCTGTCTCCTCCGTATGCAGTACGGGTCTGGGTTTAAGCCTGCCAAGCGTCACAGGGGAGCTGCTGCAGGGCACAAACTGGGATTTATTTCCCTGGGCTTTCTGCAGGTCAGGAGAACAGGGAAATGTGCTGCTGCTTTCCTTCCTTACCCCAGGTCTGTGCTGCCCAAGCCTCACACTACAGCTGCCTGGGGCAAGAGTGCTCCTGATCCCCTTTTTGGCAATGCTGGCATGGGCTGGGTGAGCAGAGCTCAGTGCTCCATTCCTCACAGCCCCCATCTCATCAGCCAGGGCAGCATTGGGAAAGCAAAGCCTCCATTTCCTTTGCACCAGGATGTGGCCAATGCTTGTGCCACTGGTGTGGGAAGAGTTGTGCCGGTGGCTCGTGTGCCCCTCAGCTGGTTACAGACACATCCAGCCTGTGGGCCCTTCATGTCCAGAAGCATTTCACACTTCAGGGCAGGGTGTCTGGGGTGGTGGGTGTAGCTGGAAGGGAAGTGCAGGGAGCTGTTCTCTTCCAGCTGTGATCTGCCAGATCACTTCTCTGCAGCCTGCCCAAATGCTTTTAGCCCTGAGGGTGTCTAGGCTGCTGGAAGAGCTCACAGGGGCCACACTGGAGCGCCTGGTGTCCCCAGCCTGGCACCTACTCCCAGCAGCTGCCCAGGCCAGCATGGGCCTTCAGCTCACTCATTCAGCAGAAAACAGCAGCTTTGCAGGGTGAACTGCTTCACTACCACACCAGTGGGGTTCTGGGTGAGCCCCAGGATTGGGACACCCTGCCCCAGCCCTGCTAAGGGCTCTCCCTGCTCCCCACAGCTCCTGTGCTGAGCTAGCAAGAGCAGAAGGCTTAAACCCAGACTCCAAACTAAAGATAATATTAGTAAATGAATCTGTATTTTTCTTTTTTTTCTTTTTCTTTTTTTTTTTTTTTGCACAGAAGCTGGTAATCTAGGACCTATGTGTGAACAACTTTATAAAAATATTTTTTGTACTTGGTTTCCTTGGGTTGATATGAGATGTTCTATTTAAGTTTTTTGAACACTGTGGATCCCCTGATGTGTATGAATGGCAGAGGCTTTGTAAATTAAGGGACGTTTGTGTGAATAAAGCTATTTGATGGGGTTGAAAAGCCACACACAACTTGAAAAGTGAGCTCTGTGTTTGTCCTTTCCTGTGCTGACAGCAGTGGGGTTGAAAGGGTGTCCTGGTAGCAGTGGGCAGACCAAGGCCTTAAAGCAGCTTTGGCTCCATCCTGGAGGGCAGGTCTAGCTAAGCCTGAGCTGGAACTAGGCTAGCTGGCCTGACCTGGGGGCTTAGGACAGTAAACCAAGGCACCTTGGCCAGTGCCAACCAGAACGTGGCTCCCTGGCATGTGGCACTTGTAGCCCTTTATCCTTGCCCTGGATTAGGATTAGCCCCATTCTTAGTGCAGACACCAAGTAGGACATTGTGATTAGCGGGACAGGCGAGCTTGGCCTCTGCCTGCACAGAAACACCTCCCCGTCCTGCCCCCTGCTCCCATCTGGCCACAAGCTGGCAACCCCGTGGTTCAGGAGCCAGAAAAGAGCAGCAGCCCCTCACCCAGCTGCCTGCCCACTCTGGCGGTGCTTGCAAACCCCACAAGGAAAATGGCCAGTAGAACTGCTACTTGAGTAGCCACAGTCGGTTTCTCCCTTTGCACAGATCCTCTGCCCCAAATCCCAGATGACCAAGCTGGTCGCAGCAGCCGGGAGCCTCCAGTGCCACAACTGCCATCCACGATGCAAAAGGCATCACGAGGCTGAGCCGCATCCTGCAGCCACGTGGAGTTTTCCTGTGGGTGATGTCCACGGGTGTCCAGCAGCCTGGGGCCACCCCGAGCCGGCGTGGGACACAGGATGTCCCGGCACCCGGAGCCGCCGCTCGCCAGCCCTTGCGTAACGGCCCCGCAGCCTCGCACGACCCGCGGCAGCCGCAGCGCCCGCGCTGGGACGTGCAGGGCAGCCAGTCCTCCCCGCCGCTCCCCCTGCGGCAGCCCCTGCACCGCCGGCCGCGTGGCCGTGGGCTCCCCCCGCACGGCCGTCAGCATTGTGCTCCTTAATCGCTGCCGACAGGCACCTAAAATGGATGTTTTCAGTCCAGTGGGGCCGCAGGGAGGCTGGTCGAACACAGCCGGAGCGATGCCGAGGGACCAGAGCGGCTCCGCTCGCTGGCTGGCAAGGGGGCCCCAAGCTGTGTTTCCTCCCGCTTCCTGCTGGGTTACCTCGGGCATTGACTGCGCAGCACCCACTGTGAGGGGTTCTCAAACATCCCCCCCAGTCCTGCCTAGAGCAGCCCGCTTGCAGGCAGGGAAGGGGCTGTACTGGCTCCAGTCACACTGGCTCCTGGTGTGGGACAAGCCCCAGGATTGTCCCTGTCATGGTGACAAGTGCAGCTGCAGAGACTCGCTGTCCTACACTGCTGTTCCCCACCAAATGCAGTCATCCCCAAAACCTCTGTCATAAATGCTGCAGCACCTCCAAGAACACTTCTGCTCTTGTGACTTCCCCCTGGTCTAAGCTACACCAGTGACAAGGATCATGGTGCCTCCAGGCTCATGGCATCTCACTCATCTCTGTGACCAGACAAAATGTGCTCCGTGAGCCCCATGGCCCCTGAATCCCAGCTCAGCCCTTGCAAATGGGATGAAACTGAACTCCAGCAGGAGCTTGGGGTTGGAGCCTGGCTCACCTGTCACATGTGCTGCAGGTGAGGAGCCAGTAAGGGCAGGTGACCACACAGCACAGCCGAAAAGCACCATTAATGAGAAAGTTGATGTCAGTCATCAGGAGAGATGTTTCACTCTGGATTTGCTCTCTGGAGACCTGCTGTTTCGTATGCAAAGAGGTTTGCTGAACTCCACAAAGGTGCTTCAAGCATTTGACAGCTGACAGACTGTCCCAGGAGCCACCAGCCCTGTGCTCCTCAGGGACCAGGAGCAGGGCGCATGCTGGGGCAGAGCTGCACGTGGCAAAGGCCACGGCCAGGCACCAGGGCCAGGGTGGGGAAGACAAGGACAGCCCTGGCAGCCACTATGGCCGTGAGGCCAGTCACAGTCCTGGTGCCAGCACCAACCTCACCTGGAGGGATTAAACCTCTGAGTAGAGGTGAGGTGCTGCTGCAGCCATGGCTTTGCTCTCCCTCTCTCTCTGCTTGCACACAGAAACATTTTCAAGAGCCTCCTCTCCACAGAGGCTGCATTTTACAGCTGAAGCACTAAGTCATTCATCACAAAACGTAAGTCCATATTTCTTTTAAGATTTCCTGAGCTCCTCAAGCAGCAGCCACTTCAGCAGCCCTCACTGGGCCAGAGCGACACCAGCCACTGCTAGAGCTGGTGAGAGGAGAGCAAGGTTCATTGTATCGGCAAAGGACATTCATTTGCCTCATCCCCACACTGATGAATTGCTCCACTTGCCCGCACAGCAGAGGATGAACAGCTAAAGCTGCACTAAGCCCACACACTCCATTGAGCCGGGAGATGACTCAGAGGAGGCTCTCGCTGCGGGCGGAGGTGACAAATGAACACAAAGGACAAAAGCTGAGTGAGCAGGGACTCTGCTCTCCACACTGACCCAAGCAGAGGCCTGGACCCTCCTCACCCTCTGTCCCCCTGTTCAATGGCAGGACAGTCACGAGGGTCCTTGGACAGCCCAGCCCCAGTGCTCTGCCACACGGCAGACAAGGCCACGGATAGCTCCAAGCTTAAATACCTTTCATCCCATTGCACACAATATCCCATCAGCTCAGACAGGAGCAGTGCAGCCCCACCCCATGTGAAATGGCCGTGGCCCCCATCCCTCCTTCTGCAGAACCCAGGCAGCCCTGCCCAGGGGACCCTGGGGATGGAGCAGGGGGAGCAGCATCACCCAAACCACCTTCTGATTCTACCCAAGGCTTCAAAAAATGTAATTTTTGCCTGCAATCTGTCTCAAACGCATTGTGCAGTCTGCCTACCCCACGCACACCCCACCTGCTTCTCCCCACAGTAGAGACTGCACGTGGCAGCAGCAGCAGCTTCACCCAGAGCCACTTTGGGTCAGTCTCAGTTCCGTGAACAAAAGCTGCTTCCCCAGCTCGTTTCCTGACAGAGCTGATGGCCTATGCCCCTCTGGGGACCCAGAAATTGCTGGGAGGCAGCAGGGGAGGGAATTAAGAACTATTTCCTCTGCCAGAGATAAGATCGCTAAACAAGCTTCTCAGCCAAGAAGTTTAATTTTTTGTATTTTACAGGTTTTGCAAGGGAATCTTATTCTCCAGAATTGCATCCGCCTCCAACCCCACTCAGAGCTGCCAAAGCCTGCACTTCCCCCGGGACCAGCCTGCAAGCGGCAGAGATGGATGGGATGACACGGGCATGACTTCACCCTTCTGTCCTGCTGTCGGAGCCAGGGGCTGTCAGGATTGCCAGAGGGGACCCTCCCCACCCCCCCACTGTGCTGCAGCCCCTCCAGCCCCACTGGATCAACCCCCCAGACCACAGCCATGGGGTGCCCCAGCCCCTGCCCCCGCCCCCGCCCCATCGCCGGGGCTGGGTAAGCCCGGGGAGGGCATCCCTGTGAGCAGCAGCAAAGCCCAACATCGCTCCAAGCTCTGACTCTGCTCCCTCTGCATAGATCCAGCCCCACACTCCCTCCTGTTTAACCCAGGAAGGGCCAGTGTCTGTGATTGTGTGAAAGATGCTCGTGCCCCCCCTGAAAAGCTTTCTGGGAATCAGTGAGGGCACTAAACTGGCTGTGCAGAGTTCACCTCTCCTTACAAACTCAAGCAGGTCGTTATCTCCCTCAATCCCTCCTTGTGGCACAGACGTGCCCCGGTTCTGGCCCTTCACGTAGACAAACGTTCCCCAAACCATTGTAGCATTCAAGAAATAAAAGCCCCTGCCTTGCTCCTGCCCCGGCAGTTTGCAGCCCCCCTTGCTTGTAGGCTGTTGTGGGATCAAACGCTTCAGGCTGATTTATCCACGGGAAAAGGAAGCCCAGACAGATGGGAGGGAGCGCAAGCCCAACCGGGCGGTAAATCACAGCGGGGCGGCTCTGCCTGCCCCGCTCTGCGGCTGTGCCGGGCAGCACGTTCCCAGCGGCATCAACGCTCGAGCCCTGAGCTGTGCCCGTGTCCCCTTCCCCGGGGAGGGCAGGCATCCAGCTCCCCAGGCGTGCTGCACCCCGGCATTATCCCGGCTGTGCTCCCTGCCAGGCACAGCCCCGAGCAGTGACCGGGGGACAAAGCTGCAGGCTCAGCGAGCTTCCCACTTCCCGTCTTTGCTCTCCCACATCCAAGGAAACGTGACCCCCTTGGGAAGTTTCCTGGAAAAACGGGAAGCACACTCGCTGCTGGGATGAGGCTGCCGGCAAGGGATGTCTCGTGGGATCCGGAACAGGACAACCTGCCTTGAACTTACGCTCAAGGACGTCTGTCTTGCAAAGCTCTGTCTTGCAAAGCTCAGCACAGCACAAAGAGATCCGAACGGGCTTTTGATGAGCTTCCAGCAAGATAAAGGAGCTCCCCTGACCCCTCTCCATCTCCCTGGGCGAGATCATCAATAAACCTGCCCCGCTACAGCCTGCGGCTCAGACGGGCTCTCGACTCTCTTGTCCACACGTGTCGGCGGCTTAAATTAATGTCACCGCTGGAGAAAGGAGGGGGTGTCCACCCCAGGGCGCCAAGACTTGTCCGGGCTGTCCATCCGTCAGCAGGGGAGGAAAAGAGCCTTGGAGGCAACTGCTCCTGAGGAAATACGGGGCTCTCAGCCCTGCGTGATGGAGAGGCTCAGACCAGAGAAGATTTTTGTCCCAAACCAGCCTCCAAACCCCCAAATTTATTTAGCTGCTCTATGCAAACAGCCACTACAAACTCTGGCACGTCCAGGCTTTGGGACTCCCTCCTCGGGTGCCATTAGTGGGTGTAATGAGCTGGAGATAATTGCTGCATCGGGGACACAATTAACTCTTTCCTACCCTGGTCCAGCTGGAGCTTTTGCATCCCACAAGAGCAATTCCCTCCCTCCTTCCCCCAGGTTCCTTAGAAAACTTCAATTCCTCTTCCTTCTCAAAGTGAGCCTCTGAATCAGAGTCTGACGAACGCCACGCGTTCACTGATGTGTGGCTGTGATTTAGAGTTGGAATATATTTGGAATGTATAATTTATTTCAGGTATCTGAGGCACCAGTGAAACTGGGAGCAAGCAGTGAGTAAATCAGTCATACTCTTGTGATGATGGGGGCTGGAGCCTTTTTGTTGCTCTGAAAATCCTGCTTCCACGCAGCCAGGTGAATATCATGAAGGATGGGTACAATTTGGGGCTGCAGGGATAACTCAGGCAGCCTGGAGGAGGTGGTGTTAGGAGACTTTAGTGGCAGTGCTGCCATTGGGACACAACCTCTGGCAGAAAGGTCAGTGTTGCACAGCACTCTGTCCTGGGACAGGGATTGCATTGAACCAGGTGCTGCCAAAGAGCTGCTCCAAACCTGGCACCCACCTCCACCTTCCAGCTACCACCTGGAAACAGCAGAAGAGGAACCAGGCACAAAGTCCACTCCCCTCCCCGCCTCTGTGGTTGTTGCCTTTACAGCAAATCTCTTTTTCAGAAATGCAGAAGATGTGAAATATGAAGACAGAAATTGCCAGCGACTTTTAATTTGGCTTCTGCCAATTTTTCTGTTCCAGCTATTGATTTTCCATAAAGATTAATCCTTGCTCCCAGCCTTCTCTGACAGGCACTATCTGGATGTTTTGCTTACCCTGAGTGTGGAAATATATGTTTTATTAAGTGTCAGAACTCACTAATGAGAAGAAGGAGGAAAATCAATTGTCTGCTTATATCTTGATCTCAGACAGGACTAACTAACAAGTTCTTTATTTTGATGCTGCGGACAGGACAGGCAGAATGACAAAAAGAGTGACGGTGGCTGTCAGCTCTGTCATGGAGACAGCTCAGCTGATGAGAGGGGCAAAGGGTTACATGGTGTTGGAGGCTTCAAACACATTTGTATGTGTATTAATTCAAAGAGATTCATAGAATGCTATAAAATCCTTGAATTGGTCCCTGATGCAAAGGGATGGATAACACTAAAATTTCAGCTGCAGACTCTAAGCAGGTTTATTCTCCCATCCCTAAAACCAAGAAAACAGCTTGGCCAGCAGCTCAGGGTAGGGGCAGCCAAAGGGATTCCATTTTTCCACGCTAAGTTTGGGATTCAGGTTAGTATTTATGGCAATAGAAGTACAAGCAAGCTCAGTGCAAGTCTCTGCACAACTCCAGCCATAAAGCCCATTTCAAACATGGACCATTGCTGTGCTCATAGAAAGTGCTCAGGTGGAACAAGATGAGCATTAAGGTCCCTTGCAGACTAAGCCATCCTGTGATTCTGTGATTCCATGATTCCTCCCTGGGCATCTGGCACAGGGCCCAGCTGGAAGAGCAGTCAGGGTAAGCTGGACCTCCACAGGACTCTTCTCATACCCTCAGACCACCAAGGCTGATTGGAAGGGACAGCTCCATTTCCCAGCACACACAGTCCAAACAACAGGATCGAGACCCATGACATGAACACAAACACTCATTCCCCACAAAAACTTTGTGTAATTATCAAATACCAATCTCTGCTGGCCCTCCTCCCCAAACAAGGCTATCAACCTGCTTTCACTCATATTTGTTATCTCCCTTGTCTGTTAGAGGATCACACCTGACAGTTGTATAGTTAATCTCTTGGCAGCTGTGAAATGAAATGGTAAGCTCTGGCTGCCTTGAGAAGATGCATTGATTTCTTAAAATGACACATCAACTCCTCCCTTGATGTTCAAGCAGGAGCCCAGGGCTGGTGTTATGAATCCTGTCTGTCATTCAATTAAAAAAGATTAGCAGAGATGCTCCAGCTGAGCACACCAGACAGCATTAAGGCTAAGCCCTGACCCAAAGATTTAATAGCAGGGAGTACAAAGGCACCTGAAGCCCCAGAGGCTTGACCAGTTTGCTGATGAGTTCACCGGTTGTGGTATGGAGCTTGCCACCGTGAACCAGACAAGCCACTCTCTTCTCCACAGCAACACAGCTGACTGGGCAGCCAGGTCCCATAGGAAAACAGAGCAGGAAAATCCCTTCCTTCCCAGAAGGGAGTTTGCTGCACTTAATGGAGCATTTTGCATCCTATTTTAACACAGCTCTTTCATAAGGATGAAATGTTTAACAAACTCTTGACACTGAAACAGCCTCAGGCTCACTGTGGAGAGCAAAGCACTGGTGTCTGGCCTCAGATGGACTTTGCAAGATTCTTCCCCAAAAAAGCAAATAAGCCCCCATTTGCAGCAATGCCATAAAGCCCAGAGAGCTTTATCTGAGATTTAGATGAGATATTAGGAAGAAAGTCTTCCCTGTGAGGGTGGGCAGGCCCTGGCACAGGGTGCCCAGAGAAGCTGTGGCTGCCCCATCCCTAGAAGCGTCCAAGGCCAGGTTGCACAGGGCTTGGAGCACCCTGGGATAGTGGAAGGTGTCCCTGCCCACGGCAGGGGGTGGAACAAGGTGACCTTCCAGCCCAAGTCATTCTGTGAACCTGTGGTTTCATGGTTCCATCATGCTGCGTTCCGCCTTCCCTGGTTCCTCCATCCCATTGTGATGCAGCGGCGGGCGCCGAGTGCCGTGGTGCTGCCCCGTGTCACCGCCGTGTCACCGCTTCGCAGACGCCGCAGACACGTCTCGCTGCACGGGCAGAGCAGACCCGCTCTCCTCACGACGCCCGGTGTCACCGAGCCCGAAGCCTCCGAAGGTCCGAGGGAGCGGGGCGGGGGAAAGCGGCTGGGAAGGAGATTACTGGGATTTACTGCCATCGCTACCCACGGTTGGGGCGTGGAACGGGATGTGCTTTAAGGTCTTCCCAACCCAAACGATTCTGTGAATTACGGAGGGGAGGATATGAACGATTCCAGGGCTTGTCCTGGCTCGGCCGCAGCTCCCCAGGCCGAGGGGTCGCCGTGGCAACGGCCGCGTCCTGCGGGGCCGGGCCGGGCCGGGCCGCGGGTGGATCCGGCCAGGCCGCGCCGGGACCGAAGCACCTGGACGCAGCTCCCGGGTGTGAATAGCACCAAGACACAGCTCCCGGGGTGTGAATAGCACCTGGACACAGCTCCCAGGGTGTGACAAGGTGGGCCGGGGCCCGAGGGGGCATCCCCTTGGTGCCCTTGCGACCTCTCCAAACTCCGGCCTGGGTGAACACAGGGTCCCCTCCTTGGGTGATGCAGCCTCCCTGGCTGCAAACAGAGCAGCAGTGCAGGGAACACAGCCAGCCCTCCCTGGCAGGAGGAAAAAAAAAAAAAGGATGTAGAAACATGGGGAAAAGCAAGGGAAAACAAGCACAATGACAGCTCGGTCTGTGGGCAAACACATTGCTCGGCAGAGCCAAATCCCTCCAAGAGTGGGGAATGTCACCTGGCACATGTGCTGGTCCTGCTGCTTCATACACGATGCCGGGAGCTGGCACTGCTTGGGTTTAGGTCGGGTTTTTTTGTGGAAAGAAAAATGTGAAAAGGAAATACAGCTTGTTTTTCTTCAGTTGACAGCTCTCTTGGAAGATAAAGTTGCAAATGAATGACTTACTATAAACTGTGGTGCAGCTCAGGGCCAGACAGCTGAAAGGTTTACAAATGCTTGGAATTCCTATGAGGAAGTGTTATTAGCTCTGTTATGAATTTAGGGAAAATGAGGCCAAGAAAAATGGCTTTGTTAAGTAGATCTCACCATCTAGCTTCTACAGGGCATGTAAGAATTAAGATATCCCAATTAGATCTTAATTTCAGAATACTGTATTTATTTTGTTTTCAAATCAAGTGTATTCAGCTTGTGAAAACCATCTAAATATCCATCTGGGTTTTTATTACAGTATCAATGACAACAGGTACACAAGCATTTATTTAGCTAATTGCTGTTTGTGGTACATAAGCTGTGTGAGCCACGGGCACTTCAGCTAAAGCACAACAGAGAAACACCTTCCACCTTGGCACAGATGGCACCGTCAGCCAGGGCACATCTTTGCCAGTAATTGAAGTATAAAATCATCCCAGAATGGTTTGGGTTGGAAAGGACCTTGAAGCTCATTTCATTCCAATGCCCTGCCATGCGCAGGGACCCCTCCCACTAGACCAGGTTGCTCCGAGCCCCATCCAACCTGGCCTTGAACACTTCCAGGGATGGGGCAGCCACAGCTTCTCTGGGCAATCTGTGCCAGAGCCTCACCATCCTCACAGGGAAGAATTTTTTCCTAATAGCCAATCTAACCCTGCCCTCTGTCAGTGTGAAGCCATTCCTCCTTGTCCTATCACTCCACACCCCTGTGAACAGCTAAGATGAAGCCAGCAGAAGTGGTGCTGCAAGAACCACTGCCAAAACACCCCCACAACAAACCGTTACCTGTTTACAGGTGCTTTACATGTGTGTCATCCTCTTGCTGTACATTGCAGAAAAGCCAAGAAGACCTCGTGGTCTGAGATGATGCAAACTAAACCCAAAGATAGGGCAAACAGCACATCACAGAAAACACTGTCAGGTTATGACTGTCAATCCACTGGTGAAGGTAGAAGTGCAAGGAGAACGCTGTCATTCCTGTTGGAAGCTGTCATGAGGTGGCACTTGGTGGATTGTGTTGTTCTGCCTGCTGCATTCCAGCTCATGTGGGGGCAGAGGGTTAATTTGAATCACCAATGTGATTATGTAGCTGTAAGAACTGGCTGAGAAGATGGGCCTCAAACCTCAACAGCCTGGCAGATTACAAAGAGAGAAAAATAGGCACCTCCAGAGAGGCAGAAGAATTGGAAAGAAATTGCTTACAGGAGTACAAAGGCAGCTAATTAGAATGAAACAAGATAATAAGATAGGGAGAAATTTTGGCAGAGTGTATCAGAGAATAGTTCCTGTCAGTGAATCTATTAAGAGGAGGTAGAACCTCTCATGGGCAGGTAGAGGGAGACCAGTTGGAACACATATAAGTAGAGGATACAAAACATTAGAAACCATACAAATATAAAGGAAAATTCCTCTGGAACTACCTCTAGTCTGACAGTTCTTTATAAGCTAAGCTTTAATTAAGAGAGAAGAGTCACAGCCATGACTGTACTTCCTCACAAGCTGCTTTTCCTTTGGTTCTTAATGTCATTATTGTTGCTTTCCTACACAGCACCCAGGCTTTGGAAACATGGCTAAGGTTTTGCATGAGACTGAAACCACTTCAGACAGTACCCCACCCAGAGAAGAAGAGGACGACAATGCCAGCATGAAACAGTACCTGAGAAACAAAAACCTTGTTCTGGATTTCCTGCGCTCTGACCTGAACCCCCACCACCTCCAGTACCACTGGAACAAAGTTCATCTTCTGAAGAAGTGTTACTTTTACTTGAAGTTTGAGCCCAGACACGTGTGCGTGAGAGACCAGAACAATATGATGATTTTTGCTGACATCTTGCAAATAGCAAACCCCTGCCAACTCCAGAAGATCAAGAAGGTGGGAAAAAAACAGACTGAAATCCAGCTGGCACTTTTAACTGAGCTGTTGGAACAGCTGGAACGAGGTCGGGAGGAGCTGAGCCGTTACGTACAGATCTGTGACGTGGAAACGTTCCTCTCCCAGTGGGACTTGAATATAAAGAGAGTGCTCAAGCTCTCCATGTTTTTCAATAAGCTCATTTCCTTGGAAGAGCCAAGGAAGCTCCATGTCAAACACAGTTTGGTGTCACAGATACATCTTGGAGGTGCTCTACACCCTCCCATTACTTTTTCTCTCTATACGAAGAAGCCGCCGATTTTTGATCGGATAGAGTCGTTTGCGTGCCAGACCTGGGCCCAGCTCAAGTGGTTCACTGAAAGTCAAGAGTCGCACCTTGAACGATGGCAGCTGGAGATCAAGCTAGTGACAGATGACAGTCAGACAGAACCAGGATACGGTCGGACCCAGGAAGTCATCTCCAACCCGTGTGTAATCAACCACCTGCTGCCTGGCAGGTTGTATGAGTTCAAAGTGAGGAGATCCGACACTCACACACTCGTCTACTCGCAGTGGCACGACTGCATTATATTGAAGACAAAAACTCACCCTGCTGAAGACACCAAGGAAGCCCCCAACCGCAGCCTGATGAGGCGGCTCACGAGACCGACTCCCTCAGTTTAATGGTTTAATGAAAAAGAGGAATAAGAGTAATTAAAAATAAATTGTTTAAACAGTTTGCTTAAAATCAAACTCGTTCTGTTTTCAACAGCAATTGTACAGGTGTCTTCCCAAAAATCTCTCCAGGTTAGCAGTAACCCGTTTGAAATTTCTTGCAAAAAATAACATCTTTAGGCAGCATTTGGGTCTCAACACTTTCATCCCACAGCCAGAGGCAATAGGTGGGAGCAGCCAGAGCCAGAAAATCTTGCAGGACACCTCTGAAGCAGAGCACAGGAGACAGAAGCGTCTCTACCATCCAGTGCTTTCCAGCCACTGAAGGATGCTCACTGTCAGCTTCTTCGTATGATGCTTTGAGTTTTTGTTGTTCTTCCTCCAAAATATCTGAACTGAACTCTTAAGGACTTCAAATCACCCACCCAGACTTATGTCCATCACTGGTTTCTCTCACCCTCTACACCCTGTACCATATAAGTACCTAAGCATTACTTCATCCCTCTATAGTGCATGAAAAGGTTACTTTAATCAAAAGAAACACCAACCAAAACTCAACAATAAATAATCCCCAAGCCTCCCAACAAATAGGGAAGGGTAATACATCAATATGTAAAAAATTATTTTCTACCAAAACCCTGCAGTCAATGTTAATTTTCTTTTTGGTTCAGTCTAAACAGAGCTGTCCCCACACAGATTCTGGTCAAACCATCACATAAACAGACCTTTTAGTAATAAAATTTATTATTTAAATAAATTCAAATAATTTTTACAATTATGGCTTAAATATCAAAAAAGGAATGTTGAGATTCATTCTTATGAACAGTCAAAGCAGATAAAAATATTGGTATCCAAAAGGTCATTTGAGGTTTGCTGCGAGTCACAGACATACAAAAGATAAAAACCTGCCCCATTTCAAGTTCCTTAATTCAGACTTCATGACACTTGACATTTCATTTCTATTTTTAAAAACCCCAACGATTTATTGCAGTAAATTGATTGTCCTACACAGATCTGTCCAAATCCTCAAGAACAGTCCAGCTGGCCCAATGCTGGGCTCACTACCTGCACAGGTTCCCCTCGTTCAATTTGTGCTCAAGCTCTAGCTAGTGCTGAGGAAATTAAGTTAATGCTGTTGGATGAACTGACATTTGTGTCCTGCAGCCATGTGCTTTTGTCTTTGATTGTGGAGAACACAGAGCCTGTGACCAGACAGATGCCCTGGGCACCACGCTGCCAGGATGATTTTATTGGGATTACCAGATTTTGGTATTTTAAGAATATTGCTCAAACATAAAATTCTTCAAAAAGTAAATTCAAAACTGTGTGCAAATGAAACTAGGCTAATTTGAACTTTTTTTTTCCTCTATTGATTTCTATGATTCATTTCATGAGCATAAGGACAAGAACATGATACTCAGCTGTCACTACAGTCTATAAAAAGTTTAATTGCACTTTCTGCTATCCCTGACTATTGCATGACCAGCTCTCCAGGAACCTGCTGACAGCACCAGCAGCCCAAGGGCCCAGCCTGGCTGTAACTGCTGCTTGGGTACATTTCCTAATCACCAGTTATAAAATACATCCTCAGGAAAAAAAAAAANAAAAGTATATTGTCTTGCAACACAGAGGTGACCAAGCAAAACATTTCATTCTACCTCCATGGAGTAGAAATAAACACTTTTTTTCCCAAAGGGAGTTGCTTTATGAGGACTCTCTTGGCCAAGCTCCCTCCAAGAACACTGACTACACCACTAAATCTGGAGTGAGTCTCCTTGTTTGTGTTACATGTATGAAATAACCAGCACAAAACCCAGGGGAGAAACTCTTCACTTAAAGGAGATAATGAAAATGAGACCCACTGGTTCTAAAGGAACCAAGGTGGCTTTGTTAAATGAAGCTGGCACCGTGCTAAGGTAGTTATCCCAACAATTCCAGCATTTTTTGCAATTCTCTGTAGCATCTTGGAACGAGATGATTGCATTTCAGTAGCCCACAGAATGATCTGCAGGCAATCTTGTTTTGGAATTGCAATAATATTTGCTAATCAGGCTGGTGCAGAATCTTTTAAGATCCCCAGTCATCTGCAGGATGACTTCAGAGAGGAACAATGAATTTTACACCTTACCAGCTGTTACCAAGCATCTTTAGAAGCAGCAGGAGATACTTCCTATGGGTTTTTATCCTTCATGGAATCTCCAGCCATATGCCCACTATTATGCTTCAGTAGGACAAGAGCAAGCCTGGGTGGTCTTTGGCATACAGCTCAAACCCCCCAAAGGCAGACTGCAGGAAGGTAGTTTAAACGAAGAAGAGAACAACAAAACCTCTCCATAGGTTCTGGAGTCAAGTCTAACACAGAGTCATGAGAAGAAACACAGCATTAAATAGAGACTTTTCCAGACACAATGCTTTCCTATTGCCATTCCTCCACACGGGAAAGAGCCACGCTGGATTTCCATTGCAAACAGGACAAAATTCCTCCTGCCATAGCGCTGTGACATCGCAGGGATCCACACCACAAGGAAAACTTGTGTGATTGCATCTCAGCTCCATCCCACATGAACACCTAAGGACAGCCAAGCATGTGGTTTGGAGAGAGCCGAGGCAGGCACTTCATACATTCAGAATTGAAATGAGATAAAAGACATCCTCCCTCAAGACTGTCATGCTTCCAAAAGCAGCTCCATGATTCTCAGAGGGCGCCATTCACCACAATACATCTCTACCAGCCACATGTCACTGGGGGAAAGCAGCCTCTCTGGTGAACCACAGCTTCCAGCTCACAGCAGTTTGGCTACAGAAAATATAAAAATACACTATACACATACACTCCTTCACTGCTCTTAAAACCTCAGGCCATAAGGCTGTGAAACAAATTCACAGAGTTAAAAATCAATAAATTAAAAGCAGCTTTAAAAAAGTGGGGTAGGAAAGGGAGGGGGGATCAACAGGAGATTTCAAATAAAATTCTTAACAGTTTAAAATGGGCTGACAAATCCCAATGTTTCCTGGTAGGAGAGGTCCCCGCTTTTCGTTGCCTTTATGCTGGTGAGGACAACCTCCTTCATACAAAGAACACCTAAATCTATTTACAAAATCACCTTGGCCTTGCTGCTGCGATATTTACATGCTCAGAGAACAACATTTTGGCTAGACAAAGAGTGGTGCATGCATCTTTCGTTGCCTTCCTCCTTCACTTAAAAAAAAAAGTAAAAAGTGAGAAGTCTTAAAAATCTCCTGTCCTTGGGTTTAAAATGAGAGGCAGTACTCAAAAGCTTTGGTCCTCCAAGGCAAACAGCATCTTGCTGTGCTGCTCTGCTGCGTGCAGTCGTTCCACCCCGATGAATGGACCGAGCATTTGATCCCCAAAGTGCAACCCCGACAGCTGGAGTAAATATTTGGTCCCCCCAAACTGCAGCTGCAGTAGGATGAGGGTTCTGCTGAGCAACTTACAGTTACAAAAATAGTATCATCATCATCATCAGTAAAGTCACATGCCCATCATCTGTCTCCAATGCCTTTTTGGTTTGCTAGAATTGAAAGTTCCTGCCCAAGATTGCACTGATTAAAAACACCTCAGGATGCTGAAGCAGACGCTGAAGCTGAGTTGTCAGGGTGCAGGAAGCTCCCAGATCCCGTGCTGCATTTGGCTCCGTAGGTCATTGAATAATGGAAAGATTTGGTCCTTCCCAAGGCACACATAATGCAGTTCAGGCAGAGAGGGCCCATCCTCACCGGCAGACAGCTGAGTTCCTCCTGACACGAATCTCCTGGGCTGCAGTGCAGCTGTTGTGGTGGTAGTAATGCTGGACCAGTCTCTTCCACAAAGGGTTGCACTCCAGGAGGTATCGGTTCCCTGTGGGCACCGGCATGGGGACAGCAGGTTAGTGGCCAGAAGAGGCTTGGCTGATACCATTTTTGTCTATAACCTCTAGCTAAGGGGGCTGGATCACTTGCAGGGACATATCTGTGAAATCCTAGCTCCCTTTTCCATGCTGTGAACATTCCCTACACATCACAGCCTACACCTGTGTGATTAGGAGCAAAATGAGCAGCCAGATTTTTGTTAGGACAGAGTTCTAGCATGAAAGCAACAGAACATGAAAGGTCCAAAACAAAGCACGAAAAAACTAACTATACTTTCTGTATTCAAGCTGTGAATGAGTCCTGCTTTGCCCAGATTTCTCAGTTTCAAAACCTCAGACTAAAGGGCAGAAGAATAAAGCAAGATCTACTGGTTGTACTAGTTTGGATCACCATCCCTTCATCTGAGAATCCTATTCCCCTGAAGGCTTGTGCATGGTCCAAGGATACCAACCTATGATGCAGAGTCCTTCCCGAGCCCGTGTGATGCCAACATTGACCTGGTTTGGGTCAGTAATAAACCCCAAGTGTTTCTTCTGCCAGCTCTTTGTGGGCTTCCTATCGATCTCAGACCTGGGGCAGGAGCGTACAGTTGACAGGATCACATATTTCCATTCACTTCCTAGAAAGTGGAAGCAAACCAGGTTTTCTTAGAAGGAAGCATCTGTCCATTTCTCTACCCCACAGGACACCCATTTATCTACTGCCAGCCTCTGGGTTTCTCCAGCTTTGGAGGCCTTTGGACTGCTGGTCATTGCTTTCCAAAGAGAACAAATGTCTTCTGGCAGCTCTCTAGCACCCTTCTCAGATATAGAAGCACAGAATCACAGAATTGTTTTGTTTGGAAGGAACAGTCTGTGTTCCAACTTTTCTGACATGAGCAGGGAACCTTTCACTAGAAATCTTCCACTAGAGATCCTTCGCCTTCCTGCCTTCAGCAGCCTCACCCTGCCCAAGCACTCCAGAGGCTTCCAAAGGATTTATTATAATCACAAATCACCCAGAAATCTGGTCTTCCATGGCTGAAATGACCCCGGGCTAGGGTTTGAAGACTATTATCTGTGAGCAGCTCCTCAGGAAGGCAGGAGGGGACAGGCCCAACCCTCCCCGCCCTGTCCCCTCACCTTGACTCTTCATGATGGTGCAGACGGTCACCCCGCGGATGCCCTCCCGCTGTAGGCTCTTGTTGATCTCGGACACCTGGGCGCTGTAGGGGCTCAGGATGGCGATGCTGTCCGGCCGGATGCTGCCATCTAGTGTCAGCTGCTTGGCTATCCTCACCTGGAGAGACCAGCGTCCTGCTCACCTGGGAGCGGGGCCGGAGGGAGGAGCCCCCTCGCACCCCCCCAGGCCTTGCGATCACGTTGCCCTACACCTGCCTCTGCCCAGGGCGGTCCTGGTGTGCTCCAGACCCGGGAGGCACCAGGCAGGCACTGCTGATCTTCATATCTTTATCATCCCTCCACAATTCCAGCACAACACCCTCCCTTCTGCATCCCCAGCAATTCCCCAGGACTCTGCTCACCGCCTGTGCCACTTCCTCCAGGTTAGCTTTGGAGTTCTCGTTTCCTTCCTCAGTAGAAATCATGAGGGAGTGCTCCTTCCCTTCCACGTGCCCAAAGATGACGGGGCAGCAGTTGTTGTCTCTGTGGTGGAGCACACTGGGCTTCCAAACAAGCTGAGAATACGTTCTCAGCCGCCCTTCATAAAATTCCTGCGATGGGAACTCACAAATGCTCTTGTGCTGGCAGAGAAAAGGAAGGAAACTGAGGTGAACAAAACCCAGTGAACTTCTCAGCCTGCAGCATCTTTCTAGGCAGGCTTCAGCACAATGCCACTCTGCTGGAGATGGTGCTGGCATATTCCTAGATATAATCCCATGTCTAGGAAGGGGAAGCACTAATGGAAACTCTCTGATGCTTAAGGCAAGCCTCAGTTTTCAGTGATGGAGAGAAGACAATCCACTGGAGGGCCTCACCATGCGGAACTGCGTGTCCAGCATCCAGGCCTGTTCCTGGTAGCGCTCAAAGAGAGACGTCTCCATGCCAAGGGTCTTGCAGACATCATTGTTAACCACCGGCCGCAGCTGTTTGTGATCCCCCAGCAAAACAACCTGGAAGCAAGAGCAGACACCTCAGCTGCAAGGTGGTGGCACTGCAAAGGCCATCAGCTCTTTGAAAGGCTCTAAGTAGCACATTCGGTGCTACTTATTTATGTTACACTTGCAGCAACCTCAGCCAAAGACCACATTGGACATGACATAAAGATCCTGTCCTAGATAACGTTTCCATCTGATGGGAGGAAAACAAAAAGCCATAGAATTCTAGTCACAGAATAGTTTGGGTTGGAAGGAACCTTAAAGCTCATCTTGTTCCAACCCCGTGCAACGGGCAGTGACACCTTCCACTAGACCAGGTTGCTCCAAGTCCTGTCCAACCTAGCCTTGAACATTTCTAAGGGTGGGGCAATCACAGCTTCTCTGAGCAAACTGTGCCAGAGCCTCACCATCCTCACAGGGAAGTTTTTCCTAATAGCCAATCTAACTCTGTCCTCTGTCAGAATGAAGCCATTCCTCCTTGTCCTATCACTCCATGCCCTGGTCCAAGGTCCCTCTCCATTGCTCTTGCAACCCCTTTAGGCACTGCAAGGGGCTCTAAGCTCTCCCTGGACCCTTCTCTTCTCCAGGTTAAACAGCCCCAACTATGTCTATGCTTCTTGTCATGTTGATACTTTGTACCTGGGCCAGAATATTTTTTCAGTGGTAGCGATATCCACCCCATAAAGAAGCACAAACCTTAAAATCCTAACAGGTCTTGTAAGAGCAGCATGGTAAGGGATGTAAAAGGTTTGAGAGCCCTGAACAGCTGTCCCAGAGACATGTCTTTGGCAGGGACATACCTTTTCAGCACGGTGGTGGCAGACCAAGGGGATGAGGGTCTCGGGCTCTGTGGACATGGCACACTCATCGATGATTATCTGCTTGACATTGAGGTTCTCCAGGGCACTGGCAGACGAGACACAGCAGGTGCACAGGATGACATCGTGACACGCCAGCTGATACGAACGACCTTGTGTCAACCAACCTTTGTACCTAGTGTTGATGCAGAAAACAGGAGGTTATGCATAAGGGAAACACCTCCAGATTCCTCGCACAGGAACCAGGCAGAGGCTGTGATTTCCCAAGTGATTATGGCTTCACCTCCCTCCCCAGGATGAGCTGGTGTTCCCAGAAAAGGGCTTTGGATGGACACTGTAGGAAATGTACTTTGTCCTGAGCTCAATAGGGCAGGGCTTCTGGGTGAAAGATTCAAGGGTCACACAGGCAGAACAAGAATTTTGGTCCAGATGAACAACAGTACCAGTGCAAAAGTGATTCGGAGGCTCTGTGCTGTATCTGTAACCTCGAGCTCATCACATTTTATCATTATTCTGAACACACAGTTTATTAATCTGTACTTCAGAGGTGGCACACAGCCAAAGTCAGCCATCTCTCACCAGGGTCACTTCCTACTCACTCCTTTGTTTCTTCTTCTGTGATCTCCTCTCCGTTCCTCACCCGAGCGTCAAAGTGACAGATCCTCTGCCAGAAGGGGCTGGGTGCCCGCCGGATGCGATGATGCAGGATTATTTCACTGAATAAAGAGTCAATATATAAATATTTTCCCTCAACACTGAGACCTGAGTAATTTCTTCTATAGTGGAGCAGACTAAACCATCTGCCTACGTGGAGAAATCCTGTTAGCTAAAAACTCACAGCCAAACTTTCCCGTCTTTGTAGACCAAATCATTCAACCTCGAGGACATAGAATACAATGGCTTCCCTTTAGCAAGCAGGAATGAAGTCAGAAACATTCAGGGCTGTTCCAAAAGGAGATTAAAACATCTAGGGACTTTTCAACAACCTGGATTTCCTCACTAGGTGCTACATTAGAGTGTACACATTCACTTGAAAAAATTAATTACAAAATAATTAGAAAGCAGGATAACAGTGCTGCTCTGCAGTGGTGGAATGGAACTATTTGCTCTGGTTTGTTCAGTGTTACTGATGCAAGAAGCCACCTCTCCCCAGCGCCCTAGGAGCCTGCAGGGCCATGCTGTCCTACCTGAGCTCACGTTTTGGCTTTGCATCCCGTAGGGATTTACGGGAGATGTTCCGGTTGCTCCCCGGGTATGGGAATTCCATCGTCTCAATGGCCTCCCCATAAACCCTCAGTGGTTTCAGGTGCTTCATCTTCATCAGCATCTCTGGAGAAGGAGGGCAGGTCTGCTCAGACAGCACCAGGCACTGGTGATGCTCAGGCCTGTCTCTCCCTGTCCCTCACTCATCATCCCATCTCCTGCAGCGCAGGTCTGTAAGGACCAGCCCCACTTTTGGCCCCTCCACACCACGTGTTCTCCCTCCCACCAGTACAAACCACTTCAGGGGCTTAAAAGATGATAGTTACCAGCAACAACATCAACAGACTTGTTGGATGGGCCGCAGTACAAGATGCACTTTCGCTTCTTGTCCTTTTCATCTTTCAGGCATGGTGTTTTGTCCTTCTCAACACTCTCCTCATTCAGTTTATGGAACCAGTAGACAATGTGAGTTCCAACAACAGTCTTCCCTGTGCCTAGAAAAAAAAGGAATATGCTGAGAACATTTTAACCTCAACACTCATGCTCTGGATCAGCACCCAGCTGATCAGCCACAAAATAAAATCAAGAATGAAGGAGACTGCCTTGCACAGCTGTGGGTGATACCAACCCACACTCCCTTCTCCTGGCTCACCGAGGATCCTATGGAAAGCAGCAGATCACCTCTCACCTGCCACTCATACCATAGCAGGTGCATTCTGCTGTCCTCTCTTACCTGGTGGGCCTTGGATGAGCATGAAGGATTTTTTCAGAGCATCCCGAACAGCCTGGTTCTGACTCTTGTTAAGTTTCCAGTTGCTGTGAGGGATATCAAAGGATTTTTCCTGCAGGATTCTGGATGTTGTCACTGTTACAGCAAAGAGCCAAGAAAACAAATTTAAAGAAGGTTACTGAGGGCAGCACAGAAGTGATCCAGCACGAGGGTGCAGCAGGTTCCTAGTGATGGTGGTACATTACAAGACCACCTAGAAATAATCCTTGTCTCATGTCAAGATACTCTGCCCATGAACCATCTCTGTGAGTCCTGGGGATGACAATTTCAGCTGTGCCAGCCACCAGCAGGGCATCCCAAATTTCATAGCAGCATCACCCCTACCACCCCTGTGGGCAAGAGCTGCCAGGGCATCTGGGCATCTACCTGGCCAGAGGCAAGTAGCCACAAGGTAAGAAAGGTTAACATTTGCACTTACGTTTTTGAGGAGGTTCGTGGCCAAGGGCAATGCTTATAGCAAGTTCAGAGGCATACTTGAGCTTCCAAAGTGCTTTTTCTTTCCGTCTGACAGACAAGGAAAAATAGGAATGAATGGAATGTAGCATAAAATAGCAGAAGTTGTAATACAGCTTTGCTTAACTGCCTTACTTATTCTTTCGCTCTGCTTTGTTGTTGCATTAACTCCTTCCATAAAGAACTTAAACCACAAATAACTTAAACTTATTCTGCTCCTCTGCATCTGGGACCATTTCTCAACTGACTGAAGAGCTGGGCCTGCAAAGATGTTGAGAGAAAGGAACACAACTCCTGTCCCAACTCTGTTTTGTTATGGCCCACTCCTTTTACTGGATTAGCTTCCAATGTTTCCTAAAATTCATGATGCAGAAGGAAGCACATTCTGTCCTGAGAATGCTACAGCATTGGGGATGCATAGCAGCCTATGCTGTATATCAGGAAGGGCAAACTAGACATCAGCTCTGATTTAAAAAGAGCAGAACTTGCTTTGCAGCAACAATAAAGGAGAATGATTTGGAAATCAGGGAACTCTTCCGCAAAGCAAATCCCACTCCAGGGCTTCACTTGGCCTTTTATAACACATATTGCAGCAACCAAGTCACATAAGAAGCAGGCACTCAGGGAAATGTCAGCACCTTCCCCTATCTCCCCATTCTCAGGGACAACCAGAAGAGCACAAGACCCTCTGGAGAACAGAGCTGAGGAGTGCTGCCACACCCCCCAAAGACCCACAGCCCAACAGAATGGCAGTCAGAGTAAGGGTAAGGGCAGGTTTTTCAGGGGATCAGCCACAGCAGTGAGGAAAGCCCATGGGGATGCAGCAGAGGTGTCCTGTGGGAAGCCAGGTTAACCAGAGTACACTGCAGAGCCCACTTACATGTCTGGCAGCATCTTTGGAATGAGCTCCACCGTGAACCGTGCAGAATCCTGTGAGATCTCCACAGGGATGGTCTCCATAGACATATAGTGGATGTAAAAATTTATAGTCTGATGACTAGACCTGTCTGACTTCTCATCATCATTGAACTCCTCTGTGACCCCGTGAGCCACCCAGGTGTAGGTGTCAGGATCAACCACAAGTTTGTTCTCTGATTTGCCGTTGTCAAGCAAAGACAGGTTCTGGAGGCCATGGTTAAGGCATTCCTCATCGCTCTGAGGGCTCTTGGGAAGCTTCAGCCCACCTAAACGAATGCACAGGTAACAGTAGAAGAAGTCCACTTCAATGGAGCAGTCCTCCAACCACTTCTTGTTCAGCATAAAGCTCCCTTGCAGCTGTCCTTTGCTTGTCCTTTGCTTTGCCCACTTTATTTTAATATCATGGAGGACAATTGAGTCATTCTCAGCCACGGCACACGACGCAGACTCCATGGCACTCATGGGCATCCACACCTTGTTGTACTCCGTCGTGCTCTTGTACCTGTCCTTGGACTGCAGCGTGGCGTAGGCCGAGAAGCAGTCGATTGGCTTCTCCATGTGCTGCAGGCAGACCTCAAACCCCGGTGTCACACACCACAGCTGCACGAAGGGCACCAGGAAGCCGCGGCTGACGTCGGTGGTGAGCTGGAACCACAGCGCGTCACCGGCGCTCAGCTCCAGGGACAGCTCCATGTAGTGGGAGCAGGAGCTCTTCCGCACCCAGCCGATGTGCCGGTGGTACAGCTCCTTGCTCTCCCGCAGGAGGGACGCGGCCCTGTCAAACTCCTCGTCCCTGATGGCCTTGAGCACCTCTTGCCACGTCTGGGTGCGGAAGAGGGTGACACTCTTGTCGCAGATGTGTCCTTCCCGCAGGCTCTGCTCCTTTGTCTCTGCAGAGTACACCCTCCTCTTCCAGGTCAGCCTGATGCTGTTCCGCTGCTGGATGAACACAGGCTGCTCTATCAGCTGAAGGGACCTGTAGCTAATTCTCTGCGGATCCGGAAGACTCTCCTTGTTCAGGGGAAACAGGGCTTTAAAAAACCTGCTCATCTCTTCGATATCCACCACAAAGGCAATCTTCTGCAGGACTTGGTCCTTCAGCTGACTGGCCATCTGCAGGGAGTGGACTTTCTTCTCGTACGTCATCGCCTGGCTGTTCTTCCTGTTGAAGTCGTGACAAAGAAACTCGATGTCGTCCACAGAATAGATGAGGGGCTTCTTGCGGAGCACAGAATGAAGGTGCCGCTGGACCACGACGTCCACGTACCGGCGGATGGGAGAGGAGGCCCAGGTGTAGGAGTCAACGTGCAGGGAGTAATGGCCTGCCTTCGACTGGACAGTGGAGTTGGAGCGACAGAAGTAGGAGCGACTGAGCAGTCTCCTGAACTCCAGGGCCACGGGGGCCAGCTTTGGGTGGATGTCATCAGTGACAACAAGGTCGAGCATCTTCTGGAAGTCATGGGCATTAGCAGCTGACTGTAGATGCTCCCAGATGGGGTCCAGAAGACTGAACTCCACATTTTTAGGGGAGTCTTGACCAGGAGGCATTTCTCCCAGGTGATGCAAGAGATGAATGGACAATGGAATGATGTGGCTGTACTTGTTTTTCATGTGTGACAGCTGTGCAAGACTTGGCTCACACTGACACCGGAGAGGAGTGACATTTCTGGTCACCTCCTGGTTGGTGAGGAACTCGGCCACGAAACTATTGAACATGATCATTAACTCCTCTATCATCTGATGGGACCCCCTGTTGCCCGGGGAACTTTCCTCATCCAGCCGGTCATAGAAACAGTCCTCCTGTAGCCGAAACTTCCGATGGATCCTGGAGAAGTGATAAGCCACAGCTATGCAGTCCTCCAGGGTATCAAAACGAAGGGCCTTTGCTTCTCCCCTGTAGCAGTTCTTAATGCAGAGCTCTGCCTCTTCGTAGGACAGCTGCCTGTCCGAGCGGATCACGGAGATGGTGAAGATTCCCTTTAACATCTGATCAGTCTCCTTCTCTACGGTGACAAACAAGGAGATCACCCGTCGATCTTTCTGTGGCAGGAGGCTGCAGACATCTTGGCTGATTTTGGGTGGGAACATGCAGAGAGGCTCCTGCTTGGGAGCATAGTAGGTGACACCCCGCTTCTTCGCTTCTAGGTCCAAGGCACTGCCTTTGGGAATTATGCCAGCCACATCTGCAATATGGATCCCAATCTCATAGTGACGCCCGAGATCCCTAACGCTGATAGCGTCATCCAAATCCCTGGCACCTTGGGGGTCAATAGTGAAGGTCGTGTAATTCCGACAGTCCTTCCGAGTTTCCTTGATCAGGTTTATGTTGCTGTTGGAGGTGTATTTGGCTGACTCTCTGGTCACAACAGCTGGGTATTTGTTCTCCAAACCATACTCCAAGGCGAGGATCTTTAAGCCTTCTTCCAAAGTCAATGCTGCCTGCAGGATCTCTGTTATTATCCCCAAAGGGTAGTAAAACCCTTCCCGCCAGGAGATGACCTGGACACAGAAGAACTGGCACCTCCTTGTCTCCTGGCTGATCTTCTCACAGCTGACCACAATGTACTTCCCATTGACAAGCTTGCGGATGGGAATGACATTGGGTTTCTCCTTCAGCCCCGGGACGAATATTTTGGTGACAGTGGGATCGATGGGTATCATCACACGGGGATCAAACTCATCCATCATGCAGATGAAGGTCCGTTCTCTCTCGGCACGCTTCAGGATGCCCACCACCCTCCCCTGTGGGCGGTGGCTGCTGCTCTCACCTGTGCTGTTCTGCAGGATTTCCACCAGCACCTCGTCCCCAGTGAAGGCTGTCCCACAGTTAACTCTGCCTTTGATCTGGATGTTCATGGCAGGGGAGTCATTGAGGGTGAAGGCAGAAGCTCTGTCGAAGCCCTCTTTGATCAGCTCACACCTCTTGTACATTTGGGGGTGCATATGCAGGTACTGCTGCATCATCTGAGAAGAGAAGCTGACATACTCTGACTTGTCTTTCCACTGGTTTGAAGCCTCAGACTCCACATTCAGCAGCCCTTCATCAGACACTGTCACCAGCATGTTCTTGCTCTCATCTAAGAGCTCCTGGAGGATGGGATCATCGTGATTCAAGCTCTCGCCCTCAGAGCTCGTGGAGTCTGTGTCGCTGTCCTTCTCATCCTGCTCCATGCTCCTGCTCCACCTCTCCTTGTCACACACAGCCTGTTTGATCTGAGCCATTGTCAGGTTCTCCGGGAAGATGCTCCCCTTATCAATGCACTGCTGGATGAACCGTTTCCACACCTTGCTGCACTGGCCATAGGAGCACAAGGCCACGGCGTCCCCCACCACAACCACCAGCGACTGAGCCCGGGTCATGATGGTGTTGAGCACTCTGGCCTCATTGAAGAACTCAAGGTGGTGGGAGGCTGAGACACGCAGGCTCTCACTGGTGTGGACCGTGCTGATGATGATGACTCGAAACTCACGCCCTGCACCAGAGGGGACAAGGGAAAAGTCACCCACGAGAACCCAGCAGGGAAAACCCTGCCTGGCTGCCACCTGTCCACACTGTGTCACATGGCCATGGACTGATGCAACCATGCTTGGCTGAAACATGGGGGTCACCCAATGTGAGTAAAGCAGCTCTTGGGGATGGTGAGATCGTCTCTGCATGAACCAGGATGGACATCACAAGGCACTACCACCCACACATCAGGGGGAGAAGGACAGCTTGGAGATGAGATAAAGGCAGAGCACTGGACCAGTGCAGCCATGAGCACCCATAGAGCAGCCCAGTGTGCCCAGTGCCACCAGCAGCCCCTCCTTGCAAACATGGGTAGAGTTTGCTGTGAATCTCAAATTCCATGAGGAACTGAGTATCTTGCAGGAACAAGAGCAGTGATCATTTGCAAGGATCCCTCACCCCTCAGGAAGAGCTCTGCTGATCACACAACAAATAACAACCAGCAAGAGGCATCCTAGTGATGTCAGAGCTGGGAAGAGGCTGCAAAGAAAGGGTGTGGAGATCACAAGCACCCCCTGGGGTCAGTTATTCTCACCATGAGGAGTCCCAGCTACGCAATAAAAAAAAAAAAAAGATAATGAAAACACGGATGAGTCATAAATTAAGTCCCTGAGGACAAAACCAGCCTTATCTTTCTCTTGTCATCCAGAGCAGGAGACTCCTCCTCTAGTGAGCTGTTCTGTGATTGGTACCCATCCTGGTTTCAATTCCCTTCTGCCACTGCCTCCCTCACTGCTACTTAGGGCTTCACATGATTCACACGTACTCAAGTCTCTGGGACGGCACTTACAGGGTTTTTACCCTCCTACAAAGCAACGTCCATAAATTTGAGATGAGTTGACAGTTGGGTGCAGATTTAATTCAGTGTGAAATCTTATTCACTTAGGAAAAGACAAATTCAAAGATCCACCAACCAGAAGGGTATGAAAATCAGCCAAAGGAGTTCCAGGCACTCCCTCCTATTAGGTGTTACGTGGACTGGGCTTTGGTGGTGGCGGAGACACTGAGAGGGCAGGGGAGCTCTGCCTGGCAGCACCTCCCAGAGAGGTATTTTTCCACAACAATAGCCAATATTTTGCATTTTAACAAGAAGGAAAATGTAAAGATGTTGGAAACTCCTCTGCCAATGCCCCAGTGTCTCTTCCCCCTGCCTGTTACCCCATGGCTGTAGTTGCTATGGACCCTCCTGTCCAGCAGCACAACTGCAAAAGCTGTGTATGACTCTCACACAGAAGACCCCAAAATGCAGCCAGGCACGAGGGACTGTTGCACAAGACACAAACCTGGCAAATTTTCGTAGTTTTCCACCACCACATCTTGTAGCTGCTTTTTCCTCAGCTCTTGCCTTGTTGTAGAAACCTGGTAAGAAAGAGGCACAACTGAACTCATCCCAGAAACACCACCTACCAAACACCAGGGTCCCTCATCCTGCCCAGCTGGAGGTTCTCCAACTTACTTGAAAAGCAGCCACACCTCTGGGCTGACTTCAGCCAGAGCTCCCACTGCTCTCCCTGTAATTAACCTGCCTAGAAGATGCTGATAGAAGTGTTTAACTGAGCCATGCCACCATCTCTGCTCCAACCACCCAGGACACTCTACCTAAATGGAGAGTGCCTCAAAAAAACACTGAAGGCATATGAGACCCCGGGTTTCCTATTTTTACTAGCACAAATACTAATAAATAGATTAAAAGGTCTTTCTGAGAGAATGTTTAGTCAGCAGTGCAGGCATAGCCCCCTAAGGTGGAATGCAGGATTCCTCTACACACCTGCATCCCATGGGAGACCACACAGATCTTCTTCAGATCCCGGACACCCCACTCATCTGGCCACCTCCGATAGATCTCCTTCACTTTCTCAACCACTTGCATTGTCTCGGAGACGTTTTGCCAAGAAATCATGGAGATATCCCTTTCAGCAACACCAGACACATAGCAGAACACGAGGGGATAAATTTCAGGATGGGGTGGGATGTTCCCACTGGCGTGGATAACATTGCCATTGATGTCGTAGAAGTGCTTGGAGATGAACTCAATAATGGCGGCAGTGGAGCGATAATTCTCATTGAAGATGATCCTGCTCTTTGTGGTCACCTCATGTTTCTCCTTCTGGTAGAACTGAAAGAGCCGGTTCAAGAGGGTGTGATCAGCAGATTGCCTACCCCCAACACAGAACAGCTTCGGGGTGATCTGCATGTGGTCCCCAGCCAGGACAATGCGGGTCTCAAAAGTGGCGTAGGAGAGCGGAACCAAAGCTTCGCACTCCAGCATCTGCGCAGCCTCGTCGATCATGATGTGGGTGAAGTAGCCGGGGGGCACCTTGAGGTCCTTGGATAGCATGGAGGTGGTGATAATGATGTGGTGCTTGTCGATCTCGGCCTGCGTGGGGAGGCGGAAGGAGCGCTGGTCTGCTGAGAGGCAGCAGTACATCTGGATGATGGGGTCCGTGTTGTGGATGGTCCGGTCAGTGGAGATGATCCGCAGGGGAACAGCCCACGGATGGCCCGTGGTCACGTAGTGATGAAAATACTCCCGGATGTAAATGTCAGCAGCGCTGGAGGGGAACAAAAGGGAAAAGCACTGAGGAATTGTTGGCGCTGTTCCTAAATTCTGTGACACAAAGTTCTCTCTCAACATTCTGCAACACACATTCAGTTTCTCTCCTGGCTCTGGTGACACCACACTTGTCACAGCAGACATTCACAACTGCACAAAGGAACCAGTGCCTACGCAGCCACCAATTCCCAGCCTCTTTCAACAGTATGATTTAAAATAGGAATTGGTATTTGAGACTACGACATCTCTCGACACTCTTACGGAAAAATGTGATGTGCTTAACAAAACCTGTGGCCCTGATGCTGTCCAGGGCCAAGTGACAAGGAGCTCTCCTCTGACAGCAAAGCATCCCCATCCCCAGGTGAGACAAGACCTACAGGAGAAGCTTCCGTGCAAGCAAACAGCCTGGAACAGGCTAAGATTAGCAGTCACCATCTATTATGCATTAAAAATTGAGGCAGTAACAGCCTGCAGGATCAGATGTGGACACTCTTTTCAGTGTAACTGCTCTAATTTTAACAGTCTTGGCCTGGTTTCTCTGAAGGCAGATCCAATGGCATTCAGACCAGATCTGCATTTTCTCTTCTCCAAACTCTCCCTGGAAAAGTCAATAGATTGGCAAGTACACAGAGCCACACAGTCTTCAAGGGCAACTAGAGCACAACATTATCCCAGCATGGTCAGGCAGCAGCTTTCTACTTCTTGCAGTATGCAGTAAAAGCTGGAGAAAACTGCCTCTCCAGCCACATTCTTGTTTTATGATGAGGCAGGAATATGTTAAGTGTTCAAGGCCAGAATGGACAGGGCTTGGAACAACCTGATCCATGGAAAGGGCTTGGAACAAGACAAGCTGTAATGTCCTTTCCAACCCAAACCATTCAGGGATTCCATGGGATTGCATTGCCTCTTCCACAAAGACTTCCACCCATGCCAGGCTTCCTCCTAGCAGGAAGTAGAGCAGTTTAAGACAAATTTGATAAAAACTAATTTATTTAAACAAGCAATTGAAGTGCACACTGAGAAAAGGGCATCTTGGCTCTGGCTCATACACCCAGGCTCCCCTTCACCCCCTCAGTGAGCAATGCACCAGCTTGCCCACAGTTCTTATTGCCTCTTCCCTGCTAACCTGTTTGTGTGAGTGCAGATGAGCACCCGTGCGTTGGGCTGCCTGAGGATCTCCAAGGTGGCCATGGCCAAGGTGAATGTCTTCCCTGTGCCAAAAGGCCCATAGATGAGCAGAGGTGGCACCTGCCGGCTGGTGGTCGGCTGGCCCGTGATGAAGGAGATGGCTTGTTTCTGCTTGCTGTTCCCTCTCTGTGGGGACCCAAGAGAGTAGGGGATGGAGCAACTGGCAACATCTGGCAGGACCAGCTTCTCATCCAACAGGCAGTCCACAGCTTGGTGCCAGTGCCGGAACAGCAGCTGGTCTATTTGGAACTGGATCTCCACCTTACGAGAGGTGTTTGCCGTGAAGTTCAGCTCTGAGCAGCATCTGCTTGGTATCTGTAGCCAGATGGTCTTCTCCGTGGTGGCTTTATGCTCCACAAAAACTTCATAAACCCGATTGTCCACAGGTGGGTCGAGCGCCAGGAAGGCGGTGGGCACAGACCTGCTCAGCAGGTACCCCTCGTCCGTGTCCGGCGAGAGGTTGTAAGGGGTAGGCACTTCAGCAAACAGCTCCCCAGAGAGAGCAAACTTCGCCCCCATGGAGAGGTTCTGCAGCATGGGGGTCAGCGAGATGAGCACACGCAGGTTGAGTCTGAAAGGAGGAAACACCCAAATAAAGAGAAGAGAAAGGATCTGTCAGTTCCTCAGCCCTCCTCCATGGAGAGGGGATTGCCACCTACAGCCAGAGAGGGTCTGCCAGTCCCCCAAGCACATACAGACAGAAACCATGCTCTAGCTAATCCACACCCACAGGATGAGACACAGCAAGCCATCCTTCTTGGCAGGTTTCCAGTTTTCTGAGAAGGCACCACAAGACCCAACAGAATGAACAGAAGACCCCAGGAGCAGCAAGGCCCCAAGGGTTAGCATGCTAACCTAAGGGTTATTAACAGGCTTGCAGTCTCCAGTGAAGGGGAACTCCAAAAGATTTCACACCTGGCACTTACTTGGCAATCAGAGCCTGCTCAGCTTCTTCCTCACGGAAGAGGAAGTTGTGCATCCTCTCCCGATAGTTGAGCCGAGTGATGGGAACGACCGCACTATTCTCACTTTGGTAATCCAGTGCCAGAGCAGGAGGTTTGTACTTTGCCAGCAGAACCACATCTTCCCCAGTCTTTGGCATGCTGGGAACGATGATGCGGTTACCCCGATCCCAGCGCACGAAGTTGACGGGGCGGCTGCTCTCTCTGGTGCTGGGGACGTGCTGGGGGGCGTCCCGCCGGCCCACCTTCACCTTGATCTTCTGCATGAGGACGGGGCGCTTGCCGAAGTCAAAGACCACCCACTGCTCGAAGACGCCCAGGATGCAGCACTCCATGCTGACCTCCACCAGCGCGGTGCGGGGCGAGGAGGACACGGTGGCCACGTGCCCCCCACAAATGTACTGCAGGCCCCGGGAAAGCCCATTCCCCGAGAAGTAGAAGTTGACTCCAGGCTTCCGCTTCAGCAGGGCCACGTGCTGCAGATGCATCTGCCATTGAGGAGAAGACAAGGACACAGTGAGGGCAGCCCACGGGAAGAGCCCAGAAGCAGGTGAGGTGCTCCAGCAGCATTTCCTAGAAAAAGCTGCTAGAGGAACCAAACTCTATGTCAGTGTCACCACAGCTTATTCCTCATGCAATCACGCAGCAATTACTCTAAGGTCTCAGAGAACCTCAGGTTTCAGTTTAATATCAACCAGCGTGCAGTAAATGGGAAATCTACTTTGGAGAAGACAGGCTTTTGCCCCCAGCATCCACAAAATTCTTGTCAGGAAAGCAGCTGAATGTTGTTATTTGTGATGATACAGGCGAGGCATCCAGAGCAGCCAGGTCTGCCCCAGGACCACTGCACAAGACAGGAGACACAGTGGCTGCACCCCCTGCACACAGCCCCAGTGCAGGCACCACCTGAGCAGCTTCGAATACCCAACACATGTCCTCATTTAAACACGCCCAAATCTCCATCCTTCTGCCCCTTGCAGAAATAATAACGAAAAAACACCCCAACCAAACAAAACCCTCCAAAGGACTGAGCTTACCTGAGAGTAGACCTTGAACCGCCATTGGTATTTCTTCTTGCTGTCCTCCAGCTGCACATGCAGAGGCTGCTCACACACAACTTGGACACCCTCAATGTTCTCAGCCATCTGTGGGGAGTCACAAGAGGAGAGGGACTGAAGGCAGCATCCCAGGGACGCATCTCAAAGCCCTCCACAGTGCCACTTTCATCCTTGCCTTTACATCCTCCCAAGAGGGATCAAGAGTACATCCTCATATTCCATCCTCACCCACCGCTGCTCCAGGTCCCCACGCAGCAGAAGGAGGAGGACCCAGGGCATAGCTCGAGTACCCTGAGCAGGCTCTCAGGTTGCTGTCTCCAAAGAGATGAAGGAAGGAGGAACACCATATCCCTTTTTGCATCCCCATTAGGAAGGTGAGCAGTGGGCTCCGTTCCCAAGCTCTCACACCAGAGGATTCCTGTGATGCACTGGACCAAAGTGCTCCCACCCTGTGCCCACCACTCACAATTAACACCTCGTTGGAGCACATCCGATACTCAGCAAGGAGCCGGTCCTGGTAGGACAAGAGCCCATCCTTCAGGGCTTGCTTCTTTTTCTTCACGGAAATCTTTACCCTCTGGATCCACTCCTGCAGCTCCTCTTTGGAATGAGCCTTGGTGCAGCTGTTGCCCATTTCACACACCTCCGCTCTGTCGGGAGAAAGGTGTTCCAGGTGCCACCCGTGCCTGGTGGCACAGGGATCCTCAGGGAGCCAGCAGCTCCCTGCTGCCCCTGCCCTCTTCCCAGCTGGATGCCTTACCTGCTACACAGTGAGAACTTGGTCAGCCCGAGCGGTGGCGCGCGGTGGACCCACTGCATGGAGCTGTCGGCCGAGAGCATCTGCACGTGCTCGATGGAGGAGCAGTGGTTCTCAAAGCTCTCCTGCGAGCTGCAGGTCACCAGACAGATGTGGCAGTAGAAGTACACGGGCGCAGGCGCCTCCGGCTTGCCGTTGGTGCTGCCCGTGCCCGCGGACGGCAGCAGGTCGGAGCGCAGCAATCCGTGCTCCCTCTCGGCCTCCCAGACGGCCATCTCCACGTCACTGTGGGCGTACTGGCAGCGCTGCGGGCCGTGCCTGCAGGGCTGGCCCCGGGACACAAACCGGCAGTAGGCGAGGGTCTCCATGAACTCGGGGCAGGGCCGGATGGCCGTGTACTGCTGCTTCTTCTGGCTGTCCAGCACCGCGTGCACCAGGAGCGGGTCCCAGGTGTGGTGGGACTCACAGAGCCACCCGCAGCCACCCACTGTGATGCGCTGGGGGCAGCCAAAAAAGCAATGCTTGCAGATTTCCTGGAAGTGCCCCCCAAACTCGCTGGTGATCTCACTGGCAGCACTGGCAGTGAGGTGGGAGGCGACAGCGGCGTGGCCCCCCAGCTGCGCCTGCAGCACCGCCGCCTTCAGCCAGCGCCGCTCCAGCTGGTGTTCCCTCTCAAAGTTCCAGACCATGGCCTCCTCCGCGCTCCAGGCAAAGGTGCACTGGTTCTTGTGCTTGTTGCAGCCCAGCCCCACCACGTAGTACCTGCAGACAGCGTAGCGTGCCGGGTTGGGGAAGCCGGGCCGCCGGGACACCTTCCTCCATGCAGTGCTCCGGCGGCTGCGGCAGCGCGCCAGCAGGATCTCATACATGCACTTGTGCTCCACCTCCAGTGGGTGGTAGGTGATCTCGTTCTCCTTCACGCTGCATTTGGAGCAGACCAGAAGCAGCTCCAGCTGCTGCTGGAGGCTGCCCAGTGGCACCTTTGGGCTGTTGGCTGTTGGCATCTTTGGCAGCAGCTTGAGCAGAGCAAAATTAATGGCAGGAAGATCTTAGAAGGCGATGCCGTGGGGGGGAGGTGCCATGGAGTGAGTGGCCTTGTCCTAGCTCAGTGCATACCTGCCAGTCATCGGTGCGAGGTCATGAATCCTGACAAAGGAACAAGGAACAAGTGACTTAGCAGGAAACATCAGACAATCCCTGGCTGGGTGCACACAGAGGCACTGGCAGAACTGGAACCTCACCCAGGCAACCTCGGCCTTGGCACCCTCTCCCCCAGCTCTGTTTCCCCACCAGCCCAGATCCCAGGGCAGTGTTTTGCACAGGGATCAGGCTGCCGAGTGGTGCTGGTTCCCAGCAGGGCTCAGCCTGGTCCCCAGCGTCCCCGCAGACAATCAGCATTTACCATCCAAAGTGGCAAAGCAGTGACTGCTCCAGAGGGCCCAGCACAGTCTCCACAGTGGCCACTGACTCTCCCGGACCACGGGCACATGATCCAACTTCCTCTTCCTGCTGCCAGCGCCTGCCCCACCTTGTATCCCTCCGGCCAACTTTCTCTTTCTTTATCCTGTTTTCTTCCCTGAGCTGGCCAGGCAGCCCCATGCCGAGTGGGAGAAACCCAGCTCCAGCCCCTCAGCCCATCTGCCCTGTAGCACAACAGATTAATTGGAATTAATTAATGAAGCAACCACCCTCTTTGCTCCTGGGATGCAACACCCAAGGCTGGGAGATGAGCATGCTGGAACAGGGGCTGCCGGCATCTCTCCAGCTGACAGCTCGGTAAACATCCGGCAGGGAGAGCTCGGCCCTGGCGGCGGGGAGGGCAACTCACAGCTCACTGCCCTTTCCAGCCACCACCTCCGGCATTTGCCATCAGTTTCCTGGGTAACCAGAAGCCAGGAGCAGCCCTGGGAATGATGCTGCAGGTTTTGGTGGCTGGGCCACGTGGTCAGGGTGAAGGGAACGTGGTCAGGGTGAAGGGAACATGCCCGGAAGGGAACATGCCCGGGCACATCTGTGGGCAGGGTGTGCTGCCAAGAAAAGCCACCGGCCTCGTGCCGAGCACACAACTCGGGCTCCTGGCCAGCAGCCACCACAGATTGGCTCTCTGGCAATGCCAGGGAAGAGCAGGATTTATAGCTGAGGTCCAGTGGACAATGGAGAAGGAAGACAAACCTTGCTTTGCTTCTGCATTTTTAATTAAGAATCCTTTCCTCACTTCTGGGATAAACAGGGTGCTGGGCAAAGTGGGCAGGGAGTGCTGAGGCTACTGCTCCAGCTGGGGCTCCAGACAACAAACACCAAGCTGGAAGTGGCTGGAGCATCACCCACATTCCCAGCATACCCCTAGAGAGCTCCTCACCTCCTCACCTCCCATCCCAGTGTCACAGCATCCACCTGCTGCTGAGCCATGAAGGAGTCATCTAATCCTACTTCTCTGGGTGCATCAGGTCAGACACGTGCTCGGTGGATAAACACCCGCCCAGTTTATCTCTCAAGGCCTGGCAGCAAGCCTGGCACTGGGCAGAGCTGCAGGTTTCTGTTTTGGGAAGCTGTGGGATTCCGTGGCAGACTCCCACGCCAGCACTGGCTTGATTGGGGTCACTGTGCCATGCCACTGTGCCATGCCACGAGCTCTGCATCCAGAGCTGAATCACCCAGACTCAGCTCTGTGCCTTCACTTCCAAACCTTGACTCGAAGCACTCAGTGCAGGCTGGCAGGGAAAGAAGAGCAGTGACCCCGAGCTGGCTGGGGTGAGCAGACAGCCAGGGTATTCCTATCCTCTGGCTCTAACAAGGTCATGGTCATTGGAATAAAACTTTCTGTAGTCCAGGGGTCAGGAGCTCTTTGTTTGTTCTGGTTCTACCACAAAAAAAAAAAAAAAAAAAAAAAAAAAAAAAAAAAAAAAAAATTGGAGCCACAGCTGAAGTTCTGGTGGTGCCTGATTGCTGACTGATGGAGATAAAATGCTTTGCAGCAAAAAGAAATAATTTGGGAAAATTTGAAAATAAGCACCTATAAAGAGAGGAGGGGGAGTGGAATAATCTGTCTCATGCCCAAGGGCAGCCAGGGATGCTCCTCTGATTCCCAGCAAGACAGCAAAGGCAGCACGGTGCTGGTGGGGGCTGCAGACCCCCTGGAGCTGCTCCTGTCAAACTGCTCCAGGCCTTGAGTACCAGAAAAACCCCTGGACTTTGGGAACAAGGCAGAAGTCTGGGGAGACACAGCCTGCTCCGAGGGCTGGACTGCGGGAGGGAAAAACCCTGCGCCTTGTGGGGATCAAAATCCCTCCTGCTTGAGCCTGGGGAGACTGTTTGCTCAAGGGAGCATTCCCCCGCGGCTTTCCCCGGGATATCGGGGAGGGACTGGAGCCAAGCGGGACCGCAGGGCAGAGGGAGCGTCCCTCGAGACCGCAGGCTCAGCTTGCCCCAGGACCCGGCGCAGGGCGGGGAGGACACGGAGGGCGGCGGTGGCAGCGCGGGGCCGGCCGGGCCAGGCTGTTCCCGAATCTCCACTGCGGGAACGCCCGGAGCGGGACACAGGTCACGCTCAGCCGCCGAGAGCCTTTCAGCTCCTTTGGAGCTGGCGAGGGCAGCACGTTCCCAGTGGAACTGACTTCTGCACTTTCGGGAACACTTTGGTATCCCTCCCATAACAGTTCCACCTTCCTTCCTCTGGAAGTCCCCGCCTCCGGCCGAGCCCTCCTGGGAAAGGCACTCAGGATTTGTGTGACATCCGTGTAACACTGTAACTGGTGAAAACTCCGGTGTCCCTCGGTTATACACACGGGAGAGGAAGAAACCTGGTCGCTGGCACTCGGCTCCGTGCAGAGGGAGCCGAACTTCCCGGTCCCGGCACGTCCACAGCCACGGAGCCCACGGGAGGTGCGGTCCTGCAGCACCGCCGGCACCGACCCGCCCGGTTAAACGCTTAAGAACTGCCCATAAAGACCGAGCAGGACAGCCAGGGTGCCACTGGAATTCATGCCTAGGCAGCGCATCCCAGCTGGAAAAAGATAAGAGGGAATATTCCACCTTTAAAGGGGTCAGTTCCCCTGCTGTTTATTTTTTTAAGAAGGCGTTTGATTTTGAGCAAACTGCCAGAACATGCTCTGGGTCTGGAGGTGGGAGGGAAAAGGAAATGCAAACCCAGCTCAAAGTCTCTGCACAGCACTAGTGCTGACGCCAAATTAAAGCTTTTTTTCTCTCTACAGCACTCTTATACTAGGAAAGGGGAAAAAAAAACCAGAAAAACTAAGGGAACTTTTGCAATCCAAGCTCGGGTGGAGGGAAGTACGCAAGGCATGAGGAAGCTCGGGGAGGTGTGCCCCAAGACAGCTGTCCCACTGGGAATAAAACTGATGTCAACAGGGCAAAATCCAAATGCTTCAGGGAAGGTAAGAACCGAAGGGGAGCAGTATCTACCAGCAAGCCACAGACCATGATTTACAAGCTGAATTTTGTATATTTCAAGAAAAAACAACCTTTTTTTCACTGTTCTTGAAAAGCTCAGCCTGGCATTTAAAGCCACTCACATCCTGGTGATGGGTGACTTGTCACCATGACAGACAGAGGCTGGTTTATTGTACCCCCAGCCCCATCTGGGCACGTTCTGCCTCTCCCAGGCACCAACACAGCCCCACGTACCCTCTGCCCAGCTCTGGTCCAGTCTTGCCACAAACCAAACCCAAACAGAGCACACCATGGCCTCGCTGATGGCATTTCCTCTGTGCTCAGGAAGATTCTTTGGGTCAGGGCCGGGCCACGCTGTGCCCGAGCGTTGTCCCTGATAGGTGCCTCTTGCAGGGCAGCACTGCAGCTGGGATAATCACATTTCCCTGGAAGTGGCAAGGGGAAGCACGGCTGTGGTAGAGAAATGCTCATCGTGCCCCTGTGTCCTGACGCTCCGCACCCATCCCATCCCACCAGGAGGAAGGTGGCCCTCTCTGAGCTCTTGGCTTCATTAATTATTGACAGAATATTAGTCAACACGCTACGCTGGAGTAAGCCAAGTGCCCTCGATCAGAGCGATGTGGATCAGAGTATTGGGAGAGGGATGGGGACAGGGGACCATGTGCCCCGGGGGCTGCAGCCCCACACCCCGGTTACCGGACCTAGCCAAGCACCGGCCCTTGGAAGCTTTTCTACAGCTAGAAGCAGCGCTCAGAGCAACAGTGCAAGACCTTCCCAGCATGTCCGGCACCCCACCAGCGATCAGTGCAGCCGGGCTGGCCGGGAGGGTTTGGAAACGGTGGAAGAGGAGGTGCCTGGCAGATGCCGGCCAGTGCCACCCCACCACCCGCACTCCTCCTGGCTGCACTGAAACCGCATCCCTCTGGAATCTCCCTCCAGTGCAAAAACTGCCTCCGAAGTTCTCGGCGCCCCCTTTTCCCAGCCTTTTTCAACCAGATAGCTCTCTCCACATCCCACCCGAGAGCCGGCACTACCAGCCGGGCTGCTGCAGTGACCGCCGCAACAGCGCTGCCCGAGCGTGTGTGCAGGCACAGACCCTCCGGTGCGTGCGGAGCCCCGAGACACGTGGACCCCCAGATGCTGCATTTGCTTTTATCCAACTGTAAGAAGTTCACCGGGAGCTCCCAGATGCCGTCCCCGGAGTTCTGAGGCGGCAGCAGGGTTAGAATATCGCTGTCGGGGATCGCTCACCGAAGGCAGCACCGTGCACCCCCGGGGTTCTCCCCACCGTCCAAACAGGGCTTTGCACCTCAAAACCGGCACCCTGGCTATGACCTTCCTCTCCCGAACACATCCCGGCCCAGGCAGGGACGCTGCGAGCCGGGACGGGGGCTGAGCGGGATGCGCTCCCCGCACGCCCTGCAGCACCCCGCGGCTCGCTGAGGGGCTACCGGGGGCACCCTCGGTCCTGCAGCCGCCCAGGGCGCTCCGCTGACCGCCCATCCCCGGAGTTCTCGTGCCCCCCCGAAACGCCCCCCGCCGCTCTCACCGCCGCCGCCGCCGCCGGGCTGGGGGGACCCGCGGGGTCCCGGGGACTCGCCGCCGGCGGCAGTTTCGCTTCTCGGGCCTCCCTGCATTCAAACCGGGGCCGGACTTCGCGGAAATTGCATCACGGCGGCCCCGCCCCGCCCCGCCCGCCGGCACCGGGGGGAGCAGGAGCCGGCACGGGCATCGGGCGGGCATCAGGCGGGGGGATCGGCACCGGCACCGACGGGAGCCCCGGCCGGCACCGGGACCGCCACCGGGAGGAGGGAGCCGGCACCGGACAAGAGGGACGGGCAGCGGGGTGTGGGGAGCGGCACCAGGGGGAAGGGGCAGCACGGGGAGCGGGCACCGGCATTCAGGGCAGCAGAAACCGCTACCGGTACCCGTGGCGGCACCGGCGGGACAGCAGCGCCCGCATCGCGCAGCGAACAGGACGGGCGCTCCTGGGGCTACCAGCCTCACACCCCGGTCCCGTCCCACCCCCGCATCCCCGGGCATCGGGGACCGAGTCTCCTCCCCGGTCCTGTCCCCCCAAGCGCAGAGGGGCCGCTCCCGGGGGCGCTGCTCACCCGCAGCAGGTCGAGGTTCCCCGCGCTCAGATTCGGTCCAGAGCCGGGAGCGGCGGCACCGGAGTTTTAAGTGAATATTGAGCGGCAGCCCCGGTCCTCAGCCCGGCTCCCCCGGCAGCCTCCCTTTTAACAGGGCTCGGGGGGGCGGGGGTGGGGTGCAGAGCGCTGCCCTCCTTTCTGTTCATCATCACTTTCGTTTTCCGTTCGGTTCCTCGCCTGGCGCGATGCACCCGCTGCAGAGCTCAGCCTCGAGCCAAAAACAAACTCAAACCCCAAATCCACCCCCGGCAGCAGCCGAGTCTCATTTGCATCGTGTTTCGTGGGGCAGCACCGACAGCCGGGGGGCAACACCCCACACCCCAGTTTGTGGGCACCTCTTACCACACAAGCACCTTCAGCTGACGCTCAGCGCCCCAGGAGTGGGGGATCCTCAGCACCCGGGCTGTGGAGCTCCTTCTCAGCCTCTTGCACCTCCCCAAACCCATCCCACGACAGTTAGCACCTCATTCATCCCTCTCCCTGTGCGGTTTGGTGATGGGGCAAATAATACACACAGAACCAAAAAACCCTGCAACCCGATATGAACCCAAAACTCACACACCCAAGCAAAATCCCAGGAAGCTCCTCTAACAGCCCCAGCCCGAGGAAACCACAACAGTAGTCGCATCTCACCAGCCTGGACACAAAGCTTCAGAAAGCCCTGATCTGTGAAGCACCGTGGTCAAGCCCCAACACTGTGGTCAAGCCTCAGCATTGCCACTTAATGGAATTATCTTCATGCCAGAAGCCAGCTGCAAGCCCTGGAAACAACCAGGGCAAACAAACACACCTCCAGCTGCAAGTGACTGTAAAAAATCGCAGGTCCCAGAGGCAAAGTGTCCCTGACAGGGACGCTGTTCAGTCCTTCCATCGATTGATGGCCACGTCATGCTTGGTGGTGCCACCTCAACACAAAGCCAGCCTTAGTGACAAAAGAAAAGTTTTTCTTCAAAGCAAGTGGGAGGAGGAACCACAGAGCCAGCCTGTGGGGCACTGGAGCAGGAAGGAAGGAGGGGCAGAGACGGGTTTCTGGCACGTTTGTCAACCCCGGTGGAAGGAGGAAGAGAAACGATGTTTTACACCTTCCTGCTTTGTGCAGTCGCAGCTACTGGGTGCCTCACAGGGAGCTCTCACCTTGCTCCCATCCAGCAGCACCCTGAGGAGCCAAGAAAAGGGTTTTCCCACCAAGGAGAAGAGTGGGGCAGCCCAGGCCTGTGGGTGCTGAATGGACCCAGCGGAGCAGAGGGCACAGATGGATCCCAGCAGAGCACTGGGTGGCTGTGGAAACCAGGCATTCATTCCTGGGCAGCAAAGCCACCGGGGCTGTGCAACAACACCCCGGTCACTGCTGGAGCTGTGGCAGGATGGCCACTGCACACAGCCACGGCTGCCAGGCTCTGCTGCACTCCGTGCTCTGTCAGCGAGGAGCAGCAGGTGGCTCAGCCTCACAGCAGGATCTGACCCCATGGAGCCCCCGTGCTCAGTGTTCCCACCCAGGAAAGGGCTCCCCAGCTTTGTCCTTGCAGCTGCCATGGGAACTGTCATGGTTTGAGCAGCACCAATCCCATCCCTGCCTGGGAAGGAGCGACCAAGCAAAGGCCAGCCCTGGTACCAGAGTGGTCTGTAGTGACAGAGTCCATCCTCATTTGCTACTGTCTAGGGCAGGAATCATCCTCTCTGCAGCCCTGACTCTAAACCACAGCAAAAGTCTCCGTGACAGCATCAGACAGCAGTGAAAAACAAACAAAATACCTGGCACTACTCCCCTGAGGTGCCCAAGCCAGGACAGGCAGTGCCCAGCTCATCCGAGCAGAACAGCCTTGGCACTGAGGCTTCACTCAGGATTTACAGGTGGATATCTGGAGCTTTCACTGATTTTACAGGTGGGATATTTTCCCTCCAGCTCTAGACACAAACAGCTTTCGCTATATTACATAAAGCTTCCGGCCGGGCTCAGCACTCAAGAAGGAGCAGCGGAGCAGCCCAGGGAGCAGCCGGCGCTGCCGTCCCTCCATCGCCGGTGGCAGAGCGCAGGAAGCCACTGTTGGAGCAGGGAGGAGGCAAAGCAGCGTCACCACATCCACAGCATTAGGGCGGGGGAGAGCCGAAACCCAGGATCTGCCGATTTTAGACAAACAAACACCGAGCCGAAAGCCCTGAGTTTCGGTTTCCATTCCTGAGGCGACACGGCCGCCAGTCGCGGAGCGGTTTCCCCAGGAAACCATCGCTGCTGCTCCCCGCCCCAGCGCCAGACACGCTGCCCTTGGTGCGCTGCACGCCCCCCGCTTGTCCGAGGAAGTTGCTGGGAGCTGGGACAGCCTTCCCGCGAGGATGCTGGAGCATCTCCTGTGCCGGTAACAGCCCTAACGCGCCCAGAGAGACGCAGAGAGTGAGGAACTGGTGATTTCTTACAGCCCCCCTCCCTGGCACCCCACCGGCAGCTGCCAGGCAGGACCGTGGCAAGGCTCTGCTCGCGGTGCTGCCGGGGAGCGGGAGCCTCGGCTCTTTCCCAAGCACTGCACTCTGCGCCCGTGGATACCTGGAGGAGAAAATGCAAGTGGCTGAGTCTCCACCGCCACACAATCCAGGGAAAAGCAGGGACCTGGCATGAATCATCCGCAGCCCTTACGTAATTTTGTCTCTGGGTGAGAGTCCTCTACACCCGGCTGTGAGCAGAGCAGCCCCGGGCTCCCCACGGGAGAAAAGGGGAGCAGATCTCAGCCTGAGCACCCAAGGGGACCCCAGGAAGGCAGTGCCAGCAGCACCAGGCTGGTAGAATGGGTGCTGAGAGCCCCAGCCCTACCCAGGAACCCCAGAGCAGGTTGACCCACTGGGATCTACAGCAATGTCCCAGTTGTGGGGTGCACGACACCCACTGCAGCCTTGGGAGCCCCCAGTGATGGGTGCAGTCCCCTGGGGGGGCTTAGGGGCTCCCTCCTGCAGAGCCCCAGGGCTCAGCACCGTGGGGAGGGAGAGCTGATCCACAGGCGGGGTGTGCTGTCCACGAGCAACGCCTCACCACCCCTGCTGAAACCAGGGCTGCAAGACCAGCATCTACTGCCACACTCACATGGGACTTCCCCCCGGCCAGGGAACGTCGCCAGATCGCCCACGGCCACATCCAGCCCAAGGCCACTCATTCAGACGCTGATAATCTCTGCATGCGACTCGCCGCAGACAACTTCCCTTCTTTGCTTTTCCTTCTCAGCCCTCGTCCTACTCCGAGTTGCTGACTCTGCAAGCCCCCAGCTGCCCTCGGCCGGGCGGGGAAGCACCGGGGCACAGCCGCCCCAGGAGTGGAGCACTTCACTGGGGCATCCCTGAGCGTCCCAGGCGGTCTCTGGAGGGAGACAGGGCTGCCCCACGGCACCTCCCTGACTGGCTGCCCCGAGAGCTGCTACAGGGGGAGAGGAGAATTGCACCAGCCCAAATCTGCCTGCCGAGCTTTTATTGCTTGGGGAGCTGTTTACATCCCAAGGAAGAGCTGCTTTGCAGGGCAGAGTACACCCACGCTAGGAATGCTTTGCCGGTGAGGTGATCTATAGTCTCCAGGGCAGGTAAAGATGCACGAAGCCAGAGAAGAGCTGCTGCCTCCTGCTTGCTCTACTCTGCCCCAGCCCTCGCTGCACCACACTAACACAGAGCTGATACAAATCCTGTCCCACCCCACACGCCACTGCCACCCTTTAGATACCTCTCAAGAGGAGCCAGGAGGTCTCTCCAGCTGCCGAACATTCCCTCTCTCACAGCCCCTGGCTAACCCAGATGAGTTTGGCTAAAGCAGAGATGGCTGCGGTATGCTCAGCCCACAGCTCTCCAGGGCTGGGCAAAGGCACCGCGGCTTTCCAGCCCTGGCACTGCTGGGGAAAGGTGTCCCAGTGTTGCAGAGGGATAATCACTCACCATCGCATCACAGGAAGGGGGGAATTCAGGCTGGAAACACACCTCAGGTGGGGCTCAGCACTGCTGCTCACACTGGAGAGGCAAAAGGCAGCTCAGGGTGACCACAATCCTTTTTATGTCCTCAGTCTGACACCCTACTGCTGTCCCAAGTACAGAGATATGACAGTGTTATCTTAGCAGCAGCCAGCTGGGAGGGAAAACCTCTGATAAGGCAGGGCTCCTCCTCATCAACTGCAGCCCCAGCTGAGTATCGGCCAAAACGAAACAAAATCTAAAGCTTCGGAGGAATAGTTCACTTTTCTTCCTGATTACGTGTCAAAACTCTCCTAACCAGAGGCTAGGACCAGTGGTTATCAGCACTGGTTGCAGCCAGGCCAGCCCAGCTGTGCCATGGACAACCAGACTTTGGAGCTGCATTTCAGGCTCCTTGCACACCCACGGCCAGAGGGAACTCAGAGGACACATACATTTATAGTTAATAAAGTGTGTTCCTGTCCTGCCTTAGCCCCATTTCACAATCCCAGCTGTTATACCTGGACATACAAAACACAATAAAACAATAAACCAGCAACCTTCTTTCAAAAAAATATTTATTACTCAGTAAAGTGACCTGTCGCTGCTGCTGTTGCCAGATCAAGTGTGGAGAAACCCCAACACTCCAAGCACCCGATTCCTTCCAGCCGGAGACAGCGTGAGACACACAGGCCCTGGGATGGGACCTGGTGAGAGTCACAGCGAGTGGGGTGGCTGAAGGAGAACTGGGGGGTCCGACCACCCCGTTACAGAACGGCTGCTTGAACCCAGCAGGGAGGGAGTGGCAGTCCCCGCGGGATGCTGGGGACTGGGGACAGCAGGGTCCGCCCTCGTAAGGAAGTGTGAGCTCCTTAGAGCACGGCCTGGGGCTCAGCTCTGCACGCTCTGCAGCACGGCTCTGCCATGCAGAACGAGCTTCCCAACCAGGGCTTTGCTTAAAAATCGCCGTTGGCTTAAAAAAATCCCAATAATGGATTTTTTTTTTCTGAGAAAACTAGAAAAAGACCCTAAATCCTCAGAAGTCACAGCTCATCTCAGCCCTCTGGGTTCCTCTCTTCCTGCTCCTTCCCCAGCGAACCTAGGCAACCACCATGCCCACTGTCACAATAGCTCCCACTTGTTTCTGCCACCCAAAGCCAGTGCCACGCACAAAACCCAACCTCCTAGGGCCTGTGCCCATGCTGCCAGAGCCCTTCCTGGTGTCAATGATTGTACACATCCACGGAATTCCTGCTCTGGGCATCCCTCTCCACTCCTGCAGCCCATAGGGATGGGGAGCAGCCAGGTTCCTGCACCAGACCCCTCGGCAGGTTCCTTTTGCTGCCACCTTCTCCCTGCTCCTGCCCACTCCTCCGATGGACACTGCTCCAGCTGTGCCTGCCAACAAGGCTGGGCTGACAACCCAGAGCAGGAAAAGTATTCCAAGAGAACAGGGGAGGAAAGCTTTATAAAAAAATAAGCTCTTTTTTTCTTCCCTCCTCCAAACAAGGCAGAGCATTTCTGCCTTTCCCTTCTCCAGGCATCCTTCCTCCCCCCTCCTTCCCTCTGGCCTGAACCTCCTTGCTCCCAACACGAGCCGCTCTGCCTCTGAGTCTTGTTAGCCCGTGCCCCTCATGACACCGCTCCTCGTCCCACAGCGCAGCCAGAGAAGAGGCAGTTCCCCCCAGAGTGGCACGGCCAGCGTCCCTCCAGGCAAGTCCCCCCTCTCACTTCTGCTCCGCCTCATCAGCCACTGCAGTCACCTCGATGGCGGCAGCAGCGTGCTCGTCCCCGGCAGCCTCGGTGGCACCGGACGGGACAGTCACGACCGTGCTCCCACTGGGAGCTATTTGTGTCACATTCTGGATGGTCGTGCCAAGTCCTGGAAGCGTCAGGAGCTGGAAGGGGCTCACCACCTTCACCACCGTGCTGCCATCCTGGACCGCAGCCGTGCTCAGCACCGTCAGGTTGGAAGCGTCCGGGTGGATCTCCACCGTGCCGGGGAAGGTGGAGCCGGCGGAGGCCAGCACCGTGTACCCCCCCAGCAGAGGGGAGGCCGGGGAGCTGGCGGCAGGGGGCTGCGCTGGGCTCTTCCCCAGCACCGAAGGAGGGAGGGCCGAGACCACTTTGCCAAGAGGAAGATTGGCAATCTGGGACACTGGCACGCCAGGTGTGACAGTGAGCTGCGCTGGTTGGGACAGGACTTGGGAGGTGATGGCAGCAGGTCCGGAGGTGGCCCTGGTCAGCCTGGGGCGTTTCAGAGGCGTGGGAACAGAGACAGGTGTGAGGGTCATCAGGACGTTGTTGAGATGCTGTGATTTGTGCTTCAGCTCCTTCGCTCGCTTGCGGTGCTCGTCACACTGCTGCTCCAGAGCTGGAGAGAGAAGAGGTTTGGCTCAGCCTGAATCCTGGACAAGCTTCTCAGATGCCTGTGGCAATGCCTGGTGTGGCTGGTTTAACAACACCAGCTTTAACACAATCCCCACTTTCTCAGCCCAAAAGAAAAGGTTCTGGCAGCCGTGCCCGGTGCCACACTGGTGTGCCCAGGGCATACCTGCCAAATCCCGTGTGTACTGCTCCCTCGAGCGATCCATCTGGCACTTGTGGCTGGCCAGGACCTTCTTGACAAGATCCAGCATCCCAAAATTCTGGACTACGTTGTTGAGTAAAACAGCATCTTAAAAACAAGACACAGAATCTTTGAGGAAGCAAAATTTGCTGCGCAAACTATTTGTGGCTTGGCAAAAGCCACACAACAACAACGTCCAGCTGAGACAGCCAAAATCTGCGGGAGGGTAACGCAAGAGGCTGGGGAAGAGGAGAAGGAAGAAGCCATGAGAAAGGGCAAGAGGTCACTGGCGTGTAAACACTCCTCTCCTGCCTAGCAGGGGTGATAAGAAATCTGCTGGCACAGTAGCTGCTTGCTGCATCGTTATTCCAATGGCCTAAATTCCACCTCAGTTCCCAAGCCAAGCATTTGTCCAGACCTAGAGCCAGCAGAGAGGAAGCCCCAGGCACGGGGAATTGGAGAACTGAGGTCACCTGAATTATCCCCAAGCACAGCCTCACCAATCAGCCAGAAATGAGATTTTTTTTTATGATGAACTATGTCCTTATTGTGCCATCCAGATACCCCTAAGGATAAAAAAAATCCACACATCCCTCTCCCAAGATGACTGACCACCCATGTCCACGTCCTTACCCCCAAGCTGGAGTGGGGGATCCTGTGCTCGCTGCTGCAAGCCCTTCATGGTCTCCACCAGCTCCTGGTGGAACTCATGAATCACTTCTTCCAGGAGACCACTGTCCTTCAGACCTTGCCAAAAAGCAAAGGTGTCATCTGGAGAAAGAGGAAGCAAGGGAGAACCTCAAAATCCTCGGCAGGTTTAATGGTAGTCTGCCATGGGTTCCCTCTGGACACCCCTGCAGGGGCGCAGTCCTGCCGGGCTGGGAGAGACCCCTGAGGTCACGGGGCTGGGGCAAAGCCCACCCAGAGCATGGACCCAAAGGAAGATATGCTCTCCCCACCCCTGTCCCACACCAACAGGACACTTGGTTACAGCCAGTAGCACCAAGGAGAATGATTTCATGACCCCTCTAATAAGATTTTCTTTCCCCTAGAGCCACATTTGGCTCTGGCTTTGATACAACATGCTTGGAAACAACTTCATCACAAGGCTGCGCAGCCAGCCCGCACACCAGTGAGATACAACACACTGCTACTCCATAAGCAGCAAAGGAATAATCCCAGTGGAGGTTCACACAAGACTGCTCTGGTAAGAGAGTCCTTCCTGCTTCTTACTCTGCTGCTTCCCTCTTTCCCCACATCTCCTCCACCCAGCCAGCCCTGCGGGATCCCAAGCCATACCTCCAATGCTGGTGCTCCAATCGCTGGCATCCTCGCATGTTTCTATGGTTATTGTAGCCGGGGATCCGTTCACTGCAACCAATAGCAAAAAAGAAGAGAAAAAATTCCCAGGTCCTGATTTTTCCCTGCATTTTCACAGGCTGTTTCCAAAGGAAGCACTCCCTTGGCTGCATTTCTGTGACTACTCCTTTATATTGCACAGGATCACATCTGTTTGAATGTTGATCTCAATGCTGAACAGAGACACCCAAGTGGTTGCTGTGCCAACTGTACTTCCTTTCCTACATTAGAGTGCAATCCCCAGGGATTGCTCCTGTAACCTTTGCAGCACAAGAACATATGCTTGAGAGCAGCATTTCCCTCTCATTTCCCCCTGCAAACACACCAGCACTGCTCAGGGCAAAAGTCAAGCAGATTTAGAGTCTGATTTTTTGGCAGCCCTTTCTACCCAGCCACTGTTTGTCTGGAGGGTTTCTAAAGCCTCCAAGGGAAGAGCAGCCCACCACTGCACAGGGATGCAGGGGGATTCCTCCTTTCCTCCAGCTCTGCCAAATCTCAGCAGTTTTGTTACCATAGAGTCAGGGAACAGGCGTCATTCATGCCATGTGCAGGAACGGGATGGATGGGAACCTGGCCAGAGCCCCACAGAGCTGTGCAGAGCCTTTGGAATGCTCAGTTGCAGCCATTAAATCCAGTCCCTCTGCTCCTTTACTCTGCAGCTTTCAGGGCTCTGGTTATTTCAGCACAGCCCAGCAAACATCTCCCATTGGTGAGCTCATGTTTAACAGGGGGGCTTGGAGTGGGCTGGGCTGTGCATCAGCATCAGATTCCCCACCACAACACCAGGATGTGGTAGATGGGTGCTCTGCAGAGCCAGCCAAGGGGCTTATCCTGTCCCAGAGGCACCACCAGGAGCTTGGGGTGTGGGGCACTTTGGGAGCTGTTCTTAATGCTCAGGGGCAAAAGGAGTTAAATACAGAAGTATTTCAAAATTAGAATGCTTTCCAATGAAACAGTTGCCTGCAATTATAAGTCAAATTCATAAAATCAGAGAATGATTTGGCTTGGAAGGGACATCAAAGCTCATCTCATTCCAACCCCCTGCCATGGGCAGGGACACCTTCCACTAGACCAGATTGCTCCAAGTGCTGTCCAACCTGGCCTTGGACACTTCCAGGGAAGGGGCAGCCACAGGGACCTGGGTTAGGTGGCACTCGTGAGCTTTGATGCGTCAAAGCCCTGCTGAGGGTGAGGAATGGCTGCACGTACCATCAGCAGAGGCAGGAGTCAGAGGGATGTACTCTGTCGATGTCTGGCTGGTCAGGGACACCCTGGCTCCAGTCAGGTCAATTTTGGTGCTCCGGCAGGTGTTGGAACAGACCTTTGTGTGCTGGTAGAAATCCAGCTCTCCTGAGTCCATAATCTTCCTGAAAGGCAGGGAGCAAGCACAAGGACAGGCACATCAGCAACAGCTAAGAACTCTGAGATTGCTCCTGGCGGCCTTCACCCCAAACTTCTGAGTCCCAAAACGCCAGGAGAGCAGGCAGAGCCAACAGGAGCCCTTACTGGGACTGGTTAACTCATTTCTTGAGGAAGAAAGGGGAGGAGAGAGCCCCTATCCGGTCCCACCAGCACATCCCCTCCAAAGCTGCAGCTTCCAACCAAAGGATCAGCTGGAGTCTCAGCTCAGGGTGATACCAGACAGCTTCTTTCTTGCCTTTTTGACTCTATAGCTCAAAAGCAGACAGGACATAACTCTATTTATAAACTAAAATCAGGTCTCTCATCTCATTCAAAGGGAGTGGCAACACGAACATGGGATCTTCCAGTCCAAGAATGTTATCTTCAAAACATTCCCAGGCCTTGCTGGCCAACAACTACCTAAGCTTCCCGAGATTTGCTCCCATGGGCTGCTGGTTTGCCTTCAGACATTCCCCTGAAGTTTTTTTCCCCTCTCAAAGCCCTGCCTTGACAAAGCCTAAACCTATTATGCAAAATTTATGTGGAGCAAAAGCTGCTTAAAAGGAATATGGGAGATGCCTGCATTGAAGCAAAAGAATACAGGGAAAGGCAATGTCACCCTGTGAGAAGAGCACAAAACCACTGACAACTCCTGGGGAAAGAGGTGATTCTTTTTTATTCTGCCCAAAGGCAGAGAAAGACTTTAATTAAATCACAGTCTCAGGCTGGTGTTCAGGAGGACCATAGAGGAATTGAATTACTGTAGTTAATACTAGAGAAGAGAAATGTTTGCAATAAAGAAGGTTTTTTTTTGCCCAGGACTTATTTAGAAGTGATGTCAAGCAGGAGTGCTGCAATGAGAGCACTGGTGATGACCAGACTGATTTCATTTGGTGAGTCATGCTGAGAATCCACAGCCCAACCACCAAAAGCCATTAAAATTTCCAGTGTCCCTACACCAGCTGGAAACTCAGTGTGGTTCAAGCCCTGAAAAGACTAGAGAAACATTTCATGCCCCAAATTACTCCCTAGGCACAAGGAGAGAACAAAGCCGTCGGACTGACCACATTTGGGACCAGGCTGTCATTAAAACAAACACTTATAGTGGTTCATTTGCTCCCTCAGCAGCAAAACTGACATTTCAAAGGTTCTGTTCCACCCCACCAGAATCCCCCAAGAAGAAGTGTCCAGAGACACAAAGGAAGGGACTAACCGGAGCATGATCCCGTTCATCCGGATCGCCCGCTTCCAATCCTTCAAAGTCGACTTGCCCGCCAGGTGGACAAACTCCTTGGGGCTGATTAGGTGATCGTGAAACTGCAAAAGGCAGGGGTGCAACATCAGTGCCACAAGCCATAAACAAGCCAAGGGTGTCCTGTGAGCAGGGTTCAGCTGGTGCCTGTGGCATTTCCCAGTGCCCGGCAGCGGCTGCAGCCTCCACGTGCCACTGAACACCCCCAAAAACAGATGGCTGCCAGGCACTCCCCACCCCAGAGAACACTGCCCAAGCTAGAAAGATTAAAGCCAAACACTGCTGTCATGGATGGTTAGTTAACAGCTGCTCCAAGCCAAGGCTTCAGGGGTGTGTGAGTTTGCCCAGCTCAGGCAGGACAGCTGGGAAAACACCCATAGCTTGTGTGAAGTGTCATTAACAGCAGGGAGCTGCTCACGTTCCCACTAACAAGACTCACTGAAAGCTGGGCCGCACTGCAAATAACATTTGGGTCCAGGGGCACGTTATGCCCCATAGGAGGGAGAGAAAAAGCCCATTTGGTCTTTGACCTCCTGCTCCCAAGCCCAACCGTTGGTATCAGGGAACCTCTGGCCTCTCTGGCAGTGCACACCCACTGCTACTGCAAACCAGCTTCAGGGAGCTGGCACACACCATGACAGTTCTTCCCTTTCTTTTATTGCCCTACACACCCAGCTGTGCCTGAACCTAACAGCAACCCGCAGGATCATAGAATTATAGAATCACTAAGGGTGGAGAAGTCCTCCCAGATCCTCTAGTCCAACCATGACCCAGGCAGTGCTCTTAAGAGCTGCCTTACAGCCCATCTCAAAGGATTTCCCAAACCATGCCTCCTCTTTTCCACGGCCATGTTCACCAACATAGAGCAACTCACTGTTACTGCATGAGAAACTGCATCTCTGGACAAGGACAAGGGCTACAGTGCAGATAGGACAGATTTTAGGAGGCAGCAGCATCTATCCTCTGCCTCATGGCTAAAGGAGACCATCTCTGCTGGAAAGGGCAAGGACTATCCTTTGGGAACCCAAGGAGACCCTCCCTCAGCAGGCTATCGTTTAGGCTGTATACAAATGCCAGCAATGACTCACTCGTGGCATGTTCTTGAATTCATGTAAATTTTAACCATGAGTTACCCAGAACACAGCAGCAACTCTTGAGTAGGTCCCTAGCCAATACATTCCTCAAATTACCAACTTTTCAACTAAGCAGACACAATTTGAGGAATTTCAAATTCCTCAAATTTTGAGTAACATGTTAAATTGAGGCACCACCTCTCCAGCCAGAACTTCACAATTTAATCAGGACAAATATCAGGTACCCAGCACCAGGAAAATGTCATCCTTTTCTACCACGACATGGTTCTGACACAAAGCAGCTGATCAAAGCTCATCACAATCAGGACAAGCCAGGTGACCTCACAATGTGGGCAAGGGGAAAGCACAAGTCCAGTGCTGGGCTCTCTGTTCTCACCTGCACACACTTCACATTGATTCCAGGGCACACAAACTTCCTCCAGATGAGGTTGGCTTTGCTGTCCCCGCAGGTGATGGGGTAGACAATCTCTGCCTCCAAACTGTCCTCATCTTCAGCCATCTTCACTTCTCACAGGGATCAGAGGAAAGGACAGATCAAAGAGAAACATGAGCCACACCTCCTGATTCACATGCCTGACCCACACATGCAATGCCAGGTTTGAAACTCAGAAATAAAAAAAAAGTAGACGATGCATGGTGGGGTGTGCTGGGGTTTGTGGCCACCACTCATTTGCACTCTGCTATGAAAGCATCCAAACACCCAAATTTCTCAGGCAAAACAGCCCAGGCAGCTGTTTTGCATTATGCCAATCCAGCTGTAGCTGAGCACAGGGAATATGAGAAGTCATCCATTCTTGATAAAAAAGAATGATGTTATCTGGGTGGAGTCACCCTTGGTTTTAAAGTAAAACTGGTTTTAAGTCAACACCGGCCCAAGCCGATCAGTCTTTGCTCCCTAAACTCACTTTTACTTGCAACCAAAGCCAGCAAGCTGCTGCAAAACTGACATCCCCGTGGCAAGCTGGAATGGCAGGAGCCAGGGATGGCCGGACACAGGGACTCATGCCGGACCAGGAGAGGGCAGCAGCAGCCCAGCCAGCCACTGCCAGCTCCCTGCTGGTCACCGAGCTCCCCTGGACGCTGGGAGAGCATCCCCAAGGCCCACAAGAGAACAGCCCCGGAGCCCCAGCAGCTCTGCACAACAGTGCTCGGACTGTCCCATCTGACACCAGCGCAGGGCTGTGGCACACTGGGGTGGTGGAGCTGGCACCAAGGGGCTATGGAAAGAGCTGACCTACCTAGAACTGCTTCCTTCAGGTCTGTGGAGGCTGTGAAGGCAGCAGCAGCTGCAGCAGCTGCATTTTCAGTCTCCAGAGTGTCTTCGTTGATGTCACCGCTGGGAAGAGAGGCAGAGGCATTCTTAAGCCATGTGGCTGTGCCACCCCCACACCCGATGCCCTGTGGAGACATTGCCTCAGAAGTCCCTCGGATCACATTTTCCCACAAGAGCTAAGAGTCAGCTCTGGGTTTGGGAGGCTCAGCTCCATTTGTTCCTGTGGAGATGAAGAACCCCACAGCAGGCAAGCCCCTGTCAGCAGCCTGGCCAGCTCTCTCTTGCCTCCCCTTTAATCCCAGCCCTGTGGATCTGCCTCCAGCCCAGCCCGTGCTGGAGAGCTGGCATGGAGAGATGCTGGCAGTGCAGCCCCTTGCTCAGAAGTCACTGCCAGCCTTTGGATGCTTTGCCTGAGATTTCCCCAGGAAAAACATGTGTGAAACATGCTGCTGCTGTCTGGGCAATGGACTGGCTGAATCCCCTGGTATGCAGGATGCTCCAGGAAGCAGGACCTCAAGGAGCCACAGAGACACTATAAAGGAGCTGGACAAATCCCAAGAGCAGATCTGTGAGCATGGATAACATAACACGAGTTACAGACACTTGCAATACAATTTCTGAGCCTCTTAAAACTTGATATATCCATGATATTCATTAATAGCTGGTTATCCAGCTGCTTCCATTGTCCCCACACTGAGATCTCCATCTTCTCTGGGTGCTGTGTCCATGGAGTCACACACTGGGTCCTGCACAGCACCCACTCCCTCACTGTTCTCCCATCCCAGCTCTGTACAGCAATACAGAGCCCCAAGCCCCTCCAAGGAGCTTCCCACACTCAGAGGGAACAGGCACTTCTGGCTGGGATGTGGGACATGCTCCTCACCCCCTTGGCTTTGGAGGTGAGGTCCCAAGGGGAGGGGGCCCAAATTGGTACCCTCATGGATCCACCTGAGCATCACAGCCAGCGCTCAGCAGGGACCATTCCTAATGGGCTTTGATACAAACATAGAATGGTTTGGGCTGAAGGGGACCTTAAAACTCATCCACTTCCACCCCCTTCCCATGGGCAGGGACACCTTCCACTACCCCAGGCTGCACTAAGCCCCATCCAACCTGGCCTTGAATAATTCCAGGGATGGGGCATCCACAGCTTCTCTGGACAGCCTGTGCCAGGGCCTCTCACCATCCTCACAAGGAACAATTTCTTCTTAATATCTAATCTAAGTCTACCCTCCTTTTAAGATGTATGTTACTGAAGCTGACTAATTCCTGCAGAAAACTTGACCTGCAAGGGCAGGGGGAGAAATACAATTAGCTTTTCACATACTTTGGCATATAAACTCCCTAGGAAGGCTCCACAGAGAAAATAAACCTGAAACCTCCCTCAGTTTGGTACCATGGATGAATTAAAAGACAGTCCTAGTGACTCACTGGCAACCACATTTCTCACCCACTATGCCACAGGGACAAGGAAATTCAAGAGCAACTGGTTTTTCCATTCTGGGCTCCTAACACACAGCTCCAGGGTGGAACTGCAGCTTCAAAGCATCCCTCCCCTCAGCAGCTGCAGGGCAGGTACCTGTGGGGAGCAGCACAGAGATAAGGAATGGTGTGGGCAGCAGCTCAGCCTCACCAGGTGAGTGGCTCACAGATGCTGCTTCAGAGAGAGGGGAGACAGCTCCTGCTGTGACAGAAAGAAGATGGACACAACTCTGCCCCTGCAACTCACAGTGACCACCAGCCCAGAGCCCTGGCAGAGCATGAGGAGGGTAAGGTGAAAGGACTCAAAGGTAAACTCTGAGCTAAGGCTTTTGCACAAAGGTGATTATTACAGGAGTGGCAGTCTGACAGAAGAACAGAAGAATTCTAACATGGGGTTCTTCATCAGTTTGCTGCTGGGTTCTTGCATTTCTCCAGGTGAAAGGCCAGCAGTGGCACTTCAGCAGGGTGTCAGAGGAAGCAGCCCCCTCTGGCATGCAAAGCCCAGCACCCCACAGCCCTGACCTGCCTCCAGATCAAGAACCTCCACCAACTTACCCAGAAGAAACCCTCCAGCAGAAAAGTCAGCACCTTTCAGAGCTTTCTCCAGGACTCCACCACATTTGCACTGCTCCGAGAAATGACCAAGAGGCACAACTGGATGGGGAGGAATAACCCAGCCCACGCCTTTAACCTCCAGAGGAAAACAAACAAACCAACACCCAGCTTGTATGAAAAATTCAGGCAACTGAAGTCTGCGTCTGCCATGGACACGTGGGGGAGAGAAAACCACAAAAAAAGGCGAGCGTCTCCATGCTGTTTCTCCCATCCCATTCCAGGGAAACAGACTGAGGCAGATGCAAGGGAAAACACAAACACCTTCCAAGTCCCAGCAGTGCAGCCCCCCAGCTGGCCCTGCCTTTGCCAGTTGCCATGACGAAGGCAGAGGAGGATGGTTCTCATCTTCCTCCCCAGGAGGATCCATAAACCAGATGGAAGGAAGAGAAGAAAGCATGTGCAGATAACTCAGCAGGCTGGCGTCTCCTTTCTTTTCTGCTCCTGCCTTGTCTAGAAACTTGAGAGAGTAAAGTCTCCCCCAGAATCCTGTGCTGATCAAAAATAAAAGCACCTCATCAAACCATCAAGCACAGATCCCCGCCTCTCACAGACCAAAGAGAAAAGCTTCTTGCTCATTATTATTTTCCCATTTCCCTCAGCTTTTTCCTTAAGAACACATTAACTAATTGAGCTCTCAACAATTGGTTATACAGAGAGGTTTTTTAATAGTGAACCCATACCCAGATGAGCAGTAGAAAAATGCACCAACCCCCAAGCTGAGTTTGGTTTGTGTCACACCAAGCAAACTGAAAGCTCCCCATGTGAGTTGTGACCGAGCCAACACCAAGGGATCCCAGCCCGTGCCTGCAGCTGCTCTCCTGACACCAGCTGGGGCTGCAGAGGGAAATCAGAGGGAAAGGGAGAAGGAGCCAGCACCACTGTGGCATTGCCCCATGAGGAGCAGAGCCTGGTAGGGACAACTGTCCAAGGCCACAGAGAGACCATGGGTGGCTCGTGCTGCCACCCACCACCAGCCCCACTGCCCTGCTCAGTGAGGGGAGTCAGGCAGGTTTTACCCTGTGACACCAAAATTCACATCCTTTCCATTAACCCACCACCATCCCCAAGAAGGGGGGAGCAAAGAGCCTGTCCAGAGGCTCTTCTCCAGAGAGATGCAGGGAAAACCTTCAGGGAATCTCTTCATACATGTTTAGACATCTCTGCTCATAGCTGTGATTAAATGAAAGCATTCCTCTCTGTGCTGTGTAGAGCTGTCCTGCTCCTGACCATCCAGGGGACACTGGGAAGGTGAGAAAAGATTTCCAAAGAAAAACAGGAAGGGAACTAAGAGCGAAAAGAAACCAGCTGACTGAGCCAACCTCTGCCATGATCTATTTTCCCAGACAACACCACAACCCTGCACGTGGGTCTGTAGAGGCTCAGAGCTACATGAAACTAGGAACCATTCTGCATCCAAGAGCAGCCACATCCCAACTGCCACATCCGGCTGCCTCTCCACTGAGGGAGATAAGGGAGTCTCCATGGGACAGAAAACAAGAGGAGTAGAGCCCTTCTTCCCCACCATCACAGCTCTTCCGGGAATTGAAAAGGTTTTGGAAACACTCACAGACCCAGGGCTGGAGGAAGAGCAGGGCAGATCCTGCCCATCCTAGCATCAACAGCTCTTGCCTCTGCCTGTCCCTGCCCATTCTTTATCAAAAATTCATCTATTAATGGGCTTTATCTCAGTTGAAGCAGCACAAGGGGAACGGCACCTGGACTGAGCTGCCACCTTCTGCCCTGCCCAAAGCCCCAGGGCACTGACACAAAGACACCTTTGAAAAAAGACAAACACCTTGTGGAGAGCAGTAAACAGCCATTCAACACCCACTTATGTCAGACAAGCCTGCCTGGATGCAGCTCCAGGTGTGAAATTGGATTTTCTGCCCACTGAAAGAACAAAACACACAAACGGCTCTGGGCTCTGTCCCACCCAAAAAACCATAAAGAAAGAAAGCAAAGAGTCCATTGCTCTGTGGGCCTTACAGGTACCAGCCAGGCTCTGTGGCCATGGCCAACCTGCCACTGAACAGACCAGACCTGAACAAACAGCAGCCCTCAATATAAAATGCCAACAAAAAAGGCAGAAATTGGGCAAAACAGCAGCACTTTAACAATCAGACCTTCACTCTCCATTCAGGACAACATTGTTTCAAGGATCCTGCTCTCACTCCTATTGCTGGCAGGGCAGGTTCCTGCAGAGCTCAGCCAAAAACCAGCCAACCCCAAACCTCCTCAACCTTCAGGGAAGGGGAGCTCAGCTGCACCACCCTCAATCTGGCGAGGACAAAGTTGTCTCTTGGAGTTCAGAGCTCAGCCATCATGAAATAAATAGCAGAAAAACACTGATTTAGCTACTGGTGTCCTGTTCCAACTGTGTCCACTCCAACAGCCAAATCCACTCAGAAAAAGGTATCTAGGGTTGGTCTTTTTTCCCCCCATCAAAAGAGGGTAAGAAGGGGGGAAGAGGGCTGCAGAGCCCTGGGTGTGGGAAGCCCAACAAGGAACTGGACACTCCACGGCCACCACTGAGGTCCCCACAGCGAGCAGGGATTCAGGAGAATCAAATCCCAACCTACAACCATGCGTGAGAAGGTTTCCAGCACATCCCCTCAGCGTGCTCCAAGCCCATCTCTTACCCGTGCTGGGACAGGTTGGTGGTGACCAGCACTGTCTTCACCTCCTCCATGCCACCGCCGTCCACCGCGCCGTCCGGCGTGGTCACCACCACCACCTCCTCCATGTGGACGCTGACGTCCGGCGTGGCCATGGCGGCAGCAGCGGGGAGCCGTCAGTCACCAGCTGCCTGCGCAGAAACGGGGGGAAGCCAGAGCCAAAAGGTGACCTCGGTCATGGAAGGATCCTGGCTGCGCTGGGAGCAAGGAGAGAAGGGACTGCAGGGACCTCACGCTCCTAAGGAGAAGGGGAGGAGCAAATCCCCAAGTGCTGCGTCCCAGGAGGAAGCTCAACCCAATGCTCTGCAGGCCGGGTGACAATGATGGGCATGGGTGGGACTGGGGTGCAGGAGGTGTAGGGCAGAATGTGAAAGAGGTCCAAAAAAAAAAATGTTCCTGGCATCCACCACAAACTCTATGAAGATACTCAGTTTGAAGGTGCGTTTCCACATGTATTTCAAACTATCTCACGATTTCACACTGTTGGAGGAGCTTGTCACTGTCTCCTCCACAGTAAAACAGGGATTCTTCCCTCCTCCAAAGTCACACACAAAAAAAACCAAATTAAAAAAGCACATCAAGCCCGCAGAAACAGTGACATCTGGAAACTATTTCAAAGTGTGCATTTCTAATAAATCAGCAATAGATGTAAGACAGCTCTCCCTCTCCAGCTCTCTTGGAGCCCCTTTAGGAACTGAAAGGGACTCTCAGGTCTCCTCAGAGCCTTTTTTTCTCCAGCTCTCTCAGCCTGTCTCCAGAGAAGAAGTGCTTCAGCCCTCAGAGCATCTCCATGACCTCCTCTGGACTCACTCCAGCAGATCCACATCTCTCTGATGCTGGGCTGGATGCAGCACTGCAGGTGGGCTCTCACCTGAGGAGAGCAGAGGGGGAGAATCCCCTCCCTTGCCCTGCTGCCCACAATGCTGGGGATCAGCCCATGCCCAGGTAAGGAGAAGCTGGCGCCTACCAAGCATCTCCTACAGCACCTATAGCACTGGTGCAGCCCACAGAGAGACAGGTAAGGGAACACCTCAGCCAGATCCGGCTGTTCCAGGCTCAGACCCCCGTGGAGAACTCCAGGCAGTGGCACAGAGCACAGCAGAGATGCCACCTGGCTCCCACCACTTCCCCTGGCCACGGCTGGAGCAGAGCACTGAGCCAGCATGTCCAGTGTGACTTCACAACCATGTTCATGCCCTGCAGGAACACCTGCCTGACCCACAAGGACACCACGACCTGCTCTGTACCTCCTCAGAGCCCACAGGGTTTATCCAAGGTGGAATGGCCCCTCTGTGCCAGCCCAGCACAAAGCACTAGCAGATGCAGTTCAGTTTTCACTGATGTGAAAGCAGCACGGATGCTCAGCTGCCTCCAACCACTCCAATTTTTGTTGTCACTTTATCCCTATCCTTGTCCTTCATTTTGGGGTAAAACCCCTCCCACTTACTGATTAGCATCACTCACAACACCCCTGAGCTAGGACCCGGACATCCTGCTCCAGACATCCTGCCCAGCATCACGGGATTGAACTCCACGTGTGTTCTCAGATGCCTCTGGGCAGGAACCAGCACTGAATGGAGAAAAAGTGGCCTGAAAACATAAGTAATCTAAAAAGTGGCTAAAAACACACCAGTAGTGGGGCTCTAGAGGAGGATGAGGGGCACCCCAGCTATACCAGGACACAGGATGTCCATGCATGTCCCTCCTGGAGCACCTCGCAGGGTGCTGAGAGCAGGTCAAGGGCTGCAGGAAAGATTTGGGGTGAAGCGAGGAAAAAAATACAAAAGGAAAAAAAGCATAGCACAGTTGGGAGAGGAGAGAGATTTTTGGGGTGCAGCATCAGGAGGCCACAGACCAGATGACACTGTGGGCAGCCAGCAGGGCTGTGCACAGAGAGGGCAATGTGTCAGAGGCACTGAGAGAGAGGGGATGCACGGGAAGGTGGCGTCGGGGGGGTTAAACAGAGGTGCACAGGGTGGGGGGGG
>VWZV01003380.1:160796-281152 GCA_013397155.1 Irena cyanogastra
ATGTCTCCTGTCTGCCCCCGTACCGTGTACCCTGCGTGCCCCCTGTGTCCTCCTGCAGGGTTCTGCATGCTCCCGTGTCCCCTGTATGTCCCCCCCGGGCTGTGTCTCCCGACCGTGTCTCCTATGTGCCCCATATGTGTCCCCATCTGGGGTCCTGCATGACACCTTTTCTCCTGCATGTCCCCCGTCCCATGCATGCCCCCATGTCCCTTGTGTGTCCTTTTTCTAGGTCCTGCATGCCCCCCATGTCCTTTCTGTGTGTTCCCTGTGCCCTGCATGCCCCGTGTCTCCCTCCTCAGTCCTCTGTTTATCCTTTTCACGGGCTCTGCATCCTCCTCATGTTCCCTGCATGTTCCCCCTGGGCTGTGTGTGTCCCCCTCCATGTCTCTTGTGTGTGTCCCCCAAGCCCTGTGTCCCTCTGTGGCTCTCCAGGGTTCTGTGAAAGCCCTCAGCTCTTCATGGCTGAACATTTCTAGTGATGGGGCAGCCACAGCTTCTCTGGGCACCCTGTGCCAGGGCCTCACCACCCTCACAGGGAAGAATTCCTTTCCAATACCCCATCTAACCCTGCCCTCTGTCACTGTGAAGCTGTTCCCCCTTGCTCTGTCACTCCAGGCCTTTGTCCAAAGTCTATCTCAGTCTCTTTTGGAGCCTCTTTAGGCACTGGAAGGGGCTTTAAGGTCTCCCCAGAGCCAGCATGTAAAAATTCCCAGCATTTAGAAATTTCCAGCATTTAAAAAGTGCCCTTTTTAAATGTGTTTTCCTCTTAGAGCCATTCCCAAGGTGCTGCTGGTCCTTGTCAGCGCTGAGTCTCAGCTGTGGCCCTGCTCTCCCTGTTCCCCCACCACCACCAGCTGTCACAAGTTTTGGTTAACTTCTGCCATTTCTGTGAGGCCCAGGGCTTAGGAGGCACTCAAGAATTTCTAAGGAACGACTTCTAGCATGATTTTACCACATTGCACTTCTGTGAGTAGGTGGTTAACACGTTCTGGGAAGGGATGAGTGAGGCCAGAGGCCCCAGAAGTCGTGAATCCCTTTTGGAAGCACTGGCTGTGTTTCCATTCTGTCAGCTTTTCACAGCTACTGGGTGGGTGGCTTTTCCTGACAGGTGTTCAGGTGGCGTTAGGTCTGTTTAGTAGTTTTTACACAAATTTCTAATGATCCTGTCTGATACATTTATGGTGGTTTATTTAATGCTTTTTTTTTCCTCCACAGCTCTTTTTTTTTGTTTTCCCTGTCCCCATGCAAGCCAACCTTGCCTGATAACCAGCTGCTACCTCTATTTCCCCCTCACCAGTCTACCCCAGCTAATACCATTAAAGTGATGTTCCACAAGGAATTGTGTTTCTTTTCCTCCCCCAAGCTAAGCAGTGGTAACCAGCAAGGTTAAATCACCCACTGGAAATGGTGACTGCCTTTTCCATGGAACCGTGTCTGTCTCTCACCAGTGCCACTGCTGGTCTCTTCCTGGGCCAGCTGCATCCTCGGGGCCCCGGTGGGGTTGGACAGGACAGGTAAAAGGTCCCTTTTTCCACTAAAACCATCTCCCTACAGTGCCCAAGAGCAGCAGCCTTATCAAGGTGGCAAGAAGGCAGCAAGCCCCAGTAATGCTGCCCTACTCCAGTTCTCCCAGCAGCCAGGGGCCTCTTGGAAAGGAAAACCTGGCTTTTGCTGTCAGATCCCAGGACACAGGAAGGTGCCTGGGCTGCTCCTCACACAGAGTGGGATGGTTTCACCTCCTGGCACCTGATCTGCTCCCTGCTCTGCCCCTTTATCAGTGGGCAGGCTCACTCCAGCCATGCTGCCAGTCAGGCTGCCAAAACAGGGTGAGCTGTTGTTTTTCAAACCAGATCACTCTGCACAGTTTCTGGGGTTTGCCTGCCCAGCTGAGCCTTTCCATTTACCTTGGCAGAGCCTCTTACCCAGGCACAGCTCAAGCACTTTGTAGGGATCCCTTCGAGAGTATTTTGCTTTCTTGCCTTGGTTTTGATTTTTTCCATAAGGAACTCTTAACATGGCATGGAGATACAGGACAAGGGGCACTGACAGGGGGCAGGGTTAGATTTGATATTGGGAAGAAATTCTTCCCAGTGAGGTTGGGGAGGCCCTGGCACAGGGGCACAGCCAGAGAAGCTGTGGCTGCCCTGGATCCCTGGAGATGCTGCAGAGGGCTTGGAGCAACCTGGAATAGTGGAAGATGTCCCTGCCCATGGGAGGGGGTTGGAACCAAACCATTCATTGATTCTATGATTTTGTGGGTCTGGTTCAAGCCTTCAGTATTGTGTCTTCAGCACTCAGCCCTGCGGGGCTGCGCAGTGGGCAGGGCTGGAAGGTGGTGGGAGCCTCTCCACAGTTCCTTCTGCTCATCCTGCCCCAGCAGATCCCATGCCTCTGTGGTTTTCTCCTTCAGATCACAAAAAGATGAAGGATGTGTCCTGAATTAACTAGTTAGGGAGTGACCATACTTGGTCTCATCGATATAGCTCGAACTGTCCGGCACCAAGGACCGTGCCTGTTTTCCTAAGACAAATGCAGGGCTTTTCTGTACTACATCCATGTTTTAGAAGAGCCTGGGTTAGTGGACTGTATCAAATCTCAGAGGAAAAGTGAGCAATGCTGCATTCGCAGTCAGGTTGTTATCTCCAGAATCAGGAAGGTCAAGCTGCAAAAATAGAATTCCTGTTTGTGCGGGCAGCAGCATCCTGATGACACGTGGAAAAAGCATCAGGCATGGGCTGCTTGCCACTGCCACCACCGTGATGGCCCCAGCACTGTCCTGGCACTGTCCTCCTGGCACTGTCCTCGCTGCCCTTGCAGAACACTGCCCTGGGAATTAAAATTATTCCCCCTGCCTTCCCCTCAGTTTGTCTCCTTGTGCACCGAGTGCTGCTGAGCCCTGTGGAAAGTCTCCCACACTGGTTATTCTGATGGGATCACAACATGTGGGGCAGCCCAGGAGGATGCTGCTATTTCAATATCCCCTCAAGGGCAGGGAGGACAGTGGCCAGTGACTCTGGGCACCACTCATGGTGGCAGATGCCCTCCCCACAAAGCAAGTGGGGGAACCTTTCCCCAGCAGTGGGGAAAGCAGCCAGGCACCCTCCCCGACATGTCCTTGTGGATTACAATCTCCCCTGTTTTCAGTTGCAGCTTTTCGACATTTCTGTGTGCCTGGCTCCAGGAATGGCATTGGGAGCGTTGGCCATGCAGGGTCTCATGGGTTGGGGTCCCATCTCCCTGAGGACTACAGCCCTGCTCCCTCCCACCCTGTCCAGCCCAGCCTGGATCCTTTCTCAGGAAAAGCTCATGAAGGAAGCGTTGGAGTTTTTAATAAAGAAGCTCACGTGATTTCTAGATCTGCATTTGTTGTGTTTGTAACTGTTTTACATCTTTTTCGATCTTCCTGTGTAAAGCCTTTGCACACTCTCACTCCCAACCACAGGATGTGGCAGCAGGATCTTCATTAAAGCATTTATTACATTGTCCCTCTGAGAAAGGTGATAAACTGTCAATTCCTGCCTCTTTTATGCTGTGTGAAAAAGCAGTCGGTGAGCATTCAGAGGATTAGGATCTATTTTGTTAAATCTTTAGGTGAATTTTCTGTTTAATGCTGTTTATTAGTATTCTCACAATACAAAGAGAAGCCTTGGAACTAAACCAGCCCATTTCTGGAGAGAGACGGACACATACGGTTTCATACCAACTTTATTTCTTTTTTTTTTCCTTTATTTTTTTTCATGATCACTTCTTTTGCACAACAACAACCTCAAGTTGACAATGAAATGCACGTGGCAGACCGAAGGGAACCGGACAAGGCTCTGTTAGGGATGGAAAGTCTTTCCATGACACTGCGCCAGCTCCCCACCCAGCACAAGGGATGTGACCCCGGCTGTGGCAGGAGGAGCACATCCTGCCCGGAGGGCAGCTGGGGTGCTGAGCCCTGGGGTGACAGCTCAGCCCTGTGCCCACACAGTCATCTCCCAACGCTCTCCTGCAGCCACGGGCCGGAGTGCTCCTTTGGTACTTTCCTTTTCAGAGCACTTTAGAGACTTGGAGGCATCGGCTCTCCCGTGGTCCCCGTGGGGAGGGAGCATCTGTGTCCCCTTGTCAAAGGGTGTGGGAAACTGAGGCACGGGGGATGCCAGGGCAAGGATGCCCAGCTGTCCCCTGTGTCCCTGCACCCCAGGGACCACAGAGCACCCACACGCAGGCGTGGGCCAGTGCCCCTCTGCTGCTTTACTTAAAGACAACTGACTACAAAGGTGGAGTTTATTGGTCTTACTATGTCATCTCGTCCCTAGCATGGAGAGTAAGAAATCTCTAGCACCGTAAACAGCCATTCCCTGACTCATTTCAAGTGGTATCAGAGTGTATGTGCATATATTGTTTCCACGGATGCGTTTCTGTGCGCGTGTGCACAGCCACTGCGGGGAGGGCAGGAATGCCATGGGAGGGATAGAACAAACCCCGTGAGGCAGGATTGCAGAGCCAGGGCCACGCTGGGCTAAGCTAAAGCAAGCAAGCTGAAGTTTACATTTGAAAGGGAGCAGCAATACCGACCTACCCCCGAGGCAGGATGCGTGCAACTCCTCAACTCCCACCAGCCCTGGAAGGTCAACTCAAAGGGAACCCCACAACTGAGTTAGGGCAAGATTTTTTAATGACTCCAAAGTAATAAGACAAGGAGTAGGCTCAGTCCAGAAGCAGCTGGAGGGGCCAGCATCCTTGGAAGTGCCTATTTGCAGGCAGAGCTGAGCTCTGCTGTGTGGGCACAGAGCTGTAATTTGTGCTGTGAGGCTGCCTGTGCCTGCTTTCCTACAGCTTCACCCATCGCCCGGCTGTTGGTGCTGGTTGAGTGCTCATTTGGCTTCTGCTCCTCATTCTTGCCTGATCAAAGGCTCTTCTCCAGGAGGGCTCTTGGAAGGCCTATGCATGCACATAATGATGTCACCCTCCTGACTTCCCTCCCTCACACTGCTGCCACACTGGAGGTCAAGGGAAGGAATGCCGTGGGTGCCCTGAGGATGCTCCCCCTACAAGGCACATTCCCATGTCCATATGATGCTGCTAAAATGGGGCTGGAAACTGTTGGTTCAGAACTTGATTCATAAACACCTTCAGGGATCAGTGGAGACCTCAAACCCCACAATAAGGAAGGTGACCCCGAGAACTGGGGGGGCTGCATGCCATGTCCACATCCATGGTACATGGGAATGACATAGGCTGGGGCAGTAAGGATGTTAATGAGGATACTTAATTAGTCTCATTTGAGGCATGAAGTATGCAGCTGCACATAGCCAATAGCATGAAGGGATATGGAAAGGCATGGAATAACCACGATCCTGGCCCATGCCACGTGCTGCAGGTTGGGCACAGTGCTGCATGAGCTCCTGGCCATGACTGGAGCAGTGGGTGGACACCCCTCATCCAGGCAACACTGTGCAGCCAAAGCAGTCACACATTTCCCTGATAGTGCCCAGTGGCACTGGACAAGCTCCTGAACATCCCTACTCCATCCATCTGCACCAGGCAAACACGAAAAGCCTCTGGCCCCACGGGTGAGGCCGTGTCCTTGGCATGACGTGTCTCGGCAGCAGCTCCCTGACATTACCAATGCACAGCTCCCCCTGCACATCCCTGCTCCTCTGCTGCAGGAGCTTCTCCTGCAGAAACACATTTCCCAGCCATATCCACCTGCACCAACTGCAGCGGTCCCTCACTGCACCGACCTGATGGAGGGGAGAAAAATTAGCTTCCCAGTGCTCACACCTGCATGAGCACCATCTGCCAGGCCATTCTGCACTTGCCATGGGAATTTTTGCCAGGAAAAGCTATTGCAAGAATAAGTCCCCGCTTGAGACCCATCTGGGCTCCAAGGAGGGGGAAGAGAGGGGCATGGGGCAGCACAAGGGACCAAGAGGGAAGATCCAGGCAGGAATTGAGCCTGGAGACTCAGGAGCTGTTTGGGAGGACGGCTCTGACCGGCACAACCTGTTACGCCTCTCTTCCAGCACATGCTAAACCTGACAGATCCTCCAGCTTCCAATGGGTTGGAGGGAACCACCTGGAACCTCCACACGGGGAGGTTTTGATCAACACTAAATTATATGTACTAGAATTGAAGCAGCATCTCTATTCTTCCTCTCAGCCCTTGCTTCTCCTCCCAGCACGAGGAGCAGCCGTCCCCGCTCTCACCGCCCTGCCCGCAGGACTCGGCTGCCTCCAGCTCCCAATTCCATCATTTTCCAGCTGCTCTCTAGTCCAGAATCCCACTGGCACCCTGCCTTCACCTGGCCCAGCCTCCGACTCCTTCTGAGCCCCCAGGAGAGAGTGAAAATGGCCATTTCTCTTGTTCTCAACTCTTGCTCATGAGTACAACATCTCTGATAATAATAATCATAATAATCATAGTACTAAAAACAGTATTTACAACAAGCTCCAGATCAGAATTACACACCAAGCAAACACTCAGCACCACAGAGAGTAGGACAGGGTTAATATCTCGCAGATACCTTCTCAGATCCCACCAACGTGGGACACAGACATTTGACAGTTTCAACCATTTCTTACACACAAACATTTCATTTAAATTACTTTTTAAATTTTTTTTTAAACTTTTTAAAATTTCTCGTCACTATATGGATGAGGTGATGCTGGCGGTGATGCCGCGCTCTACACGAATGCTTATCTAAGACAGCTGCTACTATAAACTGATCATTAGCTACTGTTAAGAAATTCAACCCTCAGTTTCCTTCTTTGCCCTAAATCTAATTTTCTTTTGTCACTGACAGCACAGGAGCTTTCTAACAGCCCTGTCCTCCCCCTAGCCCAGGAGGAGGGACTTGGGAGTAAGGTAGCCCTTCCTTTTAGGAGCAGAGTCCCCTGACATCAAGCATGGCCATGGAGGGATCCTTCCCACATCCAGCTGGGAGTTCTGTGGAGATCAGAAAACAGCCCTAGGATTTGGTCTCCAGCAATCTGCCCTGTGATGGCCCCAAAGAGCCACATCTATCACTGGAGAGGGGGAAGGATTCTTCTGTTCACAAAAAGGCTATCTCACAACCGTGCGCCGTCCCTGTTGGATTTGCTTTCCTAGCAGAGGCATCAGGCAGTGCCCACTGTGGCAGAGACTTGCTGTGATGTGGCACCTGGCACCAAGCTTTGGGTGGAGCCCCTCAGCTGCTTCCACACGGGTTCTCAAAAACCACCCGAAGATGAGGACTGTGGTCACTGCCTATCCGGGCTGGCTCTGGAGGCAGCCGAAAGATGGGGGTTTTTACACTGCCACTCCTGAGCCATCCACCCGTCTCCTTCCTCTCTCCTACCATGGGCAAACAGGGGACTGCTCCCTATTTCACTTCACACACAGAAATTATCACTTATTTCCCATTTTTCTGAAACTGATATTTGGCTCAGAGCAAACACCAAGAGGAGGAAAAGCCTCGGATAAGAAATCCGTATCTCTGTGACACTGGTGGTTGAATTTATTAATATCTTGGTTTGGTTTGGTTTTTTTACATCAGTTTAAGAAATAATTTTTTTTTTTTAAAAAAGGACAAAACCCTCCAAAGAAGCTGTTTGATTGACTGATTGACTGATTGATTCGCTATTTGATGTGAACTAGTTGCTATTCTGCTTAGAGGTCCCTATGATGTGTGAATCCCCACAAGCACTGACGATTAGGGATGCAGAGAGAAGCGTGTAGCTGGGGGACAAACACCGGGGAGGGGGGATGGAGAACCGAATGCCGCATCTGGACAAACAAAATAAAACGTGTTGGTTGGTCGACTGGTAGGTTTGTTAACAGGAATCAGGTGCTAGATGTGTAGAAAAGCCCTTTATCCAGAGATCTCCTCCCGCTGTTCCTTGTTCCTGCGGACTTCGGCTGCGTGCAGTTCCTGCAAAAACCGGAGAAATGACACCGGGCTAACACGCCCTGCTCCTGTGATCAATGTTTTCCTTCTGCGCAAAGGATTTGCATCAGACATAAGAAAAGAGACCAGTTTCTCATCCAAAACATCCCAAGGGTGGGGGGTTACACCTGCAAGGAGTGAAGGATCATCTATGGGAGCTTGGAGGTGATGGAACCTCCAGCAAACATGCTACTGGCTCCTCTCTCCTGCAAAACCCGTCAGCCACACAGCCCATGGTGGGCCTGACACTATGGCTTTGGACTTGCTCTTATCAGGATTATCCAGGCTATGTTCTCTACTGACCTTGAAGGACATAACCCCCCTCCTCACGCTGCTCTGGAGCAGAGCTCCTTCTCACCAACCACCACCGAGAAAACTCCCTGTCCCTTGCACCATCACACTGGGACCAGACCCCATTTATCCATGAGGATCAGCACCCCCAGCCCCCAGCCCTGTCCCGGGGGTCACACTCGCCTTCTCGCGGAGCCGCTCCCTCAAGGCAGCAAGATGTGCCTCACGGATCTCCCTGCTCAGCTCCATCTTGTAGTTGAGCTTCTCCTCAGCCAGGCGGCTGAAGTTGTTGTTCTCCTCCAGCGCCTTGTGCAGCACCTCCCGCTCGTGTTCCCGCTTCTCCGCCAGCTGCTTCAGCACCTGCGCCTCCTGGGTCTGCCAGGGCATGGGGTCAGGCCACCGAGAGGCTCTTCCAGTCTCCGTCTCCCCAGACAGGCTGCCTGACTCCCTTCTCTGCTCAAACCACGCTGCCACCCCCCTCCACCCCGTAACACAATCTTCTTGCTTGAAGGATGCTTTTGACGCCTTTTTCCTGCTATCATAGAATTGTCTGTGTTGGAAAAGCCCTCTGACATCGTTGAGTCCAGCAGTTCCCCCAGCACTGGCCAGCCCGCCACTAACCCATGTCCCCAACAGCCACATCTACACGATGATGATGATGATGATGGAGTTGAATTCCCCGTCTAATTCCACACTGCAGAACCTCACTCCATGATTCCTGTCTCACCTGACAATTTCCAGTGGAATAACAACTGTCAGAACACTTCCCAGCTGTTTCACATTACTCCTGCTGAGTTTTAGGGTTTGGTGCCATTAGTAGCAGAAAAGTCACTGCTGCTACAGGACATCTCCTTACCTTCCTCCTCTCTTCTGCAGCCTCCAGCCTCCTCTGCAGCTCCTCCAGGGACAGGTCCTTCTTCTTGGGAGGAGAGGAAAGGATTGGGCTCTCAGGAGATAAATCTGAAGGAGACTTCAGGATCACTTCGAAGCTCTGGCCTGATGCCCTCTTATCCAGCTGCTTCACCTCCATATCTTTGTGGAGAAAAAAACCAGTGACTCTGTGAATCTGTGCCATTCAGGAGAGTGACCTGAGGTCATCAAGCTCCTCACAGGAATTAGGATTTTCCCATGTCCTGATCTGGGTGACTTTGTTTTATCTCCATAATTTCTTGATTAGTGATCACCTTCATCCCCTCCATGCAAATGCAATTAATTTAAAGTCACGGCATAATTACAGAAAGGTCACATTGCTGTTAATACCTTGTATGTCACCCTTGCATGAAGCAGAGAGACTCTGACTCTTGCAAGCTCCCACATTGCCTGTGGGAGAACAATCCAAACACTGCTGGAGCTCCTGTGGGAGCAGGTTACCTACCTCCATACTGGTAGATGGTGTTGGGATGGGGCTGGGTGTGGAAACAGGAGCAGATGAGAGAGAGCAAAGACAGCTCCTTCATTTTCTCCTTGTAGGCTGAAAAATATGAAACAGCAACAAGAGAGATTCTAATGGCAGCAGCATCTCTTTTTCACGGAGAAATTAAGCAAGTATCCCATTTGCAGCTATCAGACTCTATGGAGGCTTTTCCATGCTGCCAGGAAATCCCATTTGCAGCTACCAGACTCTGTGGAGACATTTCCATGCTGCCATAGCTTGCCAAAAGGAGTGTCTGATCTAGAGCAGCCTAAATTAGCTGCCAGTGTGGAAAATGTTATGGGAACACACAGAGTGGGGCTTTAACACATCTAGGGGGATAAGTTTCTGTGCAGGGTTTTCCCTCCAAAGGAGCTGGAACGCTGCAGCCTGTTTGGTTAAACATGTTGGGACAGCTGCCCCACCCTTTCTCCAGTGGAAGTGGAATTTCCAGTCTCTGAGATAAATGATGCTCACTGACACCTGGAAACATTGCTCAATCCCCAGGAACATTTCACAATTCAGCATTTCCGAGGTGAGAGTGAAGAGGTGAGAGGAGATCAGCAATGTGGAGAACAAAGGGGCATTTGAGTGATGGAACTGTTCAGGGGCTCTGCTACCAGGGCGACAGCTGGACCCCAACTTCACAAGGTACCTCCTGCCCTGCAGCAGCAGATCAGGGAGGTTGGGAGGGGATCCTGCCACCACCCCAGCCCACACAGGCAGAGGTTGGCACAGCCTGTGACCACAATAACCTTCTCTAAAGGACAGGAGACACACAATCTCTTCCAGCTCTCCAGCTTGCTTGCTGTTCCTGTGACTGGAGGATGCACCACAGCATCCTCGGTGATCACAAGTGCTGCCCCAACAGACTGCAGCAATCTGCTTCTGGGGCAATCTTCACCTGCATTTTTGGAGTTCAGCACATTTAAGACAGTGAACTGTTTGCACACTGCTGACAAAGATCCTCAGAACAGAAGGAGTTGAAGCCAGTGAGGTGCTCTGTCAGGCTGTCATGTTCCTTATCACATCGGTGAAACCCTCACAGCATCACTCCTGTGTGGCAGGTCAGCAGCTGGGGCTCAGCAGTGGGTGCTGCTGCCTCGTGGGTCCTGTGAGGCTCTGTCCTGGGCTGGCCCCTCGGGTGACACTCAGGCTCATGAGGACAGTGTCTTCATGGCTGCAAGTGCTGACAAACCTGCCCTGAGCGTCCTTGTGCTGCCCTTCCTCCTGCCCCTGCCACAGGCATTCTGCTGCCCTGCCTTGGCTCTGCCTCTGGATTTCCCCCATGTCCTGGTGCTCCTGGCCTTGGTTTGTCCCCCCTGCAGTGAGCTCATTTCCTGCTCCAGCCAGAGGCCACTCCGCAGCCCAGCTTCCAACGCCACCTTCAGAGCAAGACCCTCCCCCGGGCCAGGACAGGGAAATCTCCAGAACTTTGTGATCTCAAGAGGCATCAGACACAGAACAATTCTGAAAAAAGTAACATCGTGTGTATCACGTGCCCTTAGGAACATCTTTCAGGTATTCTCCTCTGCCTTCTCACAGCTAACTGAGTGGGAAAAGCTATGCCTGTTTCATGCTTGCACTGATTTTTCCTCCTAGGTACAGAACTTCACCATAATTAGCACCCTTCTTTTGCTAAACCACCATCCCTGAAGTTCAGATCTTGACTGAGCACATTTTAAACTTGCTCCCCATTCTGATTTGAACCTCCTGCCCAGCCCTGCTGTTAAATGCAAACCAAATAGGAATAGTTTACACCAGCAGTGGCAGCCAGACATCTTTGATTTTGTTCTTAATGAAGAAAACCTCTGGAGAGCCTCTGAGAGGCCCAAAGTCGTGGCATGGAGCAGGAAGCTAATGCACCTCCTAATGTGCTGCCACCACTAATGAGGAGGATCCCTGGGAATAGATGAGAGATGTTATCATTTATTATCATTCAGACATCATCGTTTAATACAAACAAACCAGTCAACAAGGTCGTTGCTCCACCATTAAGTCTGCTCCCGGGTGAAACCAAGACATGAGGCAGATGTGCCACACCCCCGATCCTCTCATTTAATTCAATTTAATTGTCTGACAGCGCTTGTTACGGAGCACAGTGCTCTGTATTTCATGACTTGGGCTTCAGCACCGGCGCTGCGTGCAGATGAATCCATGCCGCATTCCCTGCCTGTCGGGAGTTTTGCCGTGCTGATTTCACAGCCGCCTCCGCTCCCTCGGGATCTGCCCTGTCCCGCTTTCCCTTCTGCAGAGCAAACTGACCCGTCCCTCTCTGTCAATTAGAACGACGAGGAGCAAGGGGACAGCAGGCCCTGGGCTGCGGCAGGGCTGCGGTGAGCGCTGGAAGCTCTCCGTGTCCTTCCCCCGCCCGGAGCCCGCAGCTGCGCCCGGCGCCAGCCGTCAGATGCAATTAGCAGCACTCGGGGCCGGGGAGCGGGGCTGGAGCTGCCGCGGCCCCGGGGACCGCCGGGGGATGGTCCCGAGCAGCCCCCACTGCCGGGCACTCCCCTGTGCCCGGGGGAGCGGGGGAAGCAGCGGGAAGGGGCAGCGGACCGAGCCCCGGGACCCCAGGAGCTGCCGGCGCTGCGCTCCCCGGCCGGAGCTGTCCCTTCAGGAGCGGCACAGAGCCCGACCCTGCCCGGAGCTGTCCCTTCAGGAGCGGCACAGGGCCGGACCCTGCCCGGAGCTGTTCCTTCAGGAGCGGCACAGAGCCCGACCCCGGCCGGAGCTGTCCCTTCAGCACCTCCGCGGGGGCCGGGCGTGAAGAGGGGGAAGGGCTGACTCCTGGAGAAATTATAGAATCATAGGAGCACAGAATCGTCACAGATTTGTTGGGGTTGGAAAAGCTCTCCGAGATTATCAGCGTTCCCCCAGCACAGCCAAGCCCACCACTAAACCGTGTCCATCTACATGGCTTTTAAATCCATCCAGGGATGGTGACTCCAGCTGGTCCCTGGGCAGCCTGTGCCAGGGCTCGACAGCCGTTTCGGTGAAAACATTTTTCTAATGTGCAACCTAAACCTCCCCTGGCACAACTTGAGCCATGTCCTCTTGTCCTGTCACCTGTTAATTGGGAGACGAGGCCGAGCCCCACCTGGCTGCGCCCTCCTGTCAGGGAGTTGTGAGGGTGACGAGGTTCCCCTGAGCCTCCTCTCTTCCAGGCTGAGCCCCCCAGCTCCCTCAGCTTCTCCTGGTGCTCCAGCCCCTTCCCCAGCTCTGTTCCCTTCTCCGAACACAGTCCAACCCCTCAATGACATTCATGTCCCGAGGAGCCCCTGACCCATGCCCTGAGGACCACAGGGATCCCTGAAACCCCCACAGCTGTGCTCCAGAGCCAGCAGTGACACCTGGGGGACACAGAAACATCGCAGTGATGGCCTTGGCTCACGACACATTCTGTGACAAGTAATTGCTGTATCAGGCTAAGAGAAGAAAAGGCACCCTGTGAGGAGAGGTACATCCTGAGATTCAGTAACTAAAAGAGAGACCCATAACCTCTGGGTTGCTCTTTAGGAACCCGTGTCAGTGAAGATCAAACCTGAGATCTCCTGAAAAAGACTTTGGCTCACTCACAGCTTCTGAAAACTCAGGGGTAAAAGATTGCCAGCCTCAGCACTAGAATTTGTTTCAGAAGTATTTTCACTCCCATTTGCAATAGATTTAAGGTTTTGAGGACATATTTATGCCAGTGGACAGAACCCTTGCACCAGGAAAAGACATGGCTGGCCAGAATATGACACAGCCAAGGAGTTCCTGCCCAGAAAGGATGGGTCTCATGCACAAATGCACATGTTTTAAGAACAATTAGACAGGAAATGCTGAAATTTTTACTTGAGCCTCTACTAGCATTTTTCCTTCTGTCAACTTAGTAAAAATAAATTCAGCTTGCACTGAGCAAATATTTAATTTCTGTACAAATTAATCTGACTCAGGTCCTCAGGGACTGGATACCAAAGCACTGCTTCAGTCTCAGAGCTACAGCAAGAACTCTGCCTGGCTGGTGGCAGAGGATTAGGACAGGCTGCTCACTCAGGTATGACTTACTGACATTTTGCTTCTCTTTTAAGGCAAACACTGCAATAGAAGGATCAGCAGCAAATTCATTCACTTTGGTATGGTCTTCATCACTGTGTCATGACATTTCTCAGCTGTCATATCATAACTGGGGTGAAACATTGCAGACAGCTGAGTTGTGTAAACCAAGAAGTGAATGAACTCTAGAAGTTAGAGAAAATATATCAGTGTTTCATCCTGTGAAGTGGAGTAAACTCACATTTTGTTGGCTCTAGAGGAATTTGAGCAGTGATTAAGCTACAATCCATAAAGATGCAGTCAATTCCTCAACCTTTCTGAACATTTATGCCCTGCATTCAGCACAGGCTGATTCTGGTTGGGTTGTACTCCATCCCACATCCCATGAGCCAATCAATCTTTATTAAATTTTTTCATCTTACTTTTCTCTGCACATTATTATTATATCACACTAGAATATATTGCCTGGGGAAAATCACTTTCTCCCTTGCAAAGAGAAGAAGGGAGGTGTCCTGAGCCTTCACCAAGGCACCAGGAGGCTCAGGGTGCTCCCAGCTCTCTCCAGTGACTCCTTTCCTCTGCTCCCTCTAGTGCTGTAGGGCACATCCTGCATTTCCACATCTCCACTGCTGTGCACACCATCGATCCATGTAAAGTGTTTATCTCCAAGTCAGCCCCGGGGACATTATCCAGCTGCTCCCCGGGTGCTGGTGGTGCCAGAGGAGGAGGAACAGCTGGGAATGGCGTGGTGCAGGAGCAGTGGGATTCATTTTCCTGTCCATGATGTGCCTGGATGATGGGGCTTCAAACCTATTACTCATTAAAAAGTTTGTTCTCTGTTTCCTAAATACATAAAGCTAAACTACTGCCAGGTTTTGGGGTGGTGTTTAATGGCATCCACCAAAACAGAGCGAGGCCATCTCAGCACAACACTGACATAGCATCAGTCACAGTGAACCAGAGGCAGAGCAAGGCTAATTTATGTGAAATTTAAATGGATGAGACTGGATGTGCTCTGTCTGATAGCAAGGTCAGAGGAAGGTTATTACAAGAAAATAATTTGGTTTGTGAAGATAACTTTGGAGAAGGAAGAATTGCTTCCATAATGAATGTTATCTCATGCAAAAATAAGAACAGGCCAATTATAAATGCAGGCAAAGCTTAAACAGAAGGTACAGAAGACAGAGAGACAGAGAACTGAGACCTCCAGCACAGACTGCAACACCACACACACAACAAAAGCAACCAGAGTCCTCAACAAGCCTTGAGAGTACAGCAGGCTCTAGATATTCTCCCCTGCTATGAATCCAATCATAACAATACTGGCCAGACCTTCAGTCTAATGAACTTCCACCTTCTTGCTCCCCAGCTTCCACAAACAAGTCAGCAGCAGATCTTACAGAACCAGAAAACACGAGTGGGGTTTTTTTTTTGTTTGTTTGGTTGGTTGGGTGGGTTTTTGGAGGGGTTTGGGGTTTTTTTGTCAGCTCAGTAGCTGTATCCCACACTGATGGTGTAGGGACACCACGAGACCCAGGCCCACAAGCCACTGTGGGCTCACATGGAACCATCCATGAGAACAGGCAGATGTGAGGTTTACTCTGCCTTCTGTCAGACATCTGCTAAACCATTGCCCAGGCATGGTTTCCAATCACCCACCTCCTTCCCCCCAGGTTTTATTGGCAGCTCATGAATGTCACAACAACCCATGCTGTGCACAGCCAGTGCATCAGCAAACCACTCCAGCTGGAGCATTGGGATGTGTGGGCTGCTCCCGGAAAACAACCAGGGAAATCTCCTCTTGTATGGGCTCAGCAGCAGAGAAGGGCCCAAGCTGTGGAGCAGAGCCCTGGCTGGGGTTACTGCTGGAAGGAGAGAAGCGTGGCCTGGGTTGCTTTATGAAGCAGAGGAAGGAACCAAGTGGAAGCAGCTAACCCAGAGTGTTTGTGGATTTGAGGCACACATGGGTTTGGATGGGTGAGACAAAGAGTTATGGAAGAGCTGGGGAGCTGATGAGGCAGCAGTTCATGAGACAGTCAGAGACAGAGCCCAGGGCTGTGATGTGTCAGGTGCAGATATGCTGTGTGACCACAGACACTCATTTGGTCTCTTTGGATCTTGGTTTCCTTCCCATTAACTGAGGATTATTGGATTTCCTCATTTTGTAGTGGTACTATTTGCGTAAACGAATTCAGAGGGGATAAGATTCTCTAGTAGGGCAATAATCATGTAGAGGTACCTTGAAAGAATAAAAGGATTATTTGGAAATTTGCTGAGCAGCTCTTCACCATTTGGGAGGTGCTGAAGTGCCACAGCACATGCACATGGTCTTTGGTGGCTCTCTGGCTCTTTTGTATTTTCTAAAGCAGAGCTCATTGGTTTAACACCCCTCTGGAGGGGAGACTTTAATTTTTAAAACATAACTCACATCTGGAGGAGTAAAGCCCATGTCAGTAGGACAGATGGGAGGGATTAGCCAGGCCTGTTTTTCCAGTTAATTTCGGGATATAGAAGTTTGAGTGAGTTTCAGGTCCCTCCAAGGATTGTCATAAAGAATCATTTGCCCTGTTCACCCCTCTGCTGCCCACGCTGCTGTCACAATGGGCTTATCTGCAGCCTTCTGGTTGCCACATCAGACCACTAAATCTCAGCTTTTACTCAAAAGAAAGAAAATGTGTTCCTCTGATAAAACAGTGCCTTCACCAGATCTGAACCAACAATGACAGATTCCAAGAAAGGGCTCCTTTGAGATATCTGAAGCATCTTCCCAGAGTCCACATGGTGCCATTAAACAAGATATTATTTATATTTTAGAAAGAACAAGCATTTGCTAATTATTTAGATCCCTTGTTTGGATGCACTGGTGAAAAAAACAAAAGCCTACAATAATGGGCTCTTTTGGCATGTAAAACTGAATTCCTGATAAAATAACCATGTTTTTTTAAGGCCACATAGCCTCTTTCAACAGCCAAAGAAAAAGACAATAGTCATTTCTTGAGAACACAGGGAGATGGAGAGCTCAATAGAAAGGACTCTGATTCTCCAGCGTGGGCAGCAGAAATGTCAGGACAGGGCAACACCACATGGTGTCCTTCAATGCCACCCAGAAATGGGACCGGGGGTAACCCAGAGCTACACGAAGTCCCCCGGCTCTCACATTTCAGTGCAGGACGGGAAAACCTTGGGATCTGCCAAGGCCCATTTCCCATGCCCAGTCATGAGGCCAGGAACGACAGCCCGCTGTTTCCCCTCGGCTCCACCCTCTCAGACACGCCAGCGCCGGAGAAAGCCGGTGGGGATGTCACCTTCTGCATCATTTCATAATCTCAGGGCTCTTTATTCGACCCAGACGCTCCAAGCTGTGCGGGGGGTTCCGCAGCCCTGCAGAGCCCAGGCAGGCCCCCCAGAAAAGCACAAAGCCTTGCGCGGATGCTGCGGGAGGAGGCGCAGCGCTCTGCCCCGCCAGGGCTGCCCGGCAGCGGGGCCGCTGCGCAGCCGAGCCGGCTCTGAGCGTGTGCGCCCATTCCGCGGCTCCAGCGCCGAGAGCAGCCCCGGGGCCGGGGAAAGCGCCTGAGGGGACAGGGAGAAAAGAGAGAGGGCAGCCAGGCTCGGGGGAGCGAGCCCTGTTTCTTTCATCCCAAGGATGTGGTTGTTTAAACAAACCAGGCAAATCTTCCCGAGGGGGGTAAGCCCCCGGGCACCAGCCGCAGACGGCTGCAGCTGCCCTCCCCTCGGCACGGATCGGCTTTTGCTGAGATAAAGAAGGAAATAATGAAGAAAGGAAACAAGACTCATTCCTTAATTGGAGGACTCATAATTCCTTTTCTCCTGCCTTTCCAGGCTACTCTCCACTGCTGCTGTAGGAGCTGTAGGCGATGGGAGCTGGGGAGCTGCTCCTGCAAAGGCAGCTGGGCGAGGCTCAGCCCCGACCCTCCCTTAGTACACAGCGCCCTGTTCTCTTCCCTCCCGCCACAGCACTGCTTCCCACGACTTCCTACTCCTCGAAATTGCTTCTCTGCTTGATCTGAGTCACAAGGAAGCCCCATTTCACGCTACTTCATGATCTTGAATCTCTTTGACAGTAAAACTGCGTCTTTGGGAGAACGAGATGTGCTACGGGCATGCAGTGGGCTGGGAGGGTGAGAATGCACCAAGTGGAAATCGCATGTTCTGCCTACGTGTGTTTCATCCACCACCTCGTCCACCTCAAGTTCGATTCAACCTTGGTTTAGAGGGCTGGTAAGTCTGAGCCTTCCCTCCCACCCCCAGTGTGCAAACGAGGTCCAGCCCTGCTCGGCAGGGAAGGCTGGAGATGGGTGGCACCTCCCAAGAGTGCGCTGCTGCAGACGGTCATTGAGACAGGGATGCTCGCAGGAATATGTACAATAGCTGGAGGTTTTCCATCATAAACGCATTTTTACAATGCTGCTTTATGTCTTAAACTGCATGCAAAGCCCACACAGGATCAGCTGCGCCCTTATACTCCCCCCACATACACACCCCTCCATCTCTCTGTGCTTCTTCCCCCTCCATCTACTGGTTCTTTAAAAGGAGCAAAGAATAGAAAATGCACGGCAGGAAACCCCGGCAAAGGGCAGTGAAAGAAGCAAGAAGTGCTGCCTGGTCTCCTGCGGGCTGGTTCCCTGCCTGGGGTGCACAAAGCACTGCCTGCTCTTCCTTTTTGTCTGTCGCTCCTGCTCAGCCCTCCAGGATCTCGCTTCCCCCTCCCAAGCCCTCTTTGTGAGCTGCAGAATTCAGAGTCATTCTAAGAAAAAAAGAATGTTTTTTTAAAAGAAAAGCACCCTCTAAACCCACCCCCTGTTCACTGTACGATCTCAAGCTTCTCCTTCACCCACACTCCCAGTTCCAGCCGCTCGAATCCCTCCTTCCCAGTCAGAGGGAGCCAGACGGGTCTTTAGGAAGCAGCACAGCATCCAAACCCGAGCAGGCTCCCGGGCAGCCGCGCTGTGATTCCCGGCACTGCTGCAGGAGGGAGGAAGGGCTTCCCTTGCAGCATCTCATTTCACCCAACGCCATCAGAGGACCGCTCCCCTGTAGCATCTTAGGACCGAGAAATATGAGCTGTGCAAGAAATCCGGGGCTGGGAAGCTCGGAGAATACACAAAAACCCATCCAGGTTCTTGTGGTTGGCTTTGGGGGATTTTTTAGGGCATTACTGACTCTTGCCCATGTCTTCCTCTCCATTAGCCGTTTAGGCAGTACATGATCTTCACAAAACAAAATGTAATTTCTGATTTCCTTACATGCCGCTGCACCGCGGGCAATTTTTTCTTAGGGGGGAAAAAAAAAAAGCTCTACGACGTTACAAAAATAATATTTAATTGGCACGTAGCAGCATCTTCTAATGGCACAATGAAATGGCAGCAATACTTTAAATTGGCAAGTTTATCACACGTGTATTCATATTAAAATAAAAAGCCCACCTGCTATCTTGCATCAGAGGGGTGTGTGTATGGGGGAGGAAGGGGAACAATGCTGCCATACTAGCTGCCTCCTCAGCACAGAACTCCCTCGAAACCCACGGGGAAAAAAAAAAAAATCCAAACCTTCAGAATAATGATAAAAAAATAGATAAAACTTGACGGTTTTAGAAGCGCATCGATGTCAAGCCCCCGAGAAGCCGCCTGTCCTACCTGAGACGGTGCTGGCCATGCTGCGGCGGGAGCGGAGCGGTGCTGCAGGAGCGGGAGGGAGCGCAGGAGCTGCGGAGGTGCTGCAATGCTGCGGGGAGGGAGGACTGACTCAGCTGGAGGGGGCTGCAGCCATCCGCGGCGGGGAGAGGCTGGAGCGCCCAGAGAAAGGCGAGGGGTGGAAAGAAAAAGAAGGGTCACTAGTTCAGAATATTAATGAGCGTATCGGGCCTCCTTTCCTGGGTGGCTTTGACGGCAGATCCCTCCCAGGCAAGCCTGCCTGCCAGGAACACAGCCCCACGGCGGGGGGGCGAGACACACCCAGCCGGGCGCTGGCAAAAGAGGATTTTTTCCTCCTCTTCCTCCCTTTCTTGTCCGCTCGAGATGGGCTAAACTGCTTTTTCCCTTGCTGAAAGCAGAATTAAGCAAAATAAATTTTTTTTTTTAAATTTTTTTTTAACCAGCCATTCCAAGGCAGCCTCACCTGCAGGGCCAGGTCGGGGGTCTGGCTTGACTGGGCTGAGGTGTGAAACCCAAACACCAAACCTTGCAGCAGCTTTAGGCAAACAGCAAAGGGAGGAGGGAGCCCAGGAGGTTTTTAAGCGTGGGATTAGTTCTTTTTTTTTTTTTTTTTTGCACCAGTGCTGAGGCACTAAAGGAGCTGCAGTTTGGGGAGGAAACTGCTGTAAAAGTAGAGGAGAAAGAGCAGAACGGAGCATTTCAATTTCAGTGAGAATTCTCTTGGTTTCTCCTCCACCCTAGGCACCAGGACCTCTTTTCTTATAATTTTCTTTCTGTTTTCTATAATTTCTATAATTTCCATTTGTGGCTATTGCCAGAGGCAATGCTTCTGTGCTTTTAGAGCACCACACACACACTTGGGAGCAAGGAATCCTCCCAAACCCACACATCTCCTGGCACGCTGCAATGCAGACACTCCCAAACAATTCCAGCTGCTGCAGAGAACCACAGGTTGTTGGAATACCTGCCAGAGCTCTAGCTTGCTCAGGGGCAGAAGCCACAGACATTGCCTACTAAATTCAGTTAGAAAGACAGAGATTTTTCTTCTTTCCTATTTTCCCCCAATCTCCCAGTGTCCTAACACTGTCATGGAAGCAAAGAAAAACAGAGAAAATGCCTCACTCAGAATAACGAACACTATGCACATATTTTCCGTATATGTTTGCAACAGGAGTTTTTTTATGACTTTTAACTGCTCCCTGTTCTGTCCAAGCCTTGTTTTGTAGTTCTGTCTCTACTTTCACCTTGGATTGAATCTTCAGGACTTGATAGGTTACCTTGTGTGTGTTTCAAAACCACCTTTGCCATGATCAGAGGAAGGCAGGAGTGATTTCCCCCTCCTCTTCAGGATGAACTCTGCCTTTGATATTCTCAGCAGTCCCAAAAGGGTCTGGCTACCTTTTGCAACATTCTGGATCTTCTGGCACCAATCCAGCAGACATTTTATTCCTTTTATTGAGGAAAGTGTGGAATGATTTAAAGGAGCCATGGCCATGTGTCCCACTGGAATACACTGTGAGAGAAATGGGGAGCAAATGATTTGGAGGGTCAAGGTGGAAAGCTGTGTTGTTATTTCCCAACAGTAAATGAACTGAAAGGCTTTGGACTATCAGGATTAAAAGAAACCAAATAATTTGGGGGGCAAACAAAACACTCAAAAAGACAAAAAATGGCAACTCAATCCTCCTCTATCTGAAAAGGGGTAAATAACCTTCATGCCAACCACAGGAGTTTCACAGATGGCCCTCATGGCTCTTTTGTCCCATTCCTGAAGATTCCTGCTCCTCTGGCAGCATCTGGATCTCATCTGGGAAGAGATCCTGCCTGGGCAGCCTCTGAACATGGCCATAATTCACTTTGCACTTCTGCACAGCACCAGTGTTCCCCTTGCTGGGGTCCCTGGTGTGGTCCAGCCACTTCCTCACAGAGGTTAAGGATCATCCTTCACAAGGTTTTTATTTTGTACATTGGTTTCTTTTTCTTGAAAATGGAAAATACTTTATCCAAGATCTTAAAACCCAGGAATGAGTGAGAGGTGGAGATGGGCTGGTTCCTCCAGGCTGGTGAGGGGCTGGGCTGTCACACAACCCTCTGTGCGCTCAGACACAGCTTTGAAACCTCTCTTCCCTCTCCAAACTCTGGCTTTAGAAGAACTCAGCGTGTCTCCTAGGCAGACAAACACCAAGGTGACAATTCAGAGCGAGACCAACACCTTTATTTATCCTGTCTTCATTCCGACAGATGCTGCAGCTTCACTAAACCCCCACAGCAAGGAACACATTTTTCTCTCTAAGCTCACAACCCACTTCCTCTGTTCTGTTTTTAGCAGGCCAGCAGCAGTGCTGGAGGCAGCCTGCAGCCCTGGTCAGGCGAGGTCACTGGTGCAGAGCAGCAGCCTCAGGAGCTGCAGGTGCTGACTCACGGCTGCTGTTGGCCCCTGCTGACTCACAGCCCACTCCTGCCTCGGGCTGGTCTCCTCCCAGCTCCCCTCTTCGGCAGGTGACACTGCTGCTACCGACAGCACTGGAATAGGGCAGAATAATCTCCTCTGATACTGTTGATACTGTTCTTCCCTGTGGGAAAGATGTATTTACAGGAAATAACAACAACAGGGTAATTCCATGCATTTGTGAGGAGTTTTAAATGTTTTTTTCTTCCCTAAGGTTATCCCACACTCTCATTTCACAATCTTTACAAACTCATTTCTTTTGCAGCTTAATCATGCGTGACTGCTATCACATTGAAGAGCTCACAGTCAGAAACATGAGCAAAACCAGCTGTTAAATTTTGTGTGAAGCACACAGGAATAACTCCGTGTTCTCCAGCACACTCCCTGAAATTAAAGACAGTTTAAGATCCAGGGAAGTTCAGCCTAATGGATTTAAAGGCTGGCAACCAAAAAAGCAGCACCCATGAGCTCCCCTGAGCCAACACCATGACACAGGAGGTACCACGAGTTTGGGAACAGAACAGATCACACAACGTTTAACTTACACAGTTTAAGGTTTATTCCTTTTAACATCAGAACCGTTATACACTCAAGCAAGCTATGCAGCTGGCCAGGAGTAAAGCATTTTAAAGCTACAATAAAAGAAGCCACATCCTGTTCTACATTTATGCAGTGACAGGATGAGACACTGCAATAAACCACAGAGATGAGTACAAAGTGTTTTCTTCGTGCCTTCTCTCTCATATAACTGCATGAAACAGTTTTACAAAATTTGGGGATACAAATAAACCATGCCTATGCATGTATTGAAACCAGATTCTTACAAAACTGGGTAATCCATCAATGCAGAGCAGTTCACCAAAACCACAGGGCCTGAGCACCTGGGATGCCGACAAAGCCGCCCCTGGATGTGCCTGGCTACACTGGCACGGACTGAAGGGTGAGAGCACCGTGTGCTGCAGAAAAGCCGGGAACAAAGGCGCGGCACACTCACCCCTAACAAAAGAGACCCGTCAGAATTCATTACGGTTCCTAACGCAGGAGCTACGAGGCTCAACATAAAGCCACAGAACCCTCCCACTCCACAGGGTTTCACAAAGAATCCTGCCGCGTTCTGCGCCCTCCTGCGTGCAGCACCGCCCAAGGGCAGCAGGGCCCCGCAGGCAAACCCGGCCAAGGGCATCGCTCATCGCACGCTCCCGAGCCGCTCAAAAGGGGACAAACGCCAGTCCCGGGTGGCCCTGGAGCGGGGAACCCCCACAGGGCTGGGAGGCTTTGGAAATGCAGCTTTTCGCGAGCGAACAGCCGATGTTCCGCCTCTTCGGGGCCGGCGGAAGCGGCTGCGGAACCGTCCGGCTGAACCACAGGGCCTGTCTGGGGAGCAGAACCGGCTTCGCTCACACCCGGCAGCGCTCAAACCCCGCCGGGCTTGCGCCGCTCCTACCCAGGGCCCCTCATGAGACGCCCTCAGCCACCAGCCCCGCTCGCTCTGCGACACCCCGGCCCGGGCTGCACCGGGATCCCCCCGGACCGGGCCCGCCATGGCCGCCACCTTCCCCGCCCGTTACCGGGGCAACGCCGCCGCTCTCGCGAGAGCCCGCGCCGGAAGTGACGCCAGGCACGGGTGGGTGTGACACGTAACAGCGGCGCGGGGATTCCGAACGGCGCAGCGGGAGGTGCGGGAGCGCCGGGCTGAGGGGATACGGGAACCCTGGAGCACGGGGATATGGGAGCGCGGGGCTGAGGGGACACGGGAGCCCTGGAGCACGGGGATATGGGACCGCGGGGCTAAGGGGACGCAGGAACACGGGGACCCTGGAGCGCGGGGGTCTGGGGCCGCCGAGAGCGCGGGGCTGAGAGGACCCGGGGACATGGGGACACAGCAATGTGGGAACATAGGGCCGTGGGAACCCTGCAGCACAGGGATATGGGACAGCGGGGACGCGGGCCGGAGCGGCGGTGCGGCCCGGGTGTGCGGGAGCGGGTCCCGAGTGCCCGTGAGTGCCTGCGGAGCCGCTGGCACCCGCCCGTCGCGAAGCGCTGTGACCTAATTGCTCCTGCTAGCTCCTGAAGGACCGGCAGGAAAGGTGCAGGGAGCCCATTTACACGGGCTGGAGTGGCAGGACAAAGGGAACGGCTGCAGCCTGGCTGAGGGCAGGGGTAGATGCGAGACTGGGAAGAAATTATTCCCTGTGAGGATGGTGACAGCTCTGGCACAGGGTGTGCCCAGAGAAGCTGTGGCTGCCCCTGGATCCCTGGAAGTGTCCCAGGTCAGGCTGGACGGGGTTTGGATCAACCTGGGATGGCAGGGGTTGAATGAGGTGAACTTCCAGGTCTATTCCAGCTCTCTCTTGGCACGATATCAGCATGACAGCACGGTCTGCCCTTCCTTGCAGGCACCTCAGGGAAGGAGCTATGCCCAGGATCACTCTGAACGGGATCACGGTGGATTTCCCCTTCCAGCCCTACCCATGCCAGGAAGCCTACATGGCCAAGGTGCTGGAATGCCTGCAGAAGGTTAGTGAGTGTCCAGCTGTGTGTCACTGCTCACTGTACAAAATGATTTCTCTAAGAAGAGGTTGTCACAATTCAAGTTTTCTTTATATGCTTTGTATGCTGCCTTTCCAAATCTTCTCTGACCTTTTACTTGTATTTTTATTTTACTCTGTGGTAATTAAAATCGTGGCTGGCAGGTGACAGTCAGTAGAAATATAGATGGGATGTTCCTGGCTAAATTGGGAAGAGGAAGAAAGACTGCTTGTATTCATGCAGTCTGTCCTTGGCTGGCTGGGTCTGATTACAGAATCTTGAATGGTTTGGGTTGGAAGGGACATTAAAGCTCACCTTGTTCCATCCTCTCCCATGGCAGGGACACCTTCCACTATCCCAGGTTGATCCAAGCCCCATCCAACCTGGCCTTGAACACTTACCAGGGATGGGGCAGCCACAGCTTCTCTGGACAGCCTGTGCCAGGGCCTCAGCACCCTCACAGGGAAGAATTTATTTCTGTTCTCCAATAAAAACCTACTCTCTGTCAGTAGGAATCCATTCTTCCTTGTCCTGTTACTACAGGTTCTTGTAAAAAGTCCCTTTCTTGTAGCCCCCTTCAGAAACTGGAAGGCCCCAGTTAGGGGGGGGGCACCTTGGGGTTTTCTGTTCTCCAGGCTGAACAATCCCAATTGCCTCAGCCTTTCCTCATAAGAGACATTTGGTCTTGTCTTGTTAATATTTTGACTATTTGTACGGTTTTCTATTTGCTGTGTGAGAGGAGAATTTTACTGAATGAATGTCAAAATAATAAAATGTTTTTTTCACAGTAGTTATCTTTTTTTTTTTTCTGGACACATCTTCATGGTCCCTGGTCTGAGAGACCAAACAAGCTTGTTATGGGAACTTTGGCTTTCCACCTGGCTCTGCATTGGTCTGTATCACTGTACCTGCTTGCTGCCTCCTCTCATTGAACTCAGTGTTGTGAGCTCATGATATAAATTCCTTTCACACACTTGAGCTCAGCTGCTGCTTTTTTCCAATTTTCAGTATTGCCACACACTTAAAAATTGTAACATCCCGTAGGATGAGGTGTTCCAAGTGCTGACAAAGTTCTGTGCCTGAATTGACTTGGGATAAAACCTTAATCCTAAAGGAAGCCAGCACTCTGTTAACTGGGAGCCACTTTCTGGGCTGGTTTTTCAATAGCTTCTCATATTTTCATGTATTTTATGCTGAAATTTGACACACTCCAATGGCTCTAAGAGTGGAGAATTGAATTCCTGTGCTAAATAATCTGATGGCTGGCTCTGGGTTTTTGATTGAACTTCTTTAAGTTAATTAGAGGGTCCTAGAGGTTGATTAGACCTGGTGTGTGGGTGTTCCTTGGGGCTGCCAGCTGGTGTTTGCTCCTTGGCAGAGCACGTGCAGTGCTGCACCAAGTCCTACTGAACCCCTAAATCTCTCTTTTATTTCTCTCCAACACAGAAGGTAAATGGCATTTTGGAGAGCCCCACAGGCACGGGGAAGACCCTCTGCCTGCTGTGTTCCACCCTGGCCTGGCGGGAGCACTTCAAGGACACCATCTCAGCCCGGAAAATCGCGCAGCGCATGAACGGGGCTGAGCTCTTCCCCGACAGACCTGTGTCCTCCTGGGGCACTGCTGCCACAGATGGAGATGTCCCAAGTGAGTACCACCACCTCTGCACTCAGGGATGTTAGTCAACACGTGCTTTCATCTAGCTTTTATAATTAACATACAATTATAAAAGCTAGGGAGCTGTTGTCGAGCAGCTGAAGCACAGTTTCACCATTTTATACATCTTTGAGGTGTTTACATAGTTTGAATTTTTCTTGGAGCTCATTTAGTTCTTTAGTTTCTTAGAAACTCATTTAGCTCATTTTATGTGTGTGAATAGATAGATGACAGTATTTCCTGCTGTCTCTACAAGGCAAACTGTTACCATAGTACCAGCTGGAGAAGGAGGCTAAGAATATCCCTGGTTCTCCTTTCTGTGCTTATAATGTCTTTCTGCCTTTTTTCTCTTCTATTTGGCAGCTTATTACACTGACATTCCAAAAATAATTTATGCCTCCAGGACTCACTCCCAGCTTACACAGGTCATTAATGAGCTAAAGAACACAGTGTACAGGTGAGTATGATTTAGGGTAGTGTCCTTATTAAAGAAAAGGCAGAGAAACCCCCCTGGTGTAGTTATTGTTTGAACTTCTGTGGATGAATGCATAAGAGATGATATCCAGAGAAATGTAGTTCCTTTAATGTTTGTGTTTAGAACCTGATTTTCTTTGTTGATTTGTTTGGTTTATTTTAATACTTCACAGTTTCTCTTTTCTCCTTCAGTCATAGAATTTTCTGCATTTAGTCTGATTTTGTTTTTTTACACATTAAGTTATAAAATTACCTTCAAAATTTTCCCTCTTTATATTTTTCTGGGGGTATTTTTAAGGCAGTGGGAAGCCATTACCAAGTGGAGCTCCTCAGGCTGATGTAAATCTAGGAAGAACTTCATGGTTTTGTTATACCGGTGCCTGTCACAGTTTTCAGCTGTTCACATGCCAGCATGTGGCTGAGCTCTTTGGACAGGCATAGTCATTTGTTTATGTAGTTCTTGGAAAGATACAACCTTGTAATAATCAAAAAAGCCCAAACCATGGTGAATGTTTGTAGTGAATCAGTTCTGTCCTAACCTTGCTCTGAACATCACAACCAGCTGGGAGAAGCTTGTAATGGATGACAGGCCCCAGCTGCCTGGGCTGAGCTGTCACAACAGAGCCCAGATTTTGTGGTGGATGGTGTAAATTGCTGCTTGTGACTTCTTGCTGTGAGCTGCTGCTGCTTGTTAACTCCCACTGCTGCCAGCAGAGATGCAGTGCCTCAGAGTCCAATAACCACACAGCAGTTACAGACAGTCTAATTGACTTGTTCTGGCTCTGACCCTTGCTTCGAGCTCTTCTGTTTCTCCTGAATCTTTCACTTTTGAGACATTGAATCTAAGCATGTGCAACTCTGTTCTTTCGTGCCTTATTTTTGATGTCAGTTTTGTGTATCCAGGCCAAAGATTTGTGTGCTGGGATCCAGGGAGCAGCTCTGCATCAATCCTGAAGTGAAGCGACAGGAGGGCAACCACATGCAGGTGAGATCAGAGCCTGGAGAGGTTGTTCAGGGAGAACATGGAGGCTTTTGTGTCATTTCTCTGTCATTCTTCACTCTGACATTGTTTAACTCCAAGAGGCTACAGAGAAACACAGTAGTTGTAAATGTGTTTCTGGGAATGTTTAGTTTCCAGTTTTGTGAGTGCAAAATGTAATTCTGAGTCTCTGGTGACATTTTCTATCCAGAGAAAGATGTCACTGTGCAGGTGACAGTTAATAATTTGCACATGACAGTTAATTTGTAGTAATTTGCACATGACAGATAATAATTTGTAATGTACTTTCTGGTCTGCTATTTATGCGTTTGTCAAGAGCAATAATAATTTCAAAACATTGCTTCAGTTATTGATTTAGCTGTTATTTTTACAATATCAAAGATTACTGTTTTGAAAAGTATTAATGGTAAAATATAACACATTTTTCTCTGAGCATGTGAGTGTTCTGTGCTGCAAAAAAAGAGCCTAACTTGCAAGGTGAGCAGAGTCTGTGGTTTTAAAGCTGAAAAACTGTGATTGGCATTTATTCATTAGCTGGTGCTAGAGCTGATTTCACTCTTTAACCTGCTTTCAATGCCTGACAAGCTGTGCTGCTCTGGGCTGAAATAGGCTTTGTCTTACAGATCTACATGTGCAGAATCAAAGTGATGGCTCGTGCTTGTCATTTCTATAACAATGTAGAAGGTGAGTGTGGCTCACCTTAACTTCCCCTGGAAGCAAAGCCCTGGTTTTTGGAGAGGGAGGGATTTGCTAGGCAGGTGGAGAGGTTTGGAAGAGTTGGCAGAATCCACCTGTGTTTTTCTCTGTTATTGCCTTTTAAGAATGAAATATTAGTGGATGAGTTTGATCAGGGTAACAACAAGTCTTCATGTGATGCCTTCACCTAAGCTGGTGTCATTTTAATGTCATCTTTTACAGAAAAGAGTACAGAGAAAGAGCTGATTGATTCAATCATGGATATTGAAGACTTGGTTAAAAATGGAAACAAGCACAGGTGAGTGATCCCCTCTGACTTTCCTCCCCCTGACTTGTGAAAATAGTTAAAATTGTTTCTCTGTTCACTTTTATTAATCCATTTGTGTATCATAATGCATGAATGTTGAATGCCCTCTTAATATTTCTGCAAACATTACAGTCTGTACTGCCTTTTTTTTTAAACAGAGCTTGTCCTTATTATCTCTCTCGAAGCCTGAAGCAGCAAGCAGACATTATTTTTATGCCTTACAACTATTTACTAGACTCAAAGGTAACATGTAACTTTGCTTTTAAATACAATTGTTGTTCTGTTTGTCTTACATTGGCTTTTAGTGGATAAACAGTGCAGAGTGATGCCTGGCACATGGATGCATTATGTATGATTCAAAACTGACCAAACCCCAGTTCAATTCAGGACCATAGAGGATGCCATTTGAGGGTTTTCTTGGTAAATTCTTTCCCATGATTAAAAAAAAAATTGAGATTTTTCTGTATTTGTAGAATTAGCTTTGCAGAATGTGGTGCCATTTTTAGGTGATGTTCACCTCCTGGACACAAATCTTGAGTCACACACTGTGCAGTATTTTTGCATGCAGTCTGAGGCATTTTTGTTTCTGCAGCTGTTGCATGATTTTCAAAATAAGGAAGCTTTCAGCATCTCTTGGAAATAATTTCTGGCTTTGTGTACAAACAGTTGTAATAAGCTGTCTGTATTTCTAGGATAGAAAATGGAGCCTTTGAAAACTCCGTTGAGGAAAAAAATCTGCTGACATCTTCATGCAACATGGAGTAATTAATGAATTATAGTAAAAGCCAGATTGCACTCCACTGCTGCAGGAAGACTGAAAGTTTAATAAATTTAAAAGTAAATTTAAACAGTCCCTTAAGCCCTACAAGCAGAGAAGCATTTTGAAATGAAGTGATGTGGTACTGGAGGGGGTGTTTCCAGAATGTCCACTTGCAAAGATGGCATGAGCAGAAAATTGTAAATAGGAGGCAGATCCCCTGCTTCACACCCCACTTGCCCCAGATCTCTATTGCCAAAAATGACTCAAAGTGACTCAAATAAATAGCTAAACTTTCTCAAATTACATAAACTAATCCAAATATGGCACACCTGGGTTTTTTTTCCCTTTATTACAAATTTTAACCTCTGTAAACATTTACCTAATACATTTCAGCACCTTCATTTCCAGAGAAAGTGATTCTGTGGTTTCTGTAACAAGCAGCCACAGCCATTACTTGGTGTTTTCTCAAAGGAAAAAACCAACCCAACTTCAAAATACATGAAAACCCAAAAGTATCTCATCATCCACTTTCTCAGCCAATCAAATCCATATTTCTCAGTGGCCTTTTTGTCCATTTCCTTGTTCTGATTTTGTCTTTAGAGCAGGAAATCACACAACTTGGACCTGAAGGGGACTGTGGTGATACTTGATGAAGCTCACAATGTGGTGAGTTGTTCTGGTCTGTTTCCATTTTCAATCTGCATCCAAAGAGTAAAACAGACCCCATCCTATTACAAACAGCCTGTAAAATCTGTACTCAGATGTATGGTGCTAATATTCATTACAATGAACATTTTTTGTTTCTGTGACAGTTAAATTTTTGTAGTTTAATTAACAGTCCTTTGACACTGCTGATTTTTTTTACAAGGTGATGGTTTCTTTCTAAAGGATACATCTCCAGATTTATGAAGTGCTTCTTTTCTTGGAGGCTTCTAAGAAAACAATGTGTAAGAAATAATGAAAGACCCATTCTTGAAGCTCAGCTGCATCAGCTCTCCCAAGTGCAGTAGATGGCAAACAGGACTCTTGTAATATTTCCAAGTCTTCACTCTTAGAGGAAAATAAGAAAAAAATAAATGATGCTGCCTTAGGAATTCTTCCTTTTAGCTGGCTTGAAACTGCAGCTCTTTTCCCAAATGATGAAATGCAAAGGAACATTTGAAATATGTCCCTTTCTCTGTCACACGAAGCCAAAGTCTCCCAGTGAGATTTCTGCTGAACAGCTGTGGTTTGTTGTCTGAGTGCCTGGTGCCCTTTCAGTAAACAGCCACCCAGCTCTGCTCTGCTTCACTAGAGAGCCTTGCATAGCTGCATCCAGGATGTGCTCCTTTCGTCAGAACATCTCTCTTTCTGTTGAAAAAATGTTTGGAAATCCTGTCACAGTTGTTTGGGGTTTGGGTTTGTTTTTCCCTTTGTAGTGTGCAAGAAGTACTAACTGATGCCTGCATGCAGAGATTAGCCGGAACAGCTTCTCGTTTTGCAATAGTTATCTGATGGTGCTGTCTCTTCCAGGTTAATGTGTGGAAATTTAGTGATTACTCTGAAATAAAATTAATTTCTTTCTTATTAGATGTTTTACACACGCAGCTCTCTCAGCATTTATTTTCTTTATAACTTATTTCTTTATAGCTATTACAGTCAAATATTTGTGTAGGTTAGGCCTTATTATTTATCATCGTTCCTCAGGGAAAATTATTCATCTTGTAAAAGAAAATTTCCAGCAAAGCAATATGTGATGTAATTTTCAAAGTCAGAGAAAGTTTTGTCAAATTTACTAATCCTGAGTGTTTAAACCATGACTATTTTTAAAATAGGAAGTACAGAAATAGCTTTTTGGAAGAACAAACCAATTGTCTAAGTAAAAGAATTTCCTTCTTGAGCATCAGGCAATTACTGTCTATACTCTCTAGACTGTTGATAATGTGGAAGAGGCAAAATCTGTTCTACATTTCAGAAAGAATGATGCTTACTAATAATCAAGTCTCCAGGTGTTTATAAAATATCTTCTGGCCTGAGCTGGAGATCAAAAATGAAATCAAGCCTGGTTGTCTGGATTTCATCATGTCTGAAACTGCCTGAGCAAACAGCACACAGAGTGTTCAGAATGATTCTTCCATTCCTTTTCATTTAGGAGAAGTTGTGTGAGGAGTCCTCGTCTTTTGACTTGACTCCCTATGATTTGGCTTCAGCAATGGATGCAATAAATGTTGTCCTGGAGGAACAAGCCAAAGTGGTTCAACAGAATGAAATCAATGCTGAATTCAACATGGAGTTGGCCAGTTCAGGTGTGTTGACAATTACACATCAGTTTCTCTGGGGTTATAAAGTGTCACTACCAAGAACTGGAAAATAACTTTCCCTAAATGTTTCTGGGAAATTTACACTCTCATTAATAAGTAAATTGTTGTTAATTAGTAATTGTTGCCAGACACTGGAAAACTTGATCAAACCAATGTGACATGAGGGCTTATGAAAGAGAACAGTGAGGGGAACACAAAAAATATCTTTCCATGCACAGAATTCTAGCCTTCATAGCCATAATTTCTGGAAAGGCATAAGGAAACTGGGAATGAAATAGGTGTGAAACAACCTCTTTGAAATCTTCACTTTTTTTCAACAGGACTGAACATGGAACTGGAAGATATAGCAAAGATCAAGAGTAAGTGTATTTTTTGTGTGGTTGAAAATTGTTGTTGAAACAGTTTCAAAAGGTCAGCAATTACAAATCAAGCTCATGTAGCATTGCCATATACATTACTTATAATTGAGACATTTGTAGACACTTAAGTTGTCTGGCTTTTCCCGAGAACTTTTTGGAATGTTTAGTTAGTTTTTTCTCAAGAAGAGAGATTTGGCAGATGAATGTCTTTTCTTTCATTGTTAGAAGTTTCCATGTTTTCTAATCTTGTCAGCGTGCTGGAATTGCATCAGTTGCCTCATCCTGCTGTCAGAACCTGAAGTTAACATCAAGATAACATGAGATATCTCATGTATACAAAGCATTTCCAAGAACAACTTTCTCTGTCTGTAAAGAAGAGTTTAACATTTAGCTGCTGACTTCAGCTTCATCTATGAATTGATGTCATGGAAGTTCTTAGAGTTGCATATGAATATTTAAAGTGGGTATCCAGGAAATTGGTTTTGATAGTTTTGGCTTGTTTACGGAGTTGAGAGAACAGCTGGGCGGATCTCTTTTGTAACAGCCTTTGTAGTAAAGGACGTTTGAAAAAGTGACTCAGATGTGTCCCAGACATGACTTTCTGTGCACCCTAATTTTTTTCCTCTTAATTTTCCTAAAGAAATTCTTCTTCAGCTTGAAAGTGCTATTGATGCAGTGGAGCTGCCATCAAATGGTAATGGAGTCACCAAAGAGGGAAGGTAAATTTCTTCTCATTAATGTTTTTAAATGTTAAAAAGAGCATCAAATTGGAGCTGGGTTAGCTGTTGGGGTTATAACTCTATTCTAGTTTCTGGTTATAACTCTATTCTAGTAATCATTATTTTTGGAGGAACTCCCTTTTTTAGTGTTTCAAGAGTGGGAAATCCTCTCCTTGGGTTTCCTGAGCTGAAAGAAGCTGTGCTTCTTTCAATTTTGTGTCATGATTTAAATAGAGGTACCAATGCAGTGATGTGTCTGAGGTACCTCTGAGCTCTGGAAGTCCATTTCTAAACTGGTACCTGCTGTACATGGTGAAAAAAATAATGGAAACTGCATGCCAGTCTCCTTCTAAATTAGTAATGGATTGTATGTTGGAGAGGAATGATGTGGTCTGTGTGCTTTCTGCCATGGCAGAATTGTGCACTGTCTTTATAAGCAAGTACTTACTTTTATTCTTGGAAACTTTTCGTTCTCATGGAGACAGAAAAATGTTTTGCTACTTGATGGTGAAATTGTTGTTGTGAAAGAGTAACATTATTTGTGCCTGTTTTATTCTTTACAATGTTTACCCATTTCTGCTTTTTTTTGTAAATTGCAGCTACATCTTTGATCTGTTTGCAGAGGCTCAAATAACATTGCAGACCAAATCCTCCCTCTTGGAGTCATTGGAGCAGATTTTACAGTTTCTGTCAGGCCGTAAGTGCATGAACTTCTTAGTTGTTTTACTTTCCTCTTTAGTGTAAGAAACTGGAAATTTGTTAGGGGAGACAATCAAATGATAAAGCTTCTATAAGCTAAAATCTGACCTTAAGGACTTGTCTTTTTATTAGGACTTGCAGGATCTTCTGCTAGGAAATACATTTTGTGTCTGTTCATGTAACTGAACTGACCTTGTGTGAAAACATGAGTGTGTATCCATGTGTGGGTCCGTCCATCCATCCACATAGAGGTTTTTGCACAGACACTATTTTTCTCCAAACCCACATGGATTATGGTGTGAAACTTGCTGACATTTCGCTGATGGTGCTTGTAGTGTCTTGAGTTCTTCCTTGGTCCTGGAGTTAAAAAACAGGAATGTAGAGAATCGTATAATATGGTTTGGTTTTTTTTCCTTGATTTAACAAGCTTTTGTTCTAATGTCTGTCAGCATCTTGTTCTTAAATTGCTCATCTGGAAAGAAAATTTTTCAACTTCTACATGTGTTAAGAGAATGATTTAGCTCTTACCAGCAGACTCCTCAGAAAAAACATTGAAGGGAGTAGAATACAGACTGTCAGTTCTGCAAGGGCATCCTTGGATGACATATCCATCCTTCCTTTTTTCTTTGCCCAGCACCTTTCTCCTTTTAGGCCATTTGCATTCTGGTTTGACAGGTGCATCTGTTGATAATTTCTGCTGCAAAATCCCCACCATCAGTGTATTTCATATCTTTTAGCTGCTTCTCTAATTGCTGCTTTAATTAGCTCCTTTCCCATTTTTAATGCAGAGGAGCTTTAAGAAGTGTATGTAATTTTGTGAGGTGACAGCTTCCCAGTGTGTCAGACATGGAATGCCAGTTTTATATTTCTCTTTGCATTCGAGTAATGATGTTAAACTTGAAATAAATTATTTGTTTCTGAGAATATTTTCAAGTCATATTCAGAGTGTTGAGCTGTTCAGATAAGATTTGGCACACATATACATATACACAAGAGGATGTATATTTGTGTTTTAAGAGTTATCTTGTGTTGCCTTCTCCAGGTACTGGGATATTTATCAATACATCTGGATTGCATAAGCTCTCAGATATTATCCAGGTAAGTATTTAATGCTGCTTCTATAAATATCTGAAGGATAGAACAGTTGGTTTAAAAGATATGGAAAGATATTGGATCAATTTTATTCTTGTTGGGTGTACACTTGTGCAATGGTGCAAGTTTGCAGTTTTTAAGGAGAAAGCTGCTGCCTGATGGGATGGATTAATCTGATTTTTACCCAGGTTCTTTTGTAGTTCTGGTCTCCCTTTTTGGAGATGCTGGATTTAAATTTTGGCTGGGCTTAGCATCCACCAGGTGGAGCTGGGTCATTGAATTTGTTTGCAGCAGAGTTTGGGAATATGAGATCATCTCATGAAATAACAAGAGAGGCTAAGGAAAAAAACAAGTGAAGGATAATTTAATGGGTTTTTTTATTTAATTATTAACTTATGAGATGTCTTAAACTGAAGTCTTTTCAGTTCCATAGGAACTGAATGTGACATTGGTGGGTATTCACATAATGCTGTCAGTCATCTCCCTGTTGTGCACTTTGAAAACTTTGGTTATGAAAATCCCAAGCCCCGTAAAATTCAGAGGTGAAGTGGGCCAGTGGTCTGTCCAATATATGTGTGCAAAAGGGCACCAGGGATTAACACCCTGTCTAAAACTGAAAATGAAAAATATATGCAAACCTTGCAGACCTGTATGATAAAGACAGGTCACCTGGGTATGTTTTGAATGGTCCTGGCAGGTTTGCAACACTCAATGGGTGTTTGTGAGGGTGCATTCACAGCAGCATACACAGGATTTCATTTTTCCAGCTGTGGTTAAACAAAACCTTCATGTGTGTTCCAGTACAGTAGCAGTGATTTGTGTACACTGGTACCAAATGGTTTCTACTGGGAGATGTTGTTGTTCTCAGGGAAGGTCAGGTGAGCCTAGTTTAAATCAGTTTCTCACGGTTTCAAAGCTGAGAGATGAGAAAATTCAGAAGTAGAAACCAGGTCCCCTGATCCTAGAGGGCTGTTGTCCAGGACTGGGAATAATTGTCTGTGTGTGCTCTTTTGGGCTGTGGATAGATAAAAGGAGGTTTGAATTTGGAGGAGAAAGCTCAGATCCTTTTCTGCTGCTGAGGAAATGCACGTGGTCAGTGCCTGCAAAGGATCTGCCAGGGGATAATTTGCCATCTTGAGACAGGTGGGACTAGGACAGAGTTTTCGTTGGGTAAACAGTGTTTGCTTCTTGCAGAACCTTGTCTTTGAGTCTTAATTTATCACCAGCTTGTTTTAATTAATAGTAATTTTTTTCTTCTTTTCAAACAACACTTAACAGAATGTCTTTTGTACGCCATATCTTTGGCTATTTTTCAGAAGTAAATATTTCCAGGAATTGTGCTTTTTTTTTTAATTGCTGGAGAACATCTTGTAACTAGCTGATACTCTTAAGAGCTTGGGTAATCCCTATCAATGTCTGGAGAAATTTTGTTTAGAAAAATTAACAGAGTTGTAAATATTTGAGAACCACAGCTGTTTTCGTTGAAGTTGCACTGGGATGCCTTATGTTTGAAAGAGCATCGTCTGTAGTGATGAGACATCACATACAGGAAAGGGGGGGAAAGCATAACTCTGATAGAATCTTTTAATTTAATATATGGACAATTAGATATGATAACAACTTGATTGGTTTTCTAAGCAGAGTGCTGTTAGCAGAGGGACCACAGATGAAATTTTAAACTGAAGGAACTCAAAAAAGTTCTTCTGTGCTTGGTTGTGACTGATCTCCTAAGAGTGTTTCTTTATCCACAGCCAGAGTTATGAACAGTGTGAATAATAATAATAATAATAATGCCATTTGTATGGTTTGAGTATATTTAGATACTGCCTTGCAGTTTTTGGAACAATGAGAGCACCATGTGGGTAGCAGGAATCGCCTGGAAGAACCACATTTATTCAAGGTTCTCTGTCTTATTTGATAACAAGAGTAAGGAAATAAATTTAAGGTTATTGCAGCAGTAACTTTTGTGGAGACACTTGTCAGTGCAGAGACACATTAGGGATTTTACCAAAAGGATGTATGTGTATGTATGTATCAAAAATAACTTGGCCAGGAAGGTCAATTGACCTAGGAAGGTCATTGTTCCTCTGTGCTGGGCAATGGTGAGGCCTCACCTCAAGTCCTGTGTCCAGTTGTGAGCCTCTCATGACAGGAAGTACATTGAGGGGCTGGAGCATGTCCAGGGAAGGGAACAGAGTTGAGGAAGGATCTGGAGCACCAGGAGAAAAGGAGGCTCAGGGGGACCTTCTCACCGTCACAACTCCCTGACAGGAGGGTGCAGCCAGAGGGGTCAGGCTCTGCTCCCAGGGGACAGGGACAAGAGAAGAAGAGATGACCTCATGCTGTACCTGGGGACGTTCAGGTTGGACATCAGGAAGAATTTCTCCATGGAAAGGGTGGTCAGGCATTGGGAGGGGCTGTCCAGGGGGATGTTGGAGTCCCCATCCCTGGAGGTGTTTGAAGAACACCTGGATATGACGCTCAGAGCTCTGGGCTGGGTGACAAGGTGGGGATCAGTCAGAGGTTGGACTCAACCATCTTGGAGGTCATTTCCAACCTAAATAATTCTGTGATTCTGTTTTCCAGACAGTGTTCAGCATGGATCCCCCAGAAGGAGTCACAACAGGGTTCCTGCCACGTCAGGCAATATCTAAATACTACAAGGTGTGGGAGGCTTTGTGTGCTGTGTTTTTCCTCACAGCATTTAATGTCTGTGCTTCGTGTATCTAAGACTTGGACGGATGTGAATAGTACAGCAACTGATGTTGATTACAGGGAGAAAAAAGATACAACCAAAAAAAACCCAAAAAAACAAACCACCAAAGGAACTGTATTTAATTTAGATTCTGAAGAAAACCACGATTTTAAAGGCATTTTTAAATCAAGTTATGAAAGTGCAGCAAATGGGAATTTCAGAAAATTTTAGAATTGGATATTAAGCAAGAATCAATGTGTTCTTCTAGTAATGTATTTTTAGTTTAGCCCAGTGCTAAGCAAATGCAACAGAACCACTGAAACTCCTCCCTGAAGTTGTTCTAATTTGTTTACAGTTTGGAATTTATGGGATCTGTTGTTATGATTAATTTTAGGAACAGATATTTTTCTAGATATCACATTTAGACTTGATACTATTTTTGTTGCCAAATGAAGCAAATCTTTCCACCACTATTGTGTTCTGCATTTAATCTGTGTGGTTTATGCTGGTAGAAACACCCAAATAATTGGATTCTCGGTCTCTGCTTGGGTCAGCTCATGAAAAGCTGCTCCCATCATCTGACTCAAAAATGACTGCTTGGATGGTGATGCACTTTTTTGCTTCTTAGTTATGAAATATTGGAAGCAAAAGAGAAAAGAGACAGGAAATTATATAACCATAGTAACACTATGAAAGCATTTAATTACTCTTAATGTGGGCCAGATTTTTTTGAGGGATGAAGTGCAAGTTCATTTCTGCAGCCATTGCTTAGAAATGTTTGTTACTTTCCTTCAGGTACATATTCATGTGGATAATGGTAATCAGAAAAAGAAACAAAAGACAGATCTCTGGAATTCATCATCTTCAAAGAAACAAGGTACAGCACTGCCTTGGGGAGGTTCATGCCAAAGCTGGATTGAAAACTCAACTGCTCCTTTCTGATTCAAATAGAAGAAAACAAGAGCAGCTCCAATGTGGATACAATGAGTTGGGACAAGCTTTTCACTTCTATAGTTCTTTCTGAAGGAGAGGTGATGCATGCCATCTCAATATAAAAATTTCTTGTACCGTTGGTGTTTTGTGCACTGCTGGAATTCTTTGAGGGCAATGATTCTGGTGAAAGAAGATCATCTCCATTATGGAATTGTTTGTATTGGTGATGAGAAGATCTTCAGAGTAGCCAAGAATGGGGAACTCCATTTCTCCAGCCCTCAGGCTGATACTGAGGTTCATGACAGGTTCTGTTCTCATACCACTGGATTTCTCTGTACAGCTGTGTTGAGTTAAAACACAAAATTGGTGTTGAATAAGGCTGTAACTGCCTTTGGCAAGAAGGAGGCTTAGGTACAGTTATGATGGCAAAAATGTTTGTCAAAGGTGGTGTAAGAGTAAATTCCATTCCATTCTCTGTTGAAATGATTTACATTGTGGAGGTGTTAGTTTGTTGGCTCCTTTTTGGAGGGAAGGTTCATGCGATGTGCCAGAGATCTTGTCCAGATCATGTGAGTTCTTAGGCAGAAAATGCCATGCCTTGGGGCATGTTTACCTTCTCTGGGATCACCTGCTTTGCGAAACTTCCAACTTTGGGCAACTTTCAGGATGTATTCTCAGTTCTTGATAGTTTCAGCTTCAAGTATTCTTTCCAGTTCAACTGGGATTTCTCCATCTCCTTGTCTCTCTCCTCCCACCTGTTTTGTTCCGTGTGCTCTGCAGATCCCAGTATCTGGAATTACCTCAATAAAACCATTCTTCAAAATGGTTATATTTAGGTACATTATAGAAGAAGATATATTCAGAAGAAAAGAAACTTGGCTTCTGAATTGAAGCTTATCCTAATGCTCCTATAAAGCAGCACCAAGCTCGGCTTTGTTGGACTGCAGCATTCATTCTTTCTGATTTTTAAATTTATTTTTTTAATAATTTGGTTGAAAACAAAACATTTTCAATTAGAGAAGACAGATGCAGATCCCTTTGTCTAAGCCTTATTAACAGAGCACTCCAGGGATTTTTGTAAATACTTTGCCTCATAACTATCTACTTAATTACTCAAGTTAAGTGCTCATCAGTATGTATCTGTTTCATGGAAGCCTTTCTTTTAAGGACAAAAGTAACATTTTTCTAAGAATGAATTTCCAGGAATTTACTGGGTTTGCACATAATATCCCCTTAAATGTTTCCATTCCAAGTGAGTGCTGTTTGGTAATCTGCAAATGTTGTTTTCCTGAGATATTGCTCAATTGAAATTTTAAGAAACAGGAATAATTCTGATTAGATTTGGTTGAAGATGGGTGCAGGAAGAGGCTGCTGCAACCACTTTTAAGTTAATTGCACAGTTTGGAGGATTTACACACAGAAATACAAAGCAGTGAGAGAATTCTGTGATTCAATGGATGGATTCTGATATATTTGTTTTTCAGATGAGAACAGTATTTACAAGTACCTGTGTTACACAGCTGAGTTTGCTCAGACTTGTGCTTTATGTAAGCCTAGCAGAGGCCAGGCATGTTAGACCAGAGTCTCTGGTTTCCTGTAGTGATATAGCAAATGGTATAGGAATAATTCAAGCATTTAAGAACAGCTGTTTTCCAGGGATTTTGTGGAAATTATCCACTCAAACATCATTCTCTACAGAGTAATTGGTGAGGAAAAGGGGCATAGCTTGGGACAGCTGATGAGATTCCTGCCTGAGTCATCTGGGGACAGATGCTGTTTATGTCAACAATATTGGACTGTTGCAGTTTAGCATTAAGTTAAAATGCTCACATTCATGGATTGCTCTAAATCATCATGTTGTAAATTATTAGCAAGCCATTTCTCCTTGCATTAGCTGTGCTTGTACCAGGAATGGAAAAAGCTGCTACAGAAATCAGCTTTAACGCCCAACGCTTCCTGCTGTCGAGTGGGACCTTGAAAATGGATTTATGGTTGCTAAGCTTAAAGACATAATTGCAGCACACCAGGCCAAAAATGCACAGCAGTCCCAGCTTGTCCAGGAACTGGGAACTGTTGCCTGACAGTTGTCATGCTGGGTTACAGAAATGTGTTTCCAGCTGAGCACTGGAGGAGCAGACATGAGATGTTGGTGTCCTTTTCCAGGCCATCCCGTAGCAGCCCAGTTTGGTTTTGTGCTGACATTTCTTGGGTTCCTGGCTGAGTGACTTTGTTCTTGTCTGTAGACACTCACTGGCCTGTCCATACACAGATCCAAAGTAATTTGCACCAGTTGTTAGTGTAAGTTAGAAAGATAGAGAATTTGCTCAATTTTGTAATGCGAGTTTTGTAGAATTTGGGCATTGTCTGGATGTGTCTGTCCAAATGAGATGGAAGGGTAAAACTTTTAGCTAAATGTTCACTTGTAATTCTAAGCAGTAAGTGACTCACTGGGCAAATATCAATGGGGATTTCCTGAAAACATCAGCTTTTCCTTTTGGAAATGAAGGCTTTGAGTGACGTGTGTTAATTTCAAAGAAATGCACATGATACTTGGGTGAGAGGTGTTTATTACTGAAACTAATCATGAAAAGCAAAATCAGAAACAGAAACAAAAGCTGATGTTTCATTTGGCTGCTCTTGTTCTTTACGTGGATATTGTTTTCATTCTCTTGTGCCTATGTCTCTGACAAGCTGATGCAATTTTCAGCAAGCTTGAGCTGAGCAATGAAAGAAATGACTGCTGTGATTTATTTATTTTTCTTAATATGTAATTTATCAACAGAAAAATATTTTCAGAGTCACACACTAAAATACATATATACATACATACATATGCATGTGTATATATATATGTCACCACATCCCACAAAAGGTACAAGCAGAAATTGAAATGTTTGGGAATTGACTCTGGGGAAAGTGGGAAGTTTAGGTGAAAGTTTTATAGCCTATACAGATGTATAGGAAATTCTTCATAGAGAAGGGGTTCTTTTTTCAAGCAAGTTCAAGGTTGGACATACTTTCTTATTAAAGGGAGCAGTGATGTTTTAATTAAAAGTCATTAAATCAGGGAAGAACCACAGCAGGACATAGCATACATCTGGAATTTTAACTTTGGATGCTGTCTGGTTTACTCTCAGAGGTTCAAGTGCAATGTGCCATATGCTGGTCACAGTCTAGTTTTTCCACTTTGACGTCTTAGTGTTTTCTCTTTATTGAATGCAGGGAAGACTTTAAGCTATTGGTGTTTCAGCCCTGGGTACAGCATGCACGAGCTGGTTCGCCAGGGAGTCAGGACAATCATCCTCACCAGTGGGACACTCTCTCCCCTCTCATCATTTACCATGGAAATGCAGATGTGAGTACCTGGATGTGGGAACACTGCCATTCCTGAAAAATGCACAATCTGCTCCCGTGGATTTATGTTTTATCTCAGGATTTTAAAGTGTTCTGTTTGCCCAGGGAAGCTGTGGGTGCCCCATCCCTGGAAGTGCTCAAGGCCAGGCTGGGCAGGACTTGGAGCATCCTGGGATAGTGGAAGGTGTCCCTGCCCGTGGCAGAAGGGTGGAATGAGTGGAACTTTAAAGTTCTTTCCAGCCAAACCACTCTATGGTTCTGGAACTGGTAGGGAATCATATAATGGATATGACTGGGATCTTCCTCTTTTTTTCTCCAGCCCCTTTCCTGTTTGCCTGGAGAATCCTCATGTAATTGATAAACACCAGCTCTGGGTTGGGATCATTCCAAAGGGACCTGATGGAACTGTGCTTACTTCCACCTATGAAAGAAGGTAATGGATTTCCATGTGGAATCCTGCTTTGAAATTTTGGGTTCCAGTGTTTTGAGTTCTGTTAACAGGAGTGCCTTAGCTAAGTAAGGGCTCTCTAGTGGTTTTCTTGGATAAATGCTGAATAACAACACCCTTTAACCACTCCTACTGAAGGTCTGGAAGGGATCAGGTACCAAGGCACTGATAGTCCTTGATGGCTGTGACCAGCCTCAGCTGGGACCTGCACCCACAACCATCCTCAGGAGCTACACTGAGCCCCATCCAAATTTGGTTTTGCTGAAGGCTTAATTGACTTGAAACATGACTGGCCTTTGCAATAACTATTTTTATATTTAGAGCTTGTCACATACCTAGCTTCTCTTTCACCTCTGGGTTGACTACTCCTGGAGAACATGTCCAAATATTTGTCAAGCTTTTCATCATAATTTTTCTTGCTCATCTGATCTTCCATCACTTTGCCTCTGTCTAATCTGTTGTTCAGAGTTGGCAGTGCTTCTGCTGCCAGCAAAGGCCAAATGTTCCATAGAACTGGAAAGGGGCTCAGCAATTGTAATGTATTTTTACAGAGAAGTCATAATCTGGAAAACCCTCAGACTGGATTTCTCATTTTCAAAAGTTTTAATGTGCCATTTCACTGTATTTCAGTTGAAGATGCTCTCTTTTAAAGAAGGAGGGTTGGGGATTCCACCCCTCCAGGGCTTCAGAACATGGGGATTTTTTGAACAAAATGGATTCACAGTGTTCACTGTGTTTTGACAACATGTCTGTGTTGATACTGGTATTTGTAGGTCTTATAAATGTGTATATGTTAGGTTTTTTCCCTGCATATATAAATTTTCTGGGAAAACAGTACAAAAAAACTACAGGGCACTAAAAATAAAGGAACATAAAGGCATGAGAGAACAGGGGAGTTTTCAGTCAGGTCTGGAAGAACTTAGATATGGCTCATTAGAGAGCAGGACTTCTTCAGCTAAAGTGATTTACTAAATAATAACCATAGTAACCAAACTTGCAGCAACACCATACCTAATTCATCAATTCTTACTTTAAATTGTTGTATTGTTAGTCAGGCTTGGCAGACTTCCCTGGCAGAACTCTCACATGTGTGTTGCTGCTCACATGGCTGCCCATTTCTACCTGTGCATTTTGAAGTATTGAAGCTTAGATCATCTTCAGAGCTATCAATAGAATATTTCACAGTGTAAGTAAAATGTAGTCAAGGTGTTATTAATTCTTGCCTGTGGTGTTGGTGCTTGTCACAGGAGGGAGGGCAACTGGGAATCTGAAAATGTGATTTTAAATGAATGTCAAAGGAAGTCAGTGTGGATGAAAAACAAAGAAAAGGAAATGCAGTGGTGTTATTTGATTTTTCTTCTTTGTAGGTTTTCAGAGGATTATTTATCTTCTCTGGGGAAAACAATTGGTAAGTGAAGTGTGTGATTTCAGAAATAGATTCATGCCCAGGATTTTTGGAAATTTAGAAAGGGCAATGCTAACGAAGATGCAGTAAGATAAAGGTAAAGGATTGCAGTGCGTATCTCACTGCTGTCTGGATTTTTGTGTTTCTGGTTGCTCAAGACAACTGTAATAGCACACTAAATTGAGTCCCTGGCCTCATATTTCCAAGTCTGAACTTAATTTTTATTGTCAGGAGTTTGTGTTTGGGTCAAAAACGTGGTTCCTAAACACAGTCAGAAGGTGGATCAAACTAGGAAATCGATAGCCAAGGATGAACAGAGCAATTGAGGATCACAGGAAATCAGTGAAATTTTGTGGTATTTTAAACTGTGTAAAGCCTGCCTGAAGTCAGCATTTATTGTTTTGGTAATGTTTTATAAATATACTAGAGTTACAAGGTCATAACACATAAAGACAGAATAAAAGAATTTCATTTGTGTAGCTTTGCTAACATGATTGAAAACAATCTGCTAAATCTAGAAGTGCTTGAAGCTCATGGAGGAGAAATGAAAGCTAGTTTGGCTTCTGTGTTAAAACCTACACCTTGACAAGATTATCAAATGATTTTAAGGAATGAAAGAACTTGTAATACACAATTATTCATGTCAAGGAAGTAGAAATTATTTTGGAAGGAGGCCACGCTGTTGTTTTTCCTCTGCAGTCCATGTTCTCCATCCCAGGATGGAAATGCCCTCAGCTCCACACTTGTCTTCTCTCACTGCAGGTAACCTTGTGCGAGTTGTGCCACATGGGCTCTTGGTGTTCTTCCCATCGTATCCTGTCATGGATAAGAGCCTGGAATATTGGAGAGTATGTTCATTGCTCTGCCTTTATTAGGTGGTTTGCTTACAAGCATCAGGCAGCTTGTAGTTATTCCATTTAACCACGTTAATTAAAAACCTTCTAGTGGAAGATGTTGCTGCTCATGGCAGGGGGTTGGAACTAGATGATTATTAAGGTCCCTTCCAACCCAAAACATTCTGGGATTCTATGAAAAATTCTTTGTTAATAAGTAAATTATAAAATCTGGAAGGTAAAATCTCAGGTAAGGCTTCTTTTGTTTTGATCACAATGTACTGAAGTGCAGTGCTGTAGAAACCAAACCCAAAAGAATCTTAATATATTATTCCATCTGATGTCACATTTTATTTAGTTCACCAGACCTTTCTTTATTAAACCTCTGAATTAGAATTGGTCTCTGTGTTTCAACACTTGAGGGGAAAAAATCCCAATATGACCATTTCTCCTTTATTTTTAATTTGTAATCATTGCAGCTGTAGCTCCTGGTACTTCTGTGCTCATGAGCTGAATGTCCCTGGTGAGATTTGCTAGAACAGTTCTGGTTTAAATGCTCCTTGAAAAGGCAGGGGCAGAGGTTTCATGCTGTGGGGTGGGACTGGGAGGTGAGTGCTGCAGCTCTCCCATCTGCCTGATGTCTGGGCTGCACCAACTGCAGGGAATCAATGTTAGTGCTCTCAGGGGCTTGCCTGTTTCTGCCTCCAGCTCTTCCTGTGTTTGGCAAGAGAGGAGCAGGCTGTGGTGGGGAAGTGTAGTGACCATTCCTGAGCATTTTTGTTCTTGTGCTGTCAGCTCACTTGGCGTTTCTGACCTGCTCCTTCCCTTTCTGACAGGAGCATGATTTTGCCAAAAGAATAGAAGAAGTGAAGCCAATGTTTGTGGAACCCAGGAACAAAGGAAGCTTTTCAGAGGTTGATTATTTGCATTACATTCCTCTATCATTTTCAGAAACTGTTTCTATGTTTAATGGCCTTCTCTAAGGTGTGTTTGGCTGTGAAACACCCCAGTTTTTGGCCTAGGATGAAAGTAAAACTCTGAGTGCTACTTTGAAGTGGAGTTTTCCTGTGCATCCTTCCTTTCCTCTCTTGTCTGGCCATGCAGGGTTCAGTCTTCATTTAAATCTGGTGATGTAACAGCAGCTAACATACAGAAGTGCTGAGTAATCAAGCTGGTGGAAAGCTGTCACTTCAGTAGTCAGCATTTGTGAATGTTCTGCAGGACTTTTCCTCCCAGCTCATCCTGCTTTGGATGTTTAAGGATTGTGCAGCGTCATCCTGTTTATTTATAGCCATTCTGTTTGCTTCTTAGAATAAATAATATCTAATAATTGCTTTCCTGTTCTGTCTGTTTTACTTAACAAGCTGCAGAAACACAGGATGGTCCATCTTATCAGAAGTATCTGCATTTTTTTTATGCTTACCCAGATGTGTTCTGGATTTCACAGTCATATAAGGATTTTGCTGAGAAAATATCTTCTCACATTTGCAATTAGTTAAAAGCAAAAACAATTATAATAAGCCAAATTAATCACAGTTTAGATCTTAGTATATAAGTCAAATTTAGTTAGTACAGGATAATACCATTCTTTCTCTTAAACTTGTTTATATTTTAGGTTATTGATGCCTACTATGATAAAGTCACCTGTCCTAAGTCCAATGGAGCTGCATTTCTGGCAGTGTGTCGGGGCAAGGTAATGTAACTGAGAATTTGTGTCATCTGAGATCAGATTATATAATTGATAGGAAAAAAACCTTCATTTTGGATTTAAATACATTTCTTATTATTTGACTGTAATTATATGTGGGGGAAAAAAACCAAGTGCTCTGAAGCTTTTTCAAAATTAGGTCACATTTCTGTATGATTCACTCCTGTTTTTATTAAAGGGACATATTTTGATTTCTCTGAAGTGGATGAGCATCATACTTGCCTTTTGTGTTGGCTGGTCACTGAAAACATAATCCATTAGATGAGAACAGCTGTTCTGGAGAACTAATGAAACAAGTTAAAACAACACTGCTGCAAATCAAACATAATTCTTAGCTTTAAAACACTTGTTTTATTAACTTCCTGTTCTCTGGACACATTTGATGGCCTTTCCTTTGCATCTTCAGTGCTGGTAAATTGACTTATGTTTATCAGTGGAAATACTTGTGAAATTACTCTTAGAGCCTTTTTCTGCTGTTTACTGTGTACCAGGAGAAGATACAACTTCTTTTGCATCTTTGGTCCCAGTCTCCAAAGAGGCTGTTGGAGTGAATAAAAGGTGTAGCTCTCTCAAGTTTTGTTGCTGAGATTTGGAGAATTGATTCAGCTGAAAAACGAAACAGCTTTTTTTTTCCTTAGTTTTTTTTCAGTCTGTTCAACTTTATTCATTTCACAAAGTGATTTGCCAGCACAGTGAGCATGTACAGGGGACATGAGTGACAGATGCTTGATGGGATGTCAACAGCACAGCTGCTGGACATGGCACTATAATCTGGTGAATCTGGTGGCTGTTATTGCTTTGAAGTGATTCTGTTAATTTTTACTGTCAGAGAAGGTTTGCTGTGCTGTTATGTCTTGTCAACAACTCAGGGTGTGGAAGGTTTAAACAAAGGTGTTGACATGTTCTCAGCACAGCTGTTCTTATCCAGGAACAGGACAGCCTTTAACAGGGTTGGCTGAGCTGTGCTTTGGCAGAGGAAAAAGCCAAGATCAAACTCCTGGTAATAAAAGAAAAAAAAATCTAGTTGAAATTATTCATTGAAACTATTGATAAACTACACGTGCTCAGGGAATTGAATGGAGAAAAAGGGCCAGCAACTGCTGGATTGCTCTGAAATGTCACTTCAAACCCCTTTGATGATGGAAAACTCTGTCCCTGCAGGCCAGTGAAGGCTTGGACTTTGCAGACATAAATGGGCGAGGAGTCATCATTACTGGGCTTCCATTTCCCCCTCGTATGGAGCCCAGAGTCATTTTAAAGATGCAATTCCTGGATGAGATGAGAAGAAGTGGTACAGGTGCACAGGTAAGACTGGGCAGCTTCTCACTCTTGGCTGTTTGCATGTTTATGTCATTGATTCTCCCTCTTGTCCCACTGGGTTTTGTTATCCTCTCAGCCTTGTGGGACAATGAATATCAAAAATTCAAACAGCCTTGGGACTTTGTCACAAATATAGCCACCTTTTTTTAATAGTGTTGAGGGTTCCAAATTCCAGCACAGTGTTAAATATAGGCCCCAATAAGGGATATAATTAAAGTTTACAGAATCTCTGTATGTGTGTTATCCATCTCTCATTCTGAGGAATGTATTTCATCCAGAGAGAGCGTGGGCAGGAAGAATGGCCTGTGCTGGCTGGTTTGGGAATTATTGTTTTGGAAGTGTGGTGGTGTGTGTTGGGATGTTTGGGTTTGCTTTTCTATTGCTTCAGGCACAAGAATGAGTGCTATTACAATTTAGTCTATTCTGCAGGTCTTAAAGAATATGGTGAGTCTGTTGTACTGCCAAGGCTCTGAGTGCACCATATAGGAAATAGCCCCTCCAGCTGGACATTGCTACTTGAGTTTTCTGTGCTCTGGAAATCAGGTGTGACTTTTGAGTCCACCTGTGTTTGGTTTTCCTCAGCTCTTTGAGATTTGTCAGTACATCTGGTTGATACTATCCAACATCCGTTCTGCACTTTTCATTTCTTTAGGAAAAAATAGTGACCGTACAGCACACAGAATACCTTTTACCTGGTAAATAATGTTAATTCTTCCTCTTGCAGTATCTGTCTGGGCGTGAGTGGTACAGTCAGCAAGCGTCCCGGGCTGTCAACCAGGCCATCGGCCGGGTCATCAGGCACCGCCAGGACTACGGGGCCATCTTCCTGTGTGACCACAGGTAAACCCTGGCTCACTGAATCCCACGATATTTTGGGTTGGAAGGAACCTTAAAGCTCATCTCATTCCAACTCCCTGCCAAGGGCAGAGACACCTTCCACCAGACCAGGTTGCTCCAAGCCCTGTCCAACCTGGCCTTGAGTACTGCCAGGGATGGGGCATCAACAGCTTTATATCCCAATGTAGGTGTTGGTATTTTGAATGTAAATGTGCTGATGTTGCTGTTTGGAAAAGGTTACAGTTCATAAAAATAGAATTAATTTATGTAACAGGTTATATAAATATTGTGCTACTTCAAGAAAGTAACTGGATTGTTATCTTCTGCTCCCCAGCTATGTAGTCTTGGAGCTGCAAAAGGGGATTAATGGTTTTAATGAAAAATAAACCAATTTTTGGAATTCATGTTTGTAATACCGCGGGAAATTATGTGACAACAGCTTATGGTCTTGCATTTTCTCCATCTTTCATTTGAGATGGCAGTCAGCAGCACTGCAGTGTTTTGAGAGAAGAATAGAAATGAGGACAGATTATACTACTGAAACAATGCTATTTGTAGTCATATCTTGTATTAACATTATACTGCATTAATATCCATTTCTGTAATGCTAATTAGTATAATATGTATATTAGTGGCAACAGAAGTTTAATTGTTAGTGCATGGAATCAGGAAAACCCTTTCTCCTGAGTGAAGACATCACCCCATTATATTTACTGCAGTGTTATGTCTTTGTGTGTTGCTGCTCCTCTCTTGTCTTTTTGGATAGTGTGTTGGTTTGAAAAGACAGGTGTTTGCGAAGGAAGGCAGGAGCCTCTCTTGAAATGGAAAATGTAAACCCCCTCCTTCTGAATTATTATGATTTGGAAATTAAGGGGCTCTCAGGCAAAGATATGGGAGTAGGAATAACAGTTCTTTATTAGTAAAATAAAAATAAAAGTGCAGTAATACAAAACAACGCTGACAGAGTCAGAATACGACCTGGCACCCTGTGGGTCAGGGTGTTGGTGGCTGTCCCATTAAATGTTGGCTGCAGCCCTCCTGCAGTGGCAGGTGTGGTTCTGTTGGAGCAGTGATCCTGTAGAAGGGTGGAGTTTTCCTCTGAAGGTCCACTGGTGCTGTAGATGGGCCTGGTCTTCCTCTGGGAATCCAGTGGGAAAAGGCTGACTATGGTGTTCCGAATGTCAGGTTCTATCCAGGTAGGAATGCTTGGCTCCTCCCCCTCGGTGGAGAATCTCCCAATGGGATGATGGAATTTTATCAGTCATGCAGTGAGATTCAGTGGCCCATTAGCAGAAGATGTTTCCCAGAGGGAGGATTGGTTTGTGGAAGAGATAAAGAAAACTGCCCCACCTGGCTTTAAAGGCTGACCAGATGGCAGTAGAACACACACTCCCAGCCACATCTTGCATTGCAACCTAAGACAGATAGTGATCTAGGGCTTGTTTAATTAATTTAGCCCAACCTGGCAAATAATTCTCAGGTTTTCCCATCCTGCCCAGGTTCACAACTTGTGATGTCAGAGGCAAACTGCCTTCGTGGGTCCGTCCCTACGTGAATGTTTATGACAACTTCGGGCACGCGGTCAGAAGTGTCTCCCTCTTCTTCCGTGTTGCTCAAGAAATTGTAAGTGTCTTTAAAAATCTCCACAAAATAAACAGCAACTTCCCTGAATAGTGTTGGAAACTGGGAATGCTAAGCTAGGTGAGAGATGTTAGAGAATCACAGATGATCTCAAATTGGAAGGGATGCTTAAGGATCACTGAGTCCAGCTCTCTGCTCCTCACAGTCCTGTCCAACATGGAGTCACTTGTCACTTCCAAACACTGGAAGATTTACTGGAAAGGAGGTATGCCTCATCTTTCTCCAAGAGTGATCTGGGACAGGATGTTGTTTTTGTGCTGGGCAACTCATTAGGTTAGATCACAAAAATAACTTCCTCCTCCAGTTCCTCCTAAAAAAACATGTATTTATTGGCTGGTGTGCAAATCCTGGAACTGATATTGGCATCCAGAAGCTTTCTATCTCAGGGAGAGGTTATGTGTTGGGAAGGATCATACATCAAAATTTAAATTGAAACTGACTAGTAATAAAGAGTAATACAAACCATCAGTTGTTATTGCGGTTCAACTCTGGATCATCTTTACTAAAACAGCTTCTTTATTAGCATTAGGAAGCTGATGTTGTCTGTAGTAGTTCCTTGATTTAGAAAGTAATATTCTAAAAAGGCTTCCTAATTCACTGGAGAAAGTCATAGCAAGAAATGGGCTGGAAGCCAGAATGGGAAATTCTTTGCTCCCAAAACAGAGGTTAAGATTAAAATAAGCACTTAAAAATTTAATATACAGACTTGGACAACTTCTTGGAAGATGCTTTTGCCAAATACAAGTTGTTCAGACTAATTAGTTACATATGGATGTAGGACTTGGTGATCTTTTCTGATCACGAGTGACAGTTTCATGGTAAATCAAAACCACAACCCGATGTGCTTTGTAAGAAGGAGCTGTTGTTGCAGGGATAGCATTAGGAAGTGATTGTTCTTTAGCAGGTCATGGTACCAGGTCACTTAGAGTTAAGCCTCCTTACTGTACTTCAGCTGTGTCACTTGGGAGCTGTTTGATCTTTTTTCAAAAGCCCATAAACCCAGAGTGTGTGACAGTCTTGCTGCCAAAGGTTATTTGAGGGAAAGGAGATGTCTTTGGACTGTTGCTGAGATTTTTGGTCACAAATGGAGTGGAAAAGTGGTCTTTGCCTATTGTAACACTTTGTAAACTGCTTGCAGATGCCCCCACCCCTGCCTCAGGGCCCTCCTGGGCATGCTGGTTCCCTAAGTGAAAGTGATGCAGCACCATCTACTTCATCTGAGCAGATCTTCTCCCTGCAAAAAGCTAAAAACCTGGATGACCATGTTCCAGGTTTGAAGAGGAAAAGGAAAGGTAATGTTTGGGTCCTCACAGATACACCTTTTTGTTTTAAGCTGAACCACATGAAGAAGGATCAAGAGGCTAGAAACTGAAATGGGAGAGAAAGCAAAGAGAGCTCAAAGACTGATGTAAAAGTCTGATCAGAATGGACATAGTTAAGCACTAGAAAATGGGGAAGAAGAGTTGCAGTTGCAGAGAAAAGAGGCCCCAGAGATGGGGCTAGCAAAAGTGTCCCACAGAGGAGGAGCTTTTGGTGCGGTATCACAGATAGTTTGGAAAATAAAAAATGGAAGTCTCTTTCTGCCTAGCACTGGCTTCCATATGCCCTCCTTCCATCCTGCTGTATAGATGACTCTTACTCCATAATCTAAGAAAACAAAAAAGACATGGGAACAAAACAATATTTAAAATTTTGTGGGTAGCTAGTGCCAAAGAAGAAAGCATTTCTCCTGTCAGATATTCTTTCAGCACTCTAGACTGCTTGCTGGTTTGGAACAGAACAATTAAGTTTGTTTAAAGCTGTGGGTCCTAATCAGTTATGAGTGAGTGTGAGGGTGAGTTCACATTGTGTTTAAGCCAGTTGTTACCCATATCAGTAACAGCCTGTGTGATTGCTGGTTGTTGTTAAAAGGGATTATTTTGGCCACCACTTTTTTCCCCCTCTCAGTTTCCAGCTGTGCGCTTTTTGCTCCTTCTTTTAATTTGAGCCCATCTTTTGTGCAGTTGCAGAGCAGCTGAGCTTTGCTGAACCAATTTATTTACCTTCCATACACTTGACTGCCAGATCCATCTCAAAGGAGGGGCTGGAATGTGTGACTAGAGGTGAAGGGATGAAGCTGCATTTCCTGTTTAATAGAGATTTTCAGTTGCATTGCATCAGCTATAACATCAAACTCCCCTGTAGTCATAGTGATAGTAATATTCTCCCATTCTTAGCAAAGTAGTGACTTTCCTTAGTAACTGACTGTTGGAGTAATTTGACAAAGTAGTGGAAATACATTTTAAAGGTAATGCCTTACAGAAATATCAAGCTGATACTAATTTAACCCTACTTACAGATCAAAATTCTTATATTTGAAACCTGGATTCTGGTTAGTGAGACTATGTAATTTGGGACCTTGGTGTCTGTGTCTTATGGGTATCAGTGCTATAAAAATTGTAGGCTTTAAAAAACTTGCTCTGTTTGAAAATAATAAATCATGTTTTGTACTGAAATCTCTTAAAAAACTCTGAAATTCAGTTTTGGGAAAATCCATAAATCTAAATTGAACACAGACAGCTGCTGCAGTAAGACTCAGTCCCATTGATCCTAAGCCATTTTGGGGTTAAATGGCACCATCACCTAAGGAAAAGTTTGAGAGCACTCTGCCAGGTTGTGGTAACAAACGCTTGAAAAATTTTGGAAGTGATGTATAAAAGCAGTCTTCTTACTAAATTATATAATGCACTTTTGCAAGAGGTGGACGATTAATTAATCAACACATTTATGGATTGCTTTGTAAGATGGGGAGCTATCACTAAATAAAAGAAAATGCAGGAGAGAATGTGGAATGTTAATTTGTCTCCTGTGTTCTGCTGTGCTGGCAGTAAATGGAGATGGAGCACCCAGCCTGTGTGTGGAATATGAACAAGAGTTTGTCTCACCCCGGAGAAAATGTGTTGGGCTCTTGGATGCCTTGGAGCGCAGTGAGAAGAGCAGTGAAGATGCAGAGCAGGAAACTGATTTGCCTGGAGAGGAAAAGGTAATGGCAAAATGCTTCTTTGTGAGTAAAAATTGCGGGCTCTAAAGCAAAATGGTTTTGGCATCAAGAGAACCAGCTCAAGCCTCTTTCAAGAAAAGCTCACTGCAATCAGCACCAGTAACTGCAAGTTCTCATAACTAATTTAATCAAAGGGTTTCCTTGCCACTTTCAAGTAGATGCACATATCAACAGATACGTGCTTGTTCTGTGCTCCAAGGCTGCTGACCAGGAGGATTCCTGGAAGCTAACCACGCTTTCTGAGGAGCAGGGAGCTCTCAGAGAAGAGGTTTGTAAATACACGATTTGTCCTGGGTGGAGTCTGTGTCAGCACTTGGTGTGAGACCAGATATTGAATTCAGAAAAGGGTGGGAGAGGGTTTATGGATTAGAAATTGCATTTTCAGGTGAGAATCTTTTATTTGCCCCAGAGGAGGAATGTTGCTGACTTGTGGACTATTTTATCTGAATAAAAAAATCCTCTATCACAAGATCAACAAAGCTGCTTCTGTGCTGTTAATTTTCTTTCCTCTTGGATTGGTATTTTCAATACATCAGTGAATAAGCTGTTTTCTTGCTTTCCCAAAAATCCCTGTTTGCAGTAGTTGGAGGAGTGTCTGGAGTATTTTACTTCTGGCTTGCAGACCCATTCATGGACTTAAGAATGCTGCAATAGGCATTACTGAAGTACTTCCCTCAGGGCAAGAATGCCTGAGGTAAAATGTGTAAACGTAGGAGTGTCTGGGGAAATGTGAGTAGACCTAAGGATGTGAATAGAGACACGTACAAAACAGAGGGAATGTACAAAGGCAGCAAATATTTAACTTGTATGCAGCCAAGTGGGAAATGGGCTCTGTCACCCATTGGGTGGCTATGACATAGACACCAAAACCTATTCTTTGGAAAGCCTGGCACTTTTCCAGGGACTTGAGTAACTCAGCTACAGAATATTCCTAACACAACTGCAGTGCTTTTGGCAGAGCTCAGCATTTCCTGGAGTCAGGTAAGCTGATAGACCCAATAGCTTGGCAGTTGCTCAGGTCCACTTCCTATTTGCATATTTGGCATTGCTGCTTGTCTGAGGCTTGTGGAGAGCTCTGTGGTCAGCCTGTGCTGCTCCCAAACTGGTGACCTGATCCCAGCAGTCTGGTGGGTGTAGTCCTGGAACAGGCAGTGGCTGGCACGCAGCAAGCTTTCACTCTGAGTCCAGCACTGAGCACTGGATTTGGACTGAGGATGGGGTTGGTGTCATTTCCTGCCTTCACCATCCAACACAGTGTCTGTGTTATCATTCTTCCTCTTATCAATGTTACACTAGATTCTTGGTTCCTAAATAATGAAAGCTAATCTGCTCTCATTCTGAAAGAATTTTCTTTGTCACCTCAAAAATTCACAATACAAGTAATAATTTCTCAATCCATTTACTTAATAACAATTGCCTGTAACAATTGCCAGATTTCCTTGTGAGTTATGCCTCATGTCTAGGAAGCCTTATTTCTGCTGAATCATGCTTTTCAAGGTGCTGTCTTTACGTGGCACGGGAGTAAGAAGATGGTTTTGATAATTTTTCTGACTTACTGCATGTATCGTAAATATTTGACTTGCTGCTTATATTCCAATTCTTCATTCCCTTATGTACAGGGAGTTCCAGGCAGGAAAGTGAAGGCAAGTGTGAACCACTGGTTACACACAGTCTATGTACTCTCTCAGGCTGCCCTGGAACAGTCTGCTGTGAGTCCAGCTTTTCTTAGTCAGGAATTTGCACCCTCAAGACCAACTTTGTCTTTAATTTCTTCTAGTTTGGTCTCTGTGAGTTGTCCAGTAAATTTCTACCCTCTAGAAACAGGTATGTGCCCAGGCTATATTACAGTATTATAATTTAGGTTGACTTGTTTCACTTTCTTGAATGGTGTCACAAACTGGGTTACCACGTTTTTTCTGCTGGAAATACCTAAATTAAATGGGCAATAACTCTGAAAAGCATTTTTTGTACCTTACTTATTTTCTTTTCATCTTCACAGGCACATCGTCTGTCCACACTTTCCCTTCAGTATGAGAAGAGATTAACAGATGAGCAGAAAGGAGGAAGGAAGAAAATAAAGCTAATCAGCAATACAGTATGTGTTTCCCTGTGTCTGTGCCATCCCTTTGATCTATAGATTGCTTTAATTTTAATTGAAAATTTCCAGGCAGACAGATAACTGATGCTAGAACCAGTGTGTTTTTTCTCCAAATTGTAAATATTTATCAGTGCACATCTGAAAGCTATTTGTCGTGATCTTTCCCAAATCCAGATATCCCAGACCAAATCAAGCACAGGTCCACGTAGGGTGGTAGGTGAAAATAATTGTTTTCTGACACTGATTGCTTTGTGAACAATTTGACTGGGATGGTGGGTGGTTTCATTCTTTTTGATTAAAATGGAATAGTTCAGTTGGCAGGGACCTACAATGATCAGCAAGTCCAGCTGCTCTGCTAGAGCCTCAAATGGTTGAACTGACCAGTTTGGGGTAAGGGATCACATCCTACCCCTGTGAGGAGGATCATGGTTGTGTGTTAGCTCTGCAGCTGTGCATTATTGCTTTGCCCTCTCTCCAAACCCAGTTAACTCATTATGCAGCTAATTGCTTAAGTCACAATAAATTCAGGAGAATTCCCTGGGTGATGTGAGTGCCAGTAGTTGTCCAAGGTGCTGTCCTGACTGGATGTTCCCTGTCTGTCAATGTGCCAAGCACCTAGCAAATGAAACTGATCCCGAAGCCGATAATATCCAAGAGAAGAGAGAAAGAAGGGAACAGGTTCATGCAGAAGGTTGTGTTTGCAGTTTGTTGCTATCTGAAATCATGATGAGTCAGCTCAGCCTCCAGCTTTGAAATAAATGTAATTTTATTAACCTTTCTCCTAAGAACAGAATTGTGTAATGATACTTGGCTGCCTTCTCTAGGAATTTTTCCTGAAGCTGGCTGTTTTGTCAGTGGGAAAGATGAACAATACATGGATTACAGGGGTGGCTGCCATAACTACAACCTGTTAGGTGGAAACATTCATGGGTTTAGTGGAGAGCACCGTGGTGCTGCTGGGTGGGCCGTTGGACTGGATGACCTTAGAGGACTTTTCCAACCGCAGCAATTCTGTGATTCCTTTCATTATCCTGTGTGCTGTTGGAATTGTAAACAGATTTCTTCCACCTGAAATAAACCCCTCAAGTGCTGCTTTTTACTGAGGAGCCTTTGCTGCCTTGCAGCAGGGGTGGAGAGCGGAGCCGGCGGAGCCCAAGAAGGCGCGGGCCACGTTTTACATCGCCACGGTGAAGGACACCCTGAGCCAGCAGAACTACGAGCTCTTCTCCAAGGCTCTGCAGCAGTACAAGAAGACAGATGACTTCCATGCCATGCTGTCCCAGATGAGCTCCCTCTTCGTAGAGGATGAAAAAAAGCACGTCTTGCTCCGAGGTACTTCCAGAGTGTTTGTACATCCCTGGTATATTTGTAGAAGTGACTTTCATCTTTTAAACAGGCTTGGGTACTTCAGAAATGTTTTACGTGTGACGTACAGCTCAATTAAGATTATTCATCACTTTATATCCCCAGATAACACAGAAGAATCTCATCAATCTGATTGTCATGTGTTAGCTCACGTCTCGACTTGAAGAAAATAATATGCCATGGAAGTTTATGTTATTTTAAACTCTGTCTAGAAGTACAGTGACTTATTCCTTTTTAGGAGATCAAGAGCGTGGTTGTGTGAGTTGGAGAGATGCCTTCATAAGGGTTTGGTGCTAAAGCAGTAAATAAATAGAATATACAGAGAAATTTTTTGTTTAGGTAATTGTGAGTATAAAACAAAGTATCTGGGCAAACTAGCACTGGCTGGTTTTTTATTGCCTTTTAACAACAGTACTGCTAAAGCAGTAAATAAATAGAATATACAGAGAAATTTTTTGTTTAGGTAATTGTGAGTATAAAACAAAGTATCTGGGCAAACTAGCACTGGCTGGTTTTTTATTGCCTTTTAACAACAGTACTGACAGGAACTGAATTCCCACCAAGATTTCTTCTAGTTTAACCGTATTTTCTGTGTAATTTTTCATTTCCTCTCAGCTTGTGAACAAATGGACAGATTTTTCTGTGACTTTTTCATCAGCTGAAATAATAAATGCATCTTGTAAATAGTTTCAGGAAAATTCTGTGATTAAAGAACAGGACTCTGTCAATTGGCTTCTCAATTTGCTGTGATCCACATAATTAAGAAAATATTTGATCATCAAATCAAGGTCTAACTCTAGCTTTGAAAACTGTCAGGCACCTGAAACCTGAGCCGATTTGACATTTAGGGTTCTGGTTGGCCAGCATTTTGTGGTAAGTAAGTAACATGAGGTGCAAAGTTAACATCAGTTATTTGAAGTATCAGCCTAGCAGTTGCTTGGATCTCATGGTTTCTGAGGCTCAAGGGCTGCTTCACTGAGAGGTGAGTTACTTTATATTTACTGTGAAAAAATGAGGTTTTATCTACTGATGATAATATTGCTCAATGTTTGCTGACCTTGTGTAATTTATAAGTGTGCTTGTATAAATATTAGATTAAAACATTTAGATTTTAATTTATTTATTGCACCTTTTTATCTAACCTTGAAGTTCCGCTGTTGTAGGTTTCGATGGCATTTATTGCCTGCTGGGGATTGATTTCTTTCTTTCTTTCTTTTTTTCCTCTCTCTTCCCTCTCTCTGATGCAAGATTTTTACCAGTTTGTTCGACCCCAGCATAAAAAGCAGTTTGATGAAGCGTGCTGCAATCTGACTGGAGTGGGCTGTGGCTACAAACCTGAGCACAGCCTCCCACGGGAGGAGAGGGAGATCCTGGCCAAGAGAATGGGTGAGGGGCTTGGTTCAATTGTATCATTTGAAGGACAAATGTCCTTGCTCACCCAGTCATAGAGCAGGATGTGTCTGATACGTAGAAATACAAGGAAGATCAATTTAATCAATACTGAGCTAAGTTTCTGCTCTCTGTGATCCTCTTGCCTTCCCTTGAGCTGATACCTGAGCATTGGTTTCTGCAGAGTTGATAATGATGTCATTTTGTTTCAAAAGGGGATTTTACTTATCTGCTTAAATCATTTAGTCTGGGGAATTAAAAACCTTGTGTGTGTCTTCTTTGCTGCCTGCATAGTGCCACCAGAACTGTGAATAAAGGGTGATTGTGTCCTCACAGAACTTGTCAAATCTGTGAAATCCTGGAGCAGTAAAGTTCTGAAAAAGTGGGGTGTTAGCTCATCATCAGAGAAATCAATCTCTGTGGAATCTCAGACTGGTTTGGGTTGAAAGGGACCTTAAAACTCATCCAGTTCCACCCCCTGCCATGGGCAAGGACACCTTCCACAAGACCAGGTTGCTCCAAGCCCTGTCCAATCCAGCCTTGAACACTTCCAGGGATGGGGCAGCCACAGCTTCTCTGGGTTGCTCAGATGTTTTCTGCACAGGATGGCATACTTTAAAATGCACCATTCCGTGTTCATTCTTCCCTAAATTCGCTGTTAATGAACTGGTTTCATTTAACAGAAGAAAAACAGAGCCAGCAGAAAAGTATATTCTCGAAGGCCTCATGTGCTCAGCTGAACCCTGGGCTCCACCTGAACCAAGGAGGATCCCACCTGGCAACAGGACTGAATAGTGCAGGTACCCTCTATGTTTAATAAAAACACAGTCTATTCTGTTTTATTTCATCACTGACTGGAAGTTCTCCTGGGGTAAATCAATGTTCTTTATACTTGCCTAGCACAGTGGCTCACTCTCTGTAGATGGGAGGGATGGTAGTTCAGATTTTTCAGCAAGGATTGTGCAAAACAAGACAAGAAAGTCAATAAATTAAACCAAGGTGGATGTGAAAGAAACCAGCCAAAGCCAGACACTTGTACTAAAGACTGAGCTGGGAAAAGTGGGGGTTGAGCACAGGTCTGCTGGGCTTCCTGTTTGTCCTGGGTCCATGAAAGGGAGCCAGTTAAGGAGTGTGAGTTCAGATTACGTCAGCATGAATTCAGGTATGAAGAAACTGTTTCGTTTTGTTCTTGGTGTAATGTGTACACTCCCTCTGTGGACAGCCTGTTTTTTTCTGCAGAAACAGAGAGTAGTAAACGTAATCTCTGTGTGCATCCCTCTAATCTCACTCTGTCCGGTATTTATCTTCAAGCTCATGCGCTCATTTATTATTTAATTATGGGTTTTCCTGAGAACGGATGGGAATTTTTTGTGTTTTTCACAAGGAAATGAGTAGGATCACTGGATGGCTTAGAAGTCTTTCTTTAGAGGACAAAGAATAGTAAAATGCTAATCCTTTCTTTAAAAAAACAAGCCAGTTTCATGTAAGGCTTTAAATGCTTTTCATGTGTGAAGCCATGCTGTTTCTTTTGATTTGTTTTCCCATTTTCTTTTCCATTTTAGAATATATGAATAAAGCAGAATATTTAGTAATTATCTTGTCCTGAAACCATTAGAATGGTTCCACAGAAGCTTGTTTCCACTGAAAGTAATTGAGAAAATAATAGGAGTAAATGAATGTATTATTTCTGTACTTCACTCCTTAAGAAGAGAATGATTCTGTGGAAATACAAGAAAGCTCTAGGATATGCAATAAATACTGACTATAAAATTCACGACCAAGTTTTTTCCCTTCCAGTAAAAGGCCTATGTTTTGAAACCTGATTATCTTTATCATCCAATAAAGGACCTTTAAAGATCCTGATACCAAAAGATATGGCAGGTTAATTTAAATAAGTTTCTTATCATATCCTTCATCATATTTGCATGCCTGTGATATACAAACCAGAACTTTTCTCTCTAAAACATACCAGAAATCAGAGAATTATATTGTAAATAAAGTTCACGTGGCATTTAGCTGGATGTTCCAAGCTGCTCCTACCTTTTGCAGACCTCCTACGTGGCTCTTGTGCTTTCTTGAGCATTGTTTCAGGTTAGATAGTATTTTTGGACGTTGTTTTGCAGTTGGGAAACACACACCCCACCCCTTGTCTGCTCTTATGGGTGACAAAGGATGAGAAATCTGTACTTTGAAATTGCCCATTTCAGACCAGCAGAGTTGGTTTACCCGTCTGTTTAAGATGATTTTACTCCTTCAGTGGACCTCAAAACTTGATTTACTGTTGACCTCCCTGCCCCTTTTCCTCATTGCCTAGTGACTTTCTGACACGTTTCTCCATTTAAAACGATCAAGGAACTCCGGGAGATGCTGAAAGTGATCCCCAGAATAATTTTGCTCTGTTGCCATTTCCAGGAGCAGGTCTGGCTATGCCACAGGGAGGTGTATGGCTGGGCAGGTGAGGTTGGCTTCACAACTTTGAAGTAGTTCAGGAATTCCCTCCAAGTGAAAGGAGAAGTGGATATGATGGAGTGACCTGTTTGTTCCGCAAGCCCTGCTCACGCGTTCTTTGTCTCTCAGGGCAGAATGCCAGTGCAGCTCCAAGGAAAGAGGCTGAAAAGGCTCCAGGCTCCAGGAGAGAGCATCACCAGGCCCTCAGGACTGCCTATCTCAGTGATGTGCAGAGGGCTTTGGACAAAAGCAGCTACAGCCAGTTCTACGAGGCTCTGCTGGCTTACAAGAAGACGGATAATTACGATGCAATGGTGTCGGTGATAGCAGCCCTCACCACAGAGAGGCCACAGCACTTTCATCTCCTACAAAGTAAGGGTTTTTTTAAAAATCACTCTCATTGATTTGAAAGGAAAGCGTGAGTGTTGTTATCTCATGTGAGGTCTCACCTTTCGGTTTAGCTACCCAGATCAGTGGAGTGGCAGGAACAATGTGTTCAATGAATGCCATTCAGAGAGCAAAAAAATGTCAAGGTTATAAAATGTTATCTCTGTCTGTTCAGGTAGAAATTGTCAATTAAAAACATTACACAAGACCTCAGTAATTCCAGTCCTAACCTTCATCCCAGCTAACTTCAGTCAGATGCTTCCATGACTGTTTTTTCTCCTCAATTACTACAATTGCTCTTTAGAAAGGACATTGCTGACTATTGAACGGACCCAATTTTATTCCCATGACCAGTGATTGCTGTATTGTTGCTAAGTTCTTAGATCACTTGCAGGTTTCAGGATAAACAGTCAGGCTTTTGATTTACTATTCTTCTACAGAGCTTCAGCTGAAAGTATTTCTGGAACTGTGACATAATTTATTTTCTCAGAAGTGGTTTGTTTTGTTTTATTTTCCTTTCATGGATATAGTTGATGGAAGGGTTTAGGGAGCTACAGGTTTTTAAAATTTGAAATTGGACTTAATTGTTTAAAAGAAGAAGAAGAGGCATTATATGCTGATCCTGACTGCCTCAATGCTGATGTCTTGTGTGATGAGCTGCCTCAGTTCCACCTTCTCCTGTGTCTCTGGGGTGACTCTTCTGCTGGAAATGATGCATTTGGTGTATGCTGAGAAATGCTGGTGGAATTTTGTTTGTTATCTTTAGCAGATAACAAAAACTATTCCACTGGCCTTGAATGGATACCACAGTCTGCACGTTGTGAGAGATTACCCTTTTCCTGGTGTGTTAACTAGATAGATTAGTCTTGGCAAAGTGGAGAGCGGGAGAAAATGAGCTGTGTGACACTGAGTCATAACCTCCCCCTGAGCACTCTTTCACAGTCACTGTCTCTACTGAGCAAATGTTTTGACCGCAGAGGACTTTGTGGTAGAATTGTCTGTGCTTGGCAGTAAGTCATAATTGGGGTTTTTTAGAATTTCTCTGTGTGTGTTGTGAATCCTTGTCAACCAAACAGTAACAAGAAATTTCCTTCCTGAGAGTCTCTCTGGATATTGTGTGTATACCTGATGTTCTTAGATTGCTCGTCAGGTGAAGTGCTGGGGCTGGTGTTTATTCTGAGCTGTAGAGAGTGGAAGAATTTCAAGATAAATTGAGATTATTTTCAATGCTAAATACTCATCTGCCTTCTGGCAAGGAAAACCCCGTAATTATAAAAGTCACAAAAGCATCAGGTGTTCACCAAGCTGAAGCTACTCTGAGGAATCTGACTGATACTATTCAGCTTCCAAAGAATTTCTCCCCTCCAAAGCAAGGAGTCTTCCTTGGTCAGGCATTGATTTTCCTGTGCATTTGACTGCATTTTCTTTCGGCCAGGGTTTTACATGTTCGTGCGTCCTCACCACAAAGAGCAGTTCCGAGAGCTGTGTGAGGGTTTGACTGGAATGGTCTGTGGTGATGGAGAGAAGCAACTGCAACAGCTGGAGCAAAGTGAAGGGAAACCCCAGAGCTCGGAGACCTGCACAAAAGGAATCAGCCACATACAAGGTAGGGAATGAACAGCTGTCAGAAGTTTAGGATCTTACTTATTATTATGATAAGTAGGGCTCAACAGCCTCAGAATCACAGACTGGGTTGAGCTGGAAGGGACCTTAAAGCTCATCCAGTTCCAACCCCCTGCCATGGGCAGGGACACCTTCCACAGACCAGGTTGCTCCAAGCCCTGTCCAACCTGACCTTGAGCACTTCCAGGAATGGAGCAGCCACAGTTTCTCTGGGCAACCTGTGCCAGGGCCTCACCACCCTCACAGGCAAGAACTTCTCCCTAATCTCTAGTCTAAACCTGCTGTCCTTTGGTTTAAGGTCATTTGCACTTGTCCTATCACTCCTTACCCCTGTGAAAAGTCTCTTTCCAGGACTAGGGCCTCCCTGCCTGAGGCTTGTCAAGGAGAATCAAAGCCATTGATTATCTCTACCTTGAGTTAAAAAAAACCACACTCAAACATGAGTAAGATAAAAGGTAACATGAGATGGGAAGTGCAAGGAAATAAGAAAGAAATTAGTTATAGTTCTGCCATGTTTAAAGTGTGAAGTGTGTTAAGGGTGAAGGCAGAATTTTTTCATCTAAGTGGGATGGGAGCAGGAGTGGATCAAGGCCCATTCTGTAGGAAGAATTGCCATAGAACTATTTCAATATAAAGAGTCTCTTTCAGTAACATTGAATGTGTTAGTATCTATCAAAAACATCTATTTTGTATACTGTATGGCATAAAAACTAGTTCTTTAAATGAGTTTTTCTTCTTATACAATGACAACTGAGTGAATTTACTGCTGACTGCGTTTTGCAGAGTCTTAGTGTTTGTTTTGCATTTTGCAGGTTTATACACTGGTTTTCTCTTTTTCTCCCCAGATGCAGCCCCTTCTAAGAGTGGGGCACCAGAAAAAGTTCAGAGTAAGATTTCCTCCTTCTGCTTTAGCCAGAAAAGTGAACTCGAGTTGCCGAAGACTGACGTGTCCAAAGAAACCCATAATGTGAGAGCACCCACAGATTCTGGAGTTGTGCCCATCTTTCCCCTAGAGATGGAACCAGAGTGTGGTAGGTACAGGAGAGGTTTGGGATGTAATTTTCTAATACTTGGGAATAAAGATAAATTACAGAAATGAGACTGAGACTGATGGTGTATGAAACCACTGGTTCCTGCCTGTGTTTGCTCAGGTGCAGTGTGATTGGCGTGGTTTGCTGAGAAGAATCTGTACTTTCTGTACATTGCATGTGCTCTCAGAGTTCTTCATTGTCTTTATCACAATGCTGTAGTAGTTTCCTGAGAACTTTAGGGATTTTTTTCTTGACAACTTCCTTGTAAAGGAAGGATGTAACCCGAGTTCCTACTGGGATCTGAAGCATCAAGAAACTGTGACATCACTTGAAAGAAAGTGGCAGGGCACTGTTGAGGTAGTTAATTTACACTCATGGTCATTGTTTTCTGGACTGCACTGGAAGTGTGGATACATGAGAATTTCGCAGGTGATTACAGGAATTTAGTCATTTCCTCCCTCTCTTTCTCTCTTCCCCTCTCCTCACCCTCCCCTCTGTTCTAGGAAGATTCCACTGCTCTAACTGCAAATCCGAGGATGATGTGCCTTTTAAATGCCCATTATGTGACTTCACTTGCTGCAAAACGTGCTGGAAGCAGTTCTTAAAGGTTCTCCTGTTTATTGGTTTGGTTTTTTCCAAAACTGCTGGGGAATTTTGTGCTTTTCAGGAGAATGATGTGAACAAGCCTGGGATCAGAATTCTTCTGTTTCCAGGAAGACCACCCAAATGCCAATGGAAGATTTACCACTTGATCTGTTGTTTCCCATGGTTTGCAATATGATTGGAGGCAGATCTCTGCCCTAAGCTGGGGTTTTTACACCTTTGCATCTTTCCGAGCTGCCTCCACGTGTTTTCTGGTCTAAAACTACAAAGGCAACAAGCAGTGGTATCAACTTGAAAAACTGTGGGGTTTTTTTTAATATTTTAGTCTTTGTTTAAATTTTTTTTTCTTTCTAAGTTTCATAATTTCCCCCATCAAAATCCTACTGTAAAGCTTTATTATGAGAATGAGGCAAACAAGGAACAGGCTGCCCAGGGAAATGGTTGAGTCACCATCCCTGGATTTATGATGTGTAGATGTGGCACTTAATGGCACAGTTGAGAGGTAAACTTGGCAGTGCTTGGTCAACCATTGGACTCTGTGGCCTTTAGGGTCTTTCCCAACAAAACAATTCTGTGAATCTGTGATTCTAAATTCCTGCTCAAAGATCTCCTGTGTGACCCTGTCTGTTTTCCCAGCTGAGTGAATTGAAATTCTTTAGGTCAGAGGATGTAGCTGGTCCCAGGGTGCCTGGGTTTGGGAGCATCTTACTCAACATTTGATTCAGCAGCCAGGTGTTAAAAGACTTTCAAAACCAGAATAATGCAAGAGTTGAGGGGTTTCTAAATATTCATATGTGATGAGAAGGCTGCTGATCAGTGGAGCTCAGGAATGTCCAAAAACAGTACAGAAGGAAAAGAAACTTCTTCAGTTTATCAGTCTATAAGCAAGTACAAAATAATCTGTTACTCCAAGTTCTAGAGAAAGGTCTTTTTCTTAGGAAGAAGACATTGAATTGTCAGCTAAGCATAGAAAACATTGGACTGACATCCAAATAAAATATAACAGCCAAGACAGAGCTGGTCCAAGAGGAATATAGAATAAGCATAGGATCAGGGTGGTTTGGGTTGGAAGAGACCTTAAAGCTCATCTCATTCCAACCCCCTGCAATGAGCAGGGACACCTTCCACTATCCCAGGGTGCTCCAAGCCCCATCCAGCCTGGCCTTGGACACTTCCAGGGATGGGGCAGCCACAGCTTCTCTGGGCAACCTGTGCCAGGGCCTCCCCACCCTCACAGGGAAGAATTTCTTCCCAATATCCCATCTAAGCCTGCTCTCCTTTAAGGCTCCTTCCCCTTGGCCTGTCACTCCAGGTCCTTGTCCAAAGCCCCTCCTGAGGAGGGGACACAGGGAGGTGCTGAGCTCTTCTCTCTGGGATTTAATGCCAGGATTCATGGAAGCTGTCCAAAGTTTTTATCGGTGAGGTTCAGACTGGCTATTAGGAGACATTTCTATACCAAGAGGGTGGTCAAACACTGGAAGAGGCTTCCTAGAGAGGCCCTAATGCTCTTTAATATTACAGTGCCATAACTTCTGTTCAGCCCTTAAGAGGTCAGGCACTTGGACTATAGGATCACTGTAGGTCCCTTCCAACTGGAAGTGGTTTTTCTCTTCTGTTTAGATATCCCATGCATCCCACTTCCATGTTTGAGGAAATGAGTCATGGGTCATTTGCTAGTAATGATTTCCATATTTGCTACTTACCCAAATAATCTTGCTTTTATTGTTAATGATTTCCATATTTGCTACTTACCTGAATAATCTTGCTTTTATTATTAATGATTTCCATATTTGCTACTTACCTGAATAATCTTGCTTTTATTATTAATGATTTCCATATTTGCCAGCTACCTGATTAATCGTACTTACAGACACACCTGTGTAGTGATTAATGTTCTCAGTGTACAGGAGTGTTAATGGCTCATTATGTGATTCAGGTGTTGTTTGGTTACTGAAAAGTCAAATACAGAGTCATAGCATCATTAATGTTGGAAGAGACCTTAAAGGCCATCAAGTCTAACCATCAACCCAGCACCACCACTGTGTTCCCCTTAGAACCATGTCCTGAGGTGCCATAGCCACTGCTTTTTGAGCACTGCAGGGATGGTGACTCCACCACTTCCCTGGGCAGCCTGTTCCAGTGCTTTACTACCCTTTCCATGCAGAAATTCTTCCCATTGTCCAAACCTCCCCTATCCCCTTGTAGTTTAGGATGTGACTTGGGCTGATGCAGAGATGCTTCTCCAGTGACACAGTCTCAAGCTGCATCAAGGGAGATATAAGTTGGATATTAGGAAAACTTTTTCACAGAAAGAGTCATAAAGTTCTGGAATGGTCTACCCAGGGAGGTGGTGGAGTCACCATCCCTGGATGTGTTTAAAAAAAGACTGGATGTGACACTCGATGCCATGGTTTAGTTGAGGTGTCAGGGCATGGGTTGGACTTGGAGGTCTTTAAGATCTCTTCCAACCCAGTCATTCTGTGAATTCAGTGATGAGGCAGAGCTGTGCTGGTTATGCAGCCGAGAGGAAAGCACAGGATTGCAAACAGGAAGATCATCCTGTGATTCTCTGAAACCAATCCCAGAGGAGCTGTGTCCTACCACATCCATCCCCATTCCCACTCGTGCCCGGGGAGGCTGGACAGTCGATCCTATCCATGGGTTTGGGACAGGAGTACCTTTAGCAGCAGGAAATGAGCAACCAAGTCCAAGCTCTGAGCTCTTTATGGGATGGGATTGGGCTTTGTCACCTCTGACAGGGCTGCATTTAAAAATCCTGTTTTTCTTTCCTAATAACTTACTCACTGTTTTTTCAGCTCAAAAGCCCTTTGGTGCATATTGTCCCATCAAGGAAGTGACTCAGAGCATCATTCACAGCACGGGGTTTGCAAGTTGTGATCTTGTCTAATCTGTTATTTTAGCTAAAGAGTGGTGAGAAGAGGTGGTGAATAATTTTGGAAGTTTTTAGAAGCTTTTGGAGGAGCAGAACAGATGGAATTCCCTGCAGCTAGAGAGGGATTAGGGGATTGGTGCTGGAGCATCTTGGGTGATTCAGTGTGCGAGGGGAAGCCTTGCAGAGACTGGACCAGGATATTCTGCTTTGGGGTGTTGTTTTCTCTCCAGAGGTTCTGTTGCTGCTTCCCAGTGTTTAAATGCATTGTTTATTTGTGCAGGTTGTCCAGGAAGACTGAGTTATTCTCATTTGGGCTATCTGTAATATGGGCAAATAATTGAAGATTTCACAATTAAATGTTACAGTTAAAATTGCCTTTGGCAAAGCATTGGCTGTTGGGAGATAAAGTGACCTTTCCTCTTCCCTTCCATTTATGATATTTCAGTTAATGTCTCCAGAACCAAAATCCTACTGCCTGAGCCTACTTTGCAGTCTGCACCTTTTCTTGCAATGGCTCCCCACTGCCGGAGGTTAGATGGGATATTGGGAAGAAATTCTTCCCCGTGAGGCCCTGGCACAGGCTGTCCAGAGAAGCTGTGGCTGCCTCATCCCTGGAAGTGTTCAAGGCTGGATTGGACAGGGCTTGGAGCAACCTGGGATAGTGGAAGGTGTCCCTGCCTGTGGCAAGGGGTTTGGAACGAGATGATATTTAAGGTCCCTTCCAACCCAAACCACTCTCTGATTCTAATGAGGAACTCCCACGTTTCAGGGAAGGCTGTGCAGTGCCACTGATGTAGCTGCCCATCTTTTTAGGCCTCCTGAGCTGGCAATCTTCTCCCAAAGATTTTTTTTTTTAAAAAAACCAATTTGCTCTCTCTCTTTTGGTATAAATAGACCAGTTCAGTTTTACCAGTAATTTGCAAGCTATGAGAAGAACAGTTCGGATTCATCTGCAAGTCAAATTACTTTAAAATTGATGATTAGGGAAGAAGCAAACTGAAATCTGAGTGGAAAAATGATGCCTCATGTGTCTTCATGTCTCATGCTGCTAATGAGAAAGGTGTGTGGGATGCTATGAAGAAATAAATGTACTTGGTTCCCCTAGAAAACTCTTGGCAATGACCGTGTGTGTCATTCATGTCCGGGTATGCCCAGGGGACATTTCCTTGTCATCTGTGCAAGAGGAAGCAGGAATTCAGGGAACTCATCAGCCATTTGACAGGATTTTACTCACAGGTGCAGCTGTACTTCACAAGAGTTCTTGCAGCTCCACATTTCCTCATTCCTGTATTTCAGTCCTCCACATGTGTCATAGCTGGGACAAGTGCTGTAAAGTCTGGTGCCACTTTGCATGGTGCCACAAAACCTTCTCTTCTTTTTATTACTACCAGGGAAATAATTGACTGTGTGGTAACAGTGAGGTTGCAAACAGCAGATATGATCTCAGGGACTGACAGGTGGCTGCTGTGGCTTGTAGTTCATATTGGACAAAATGTGGGAGAGATGTTTAATATCAGAGATGCACAGACTGGTTTGGCTTGGAAGAGACATTAAAGCTTCGATCTTGTCCCACCACCTGCCATGGGCAGGGACACCTTCCTCTAGACCAGGCTGCCCCAAGCCCCATCCAACCTTGAACTCTTCCAGGGCTGGGGCAGCCACACATTCTCTGGGCAACCTGTGCCAGGGCCTCTCAGCACCCTCTGAGTAAAGAATTTAATCTAATGCTTCCCTGTTTCAGTTTAAAACCATTGCCCCTTATCCTGTTGCTATTTGCCCACATGAAAACTCCCTCCCTTTATGGCATTTCCTCCACAATAAATACATTCCCTGTGTGTTTTGTTTGTTGATTTCTGCAGGTGGTGAAGAAGTGCCCCAAGTGCCGCAGTGATGTGAAGAGGCAGCGATTAATCCAGGTTTTCTTCTGGTCCTGATGGCACCCACAGAAAGGGCAGGAAGCCCTTTGTGCCAGCAGAAGGCAGTGGCTGTGCTCTGGCTCTTGCTGAGCAGGAGCAGGATGGAGGTTCCTTTAAATCCCTGTGATCCTTGTCTCTGGATTACGAGCTGAGCAGCAGCACAGATCGTTTTCCAGCAAGGTGATCAAGTCTGAAAGGTCTCACTGCAGCATACAAAGCAGAACATTGTCCTCTGTTAGAACTAAGTTAATTTTTTTACTTATTTTATCCTCTGAATTCTCCTGTGGCCGCTCTTAGGCTGAAATTTTATATCCTGGAGGCAGCTGTCATTTTATGGGCCTTCAGGTAATACTAGAGCATGGAAAAACCCAGGAATGCTCCTACAATGGAACTGAGCTGGCTAAGGAGGGCAGACTACCCATCCCTACCCCACTGGTGTTCCTGGAAGAGGTGATTCACATCCACTCTATGGGTTTGGCAGCAGCCATTGTCTCCAGTAGCAGAAGATGCTGAAAGGATCATTTTTTACAGATGAATCCCACAAGTGGATGGTGAGCAGAAGCTCCCTCTCATCTGCTGTGCATCCCAAAGCCTGATTCCATCATCCACCATGGTGGGATCTTTTGGAACATGCTTCTAAGGAGGCTTTATTCTTTACTCAGTGCTGGTATTTCCATGTGCCTGTGTTATCTGATTTGCTTTCCAAGAAGAAGAAGGAACTAAATGTTTTAAAACTTTTAAATTAATCAAGTTAGATGGGTTAAAAAAAATTCCTTAATACTTCCACTCTCTGTGAGTAGTGGATATAAGTGGTTAACCTAAAAAATTATATCAGTTTTAAATTTTCTGTAGCTGCTGTAAATTAGACTGTAAAGTAAAACTATTTTGTCTAAATTTGATTTGGTTAGATTAAGAAAAAAGTAATTAAAAAAATAACCAGATATAAAAATACTGGCTGTTGAGTTCTAATAGCTCTGGTAGGAGCAAGTGGAAAGCTTGTGCTCCATGGGTGGTTTTCATATCAATGGAATTTGGAAATTTTTATGTTAATTTTATTTTTAATAAAATTGAAAAGTGAGCTGCATTTTAACAGTTTCCTATTTCTCCTGGTTGTAGAATTCAAACCCAGTGTTGCTTCAAATCTCAGAGTTGCTGGCAGTGAAATGGGAGCTTTTGGTACTGGATTACAGTTAAGAAAGGCTTAGGCAGGAATTGAGGTAGTTCTGGGCTGTCATATATTCTAACATGTTTAAGTTTGTGGAGGAATATTACCTTCTAGCCATGTATCTATTCAGTGCAGCAAAACAAGAATAAATAATGCAGATGAAGTCACGGATGTTTCAAATGTGAGTGGGGGAAATGACAGAGAAGTGTTATGTAAATACAGGTGTGTTGCAAAAATGAACAGAAGAATATTTGGAGTGAGGCTGGGAGCAGTGAGCAGTAAAATGTCATTTTCTGGTGGGTAGATCAGTGCCTGGTCTCATGGGGAGGTCTCTCCCAGGAACTGCAGCTGACTGCTCGTGCCACTGGAGGGAAACCACAGCACAGCCATGAGGTGACACCACGGCTCAGGTCAGCTTTGCTGATGGCAATTATCTGCCGTGGGCTACAAAAACGCTGCCAGATGCAGCAAGACAGAAGGAAATACTTGAGAAGTGCAGTGGGGTTGAATCACCCCACACGCTTGGAAAGGGGTTGGCTGGGGCAAATATTATGGTGCTGATTTTTCCCCTCAGCTAGAGTAGTTTTAAAGCTGTGCTTTTTCCTGCAGTTGTTCGAGTCTGAAGACTGTTCAGACATGGGGCTGCTCTGTTCTGAGATAGGGCAGAGAAACAATGCTAAGGATATCTCAGTGCCTTCGAGAGATTCACAGGATGGTTGGGCTTGGAAGGGACCTCTGGAGATCACCCAGTCCAATCCCCCTGCCAAGGAAGGGTCACCTGAAGCAGGGGCACAGGAATGCATCCAGGTGGGTTTGGAATGTCCAGAGAAGGAGACTCCACACCCTCCCTGGGCAGCTGTTCCAGTGCTCTGCCACCTCCATGGAAAGCTCTTCCCTATGTTGAGGTGAAAATTCTTGAGTTTTAGTTTATAGCTGTTGCTCCTTGTCCTGTTGCTGAGCCCCCTAAAAAGAGTCTGGCACCCCTTGGAGATATTTATGTGCATTGATGAGATCCCCTCTGAGCTTTCCTCATACTAACCAGGCTCAGCTCCCTCAGTGTCTCCTCATCAGAGATGCTCCAGGCCCTTCATCATCTCTGTGGCCTCCACTGGATCCTCTCCAGTCACCCCTTGTCTTTTTTTACACTGAGGGAAAACTTGCTGAGGGTATTTTCTCTCCCTTCACCCAGGGAGCTCCTTCTCTTCATCTCTTACTCTTCAGCACAGGGATTATCTTGCTGGAGAGGTTTTACAGTCGCTGCTCTTCACCAGCTGAACCCCCCCAGACCTGCTGTGAAACACACCAGTGTCCCACCAGCAGATCTGCCAGTGCAGATGGGTTTGGTTTGGGGTGGGTTTGCTGGTGCAGTGGGAATGGCACTGCAGAGGATCTGAGAATCAATCCCTGCTGTTAATCAATCCCTGCTGTCAATCAATCCCTACTGTCAGGGGCTGGGGCAGGACAGATGGATGCTAACAGGTCCTGGAGATGGGAGAACTGGATGAACTTTGGGTCCCTCTCAACCCAAACCCTTCTGTGATTCCATGAGACCTTGAAGAAAAGGGTCCCCAGCAGTCATGACTGTTCTGTCATCTGGAAACTTGTTGAATTTACAAGAAGGAAGGACAGGGGCAGTTAATGAATCATAAAGAACAGAAAGTGAAAAAACTGTTTCAGAAAAATCTGTATTGCTTTAGGTGCTTAGAGGAACTGATGCAAATTTCTTAATGCTTGAGGGGATAAAAAACTATCCCGGACACTCCTTGCTGATTTTCAGGAGCAAATGACACATGGCTTACAGATCATGAAGGAAGTAGAGACTAATTTTTTGATTGCCCTTGCCTTGCAGTGCTATGACTAGACCTGGAACATTGTAGTGTGTCATTGAACAAAACTTTCCTGCTGTTTTTTTCTCCTCCCCAAAAAACTGAAAGGACTCACAAAAGAGACCAAAAACAGCAAAGCAAAATGTTTCATCAGGAAAGAGATGAGCCCTATCTATGGCTGGCACAGTGGTTACTGATAGGAAGCGAGGGATTTCTTTGCTTAACAGAATTCTCTATGACTACGACAAGAAACCTTATTTTGGAAGAGTAATTTCAGAAGGTGGTGCTGCTGGACACCCTGGAGTGTGAGACTATACCCTGAATGGGGAAGTGAAGTCACAGCCATGGCAATGTGATGCTGAATTCCTTTTTCTATCTACCTCCACTGGTCAGAGTCAGTAGTGAGTTGTGCTGTTGCTTTCTGGTAATCAGGCAGTGACCCCTAAACCCATTCTGGGCGGTTTGTTGGACCAACAAAAGAACAGACAGAAAAAGATTAATCGAAGGTCATTGTTCCACCAGACTCTGTTGGAGTCTGGGGAAGTTGTCTGGGAAAGCCCTTTCTGTCCCATAAACGCAGTGTTTCACTCTCTAGGAGCATCCATCTGACACATTTTTGTTATTATCAAATTCACAACAAAAATAATTGTTGATGAGGCATCGCAGTGCAGCGAGGAGCTGCGGACTCAGAGTGTCCCAGCAGGGGCATGGCTGGGACACAGGGACTGCCAGCAGGTGCCATTCAGGATATAACCACCTGCTATTGTTTCATGCAACTGGGGGGTTCCATGTGAAATCCAGGGACGGAAAACTGAAATTGTGTTTCTGCCTGTGGAGAAGGAAACGTTCTGTGGCTCCTGGGCGGTCAAGCCTCAGGCAGAGGGACCCCACTGAAACTTCCCAGCTGGGTGTGCTCAGATCAGGACTTTCTGCTGGGTCTAGTCTAGTGGTGAGTTTCACCCGAAAAAAACATCAAGGGGCTGTGGCTCAGTGCCAGGGCAGGGCTGGGAGATCAGCTGATTAATTACTGAGCTGATGCACACTGACAGAGCAAAATCCCGGCAGTCCTTGGCTCAGGGATTATGTCAAAATGAGTTACAAGTCATCAGGATTACTTTGGACAGCTACAGGGGACCGAGATAAACAAGCAGTAAAATGAAAAACCACTTTGGAGTGGCCTGTGAAAATCAGCCTCTCACCTGTTCTGTGTAAAGTGCAAATAAATGCAGCCCAGACCCTGCTGTTGGACCATAGTACTTACCCCCCTTGGCTTCTGTTGGAGTCAGAGGATTTTCTTTAACCAAGGAGGATAGAAACTGACTTCACAGAAGGGAGCTTTGGATTCCTTCTGACCATTGAGGTTTCCTTCTCCTTCTGTGCAGTGAAGAACTGGGTTTGATTTTCTTGGTGAATGATGTGCTTAGCTCTTGTAGGTCTGACCTTTTAAGAGTGTTCAGAATAAAATCCATGAGGAGATTCTCCATCCTCAGCCCCAGTGGCTGAGAGCTGGAGGTGACAGGCAGAAGGCAGATGCAGAATTGTTAATTCTCTGCAGTGACCTGCAAGAGGAGCCAGCTGCTGACTCCCGAGGAGAAAAACCTCCACATCCTCTCAGTCCTCACTGTGGTCCCTTGCACAGACTTGCATTTGCTTTTTGAGCATTTGCTCTGGTTTTGACCATTCACCGATGTCTGTTCAGAGGGAATCTGGTGAGACAGAGCAGGACAAAGTGCAGGAGCCCCGTGTCTTGAAGCAGGCACTGGAGCACACGGTCTGCCAAGGCTGTGCCTGCAAGGCTGAGTTCCGTTTTCATTGGAATCCCTGGGGTCCAAGACTTACGGCACTGACACCTGTAGGGGATTTAAGTGCTGACCTCCTTAGCTGCTGGATCTTGTTGTGCCACAAAAGGTACCCTGGAGTTACAGCTGGAGTCGGTGTCATCCTCGGTGCTCCTGAAAGGAGAGGGCTGGGGCTCGGAGCCGGCTTCAGGAATGCAGTGCTCAAGCACTGAAGATCGGGGCTGTTTCGGCAGGGTCAGTGCCCTCGGAGGGTGCGGGACTGGGCTGGGGTCTCGTCCCGGAGCCCCTGGGCAGAGCCGGGGGATGCTTCCCACAGCGCCGGTTTCACTGCCCGCAGCCACGGCCGGGATCGGCCCCTCGGGGTGGGGGGGGCACACGGTGCCCTCAGCGAGAGGCAGCTGCTGTTACTGGGAAGTTATCTGGGGTTATCTGGCCGGGGAACAGAACGTTCGCAGGGGAATTTCCCTACCTTTCCCCTTGCCAGAAAACGATTTCTCACCAACCCCCTGTAAAACTTAAAGAGCTTTGAAAAACTGCGAATCCCACTCGCCTCCTTCCTCCACACAGGTAAATGAACTTCATTGCTCTGAAGGCTTCACTTTTAGAGGCAAATGCAGAAACGAGAGCGAAAGCGGCGCTCGGGTGAGGGAGGGCGCCGGGACGCGAAGGCGGAGCCGGTGCCGCCGCAGCGGGGATCGGGAAGGGCTCGGGGGCCGGGATGGAGTCGAGGGGGCCGGGATGGAGCGGCGATGTCACCTCCCCTTGCCCAAGAGGAGTCTTTCCCATAGGCCGGTGTATAAAGGCGCTGCCGGCCGCGGGGAGCGGCGCGGGGCGGAGGTGCGAGGGGAGGTGCGGTGAGCGGAGCCGGTCCCGGGGGATGGGATGGGAAAGGGGAGGAAAGGGAGACCTTGGCTGCTTCCCCATCGGCTCCTGTTCCCTCTCGGCTGCGGTGGGCTGGGGGTGATTTCCCTCCCCCGGGCGATTTCACGTGTCTGGCTGTGCGTGGGTGGCTCTGGGGGTGCCCAGAGCCTCGCAGCCGCTATAAGGCTCTGCTCCGTCCCTACGCTAGGGAGAGCCGGCATCTCCCTCGCAGGAAGGGCTGACTCGAAAGAAAGCAGGCAAGGAAACCCAGTGTTTCCCAACAGCCCTTCCATATCAGCCTCTACCTATCAGCCCTTCCCCATCTCCCTCTGTTTTTACGCCGGCCGGCTGGGTTGAACCTGCTGCTGCAGAGAGGAGCTCCTGCCCAGCCAGCAGCAGCCTCTGAGGAACCCTCTCTGTCTCCCCAGGTTTCTGGTTGCGGCGCTCGGAAGCCCTGGGTGCGATGCTGTCCTGCCACGTGCCGAGTTTGAGGCATCCATCCAAGGTAATGGATCTTCTGCTTGTCAGGCTGGGCACGTGGGCTTTGAAAAGGAAAGGGCGGATAAACAAGCTCTGGGATTCAGTTCTATCCTGAATATCTGGGTTTCCAAAACGTGTTAAAGATCCTAGGGAGCATGCTTTGTATCTGCTGGTTTGGAAAACTTCCCTTCTGCTTCTTGGTTTGCAAAGGTGTCTCTTACTGCAAGTGGTGGGGAACTGACTGGGGTGAAAGAGGGGAATGTGCTGGAGCCGCTCCAAGTTCTCAGTGAGGGAAACTGGGTTCTGAAGGCATCACAAATGGGTTTGGGAAGGATGCTCTGTCACCTGGGATGGCAAAGGAGGGCAGCAGCTGGTGCTTGGGCTGGGAACAGCATAGGGAGGGAGAACAATTTCTTGTATCTACAACAAGAAGAAGTTCTGTAACAGCAGCAGCCGCGTTTGCTGCTCCCGCCTCTGCCCGAGGATGAGCTCAGGGCTCTTTGCGCTGTCTTTGCCGTAGTGGATGGTCCCCCCTCTCCTCCTTTTGCTGGCTGAGCTCGCCTGCGATGCCCAGCCCACGTACCTGTGGAGGGACGCTGTGACGAACGAGAGGATCACGTGCCAGCAGTGCCCGCCGGGGACCTTCGTGGCACGGCACTGCTCCAGGGACAGAGCCACGGTGTGCGAGCCCTGCCCGGATCTGCACTACACTCAGTACTGGAACTACCTGGAGAAGTGCCGCTACTGCAACGTCATCTGCGGGGAGAAGCAGGTGGAGGTGCAGCAGTGCAATGCCACGCACAACCGCGCCTGCCAGTGCCAGCAGGGCTACTACTCCAACATGGAGCTGTGCATCAGGCACTCCGAGTGCCCGCCGGGCGCCGGCGCCCTGAAGCCGGGTAAGTAAGGCGGGCGCTGGGCATCCTCACCAGGCTCCTGTCACGCCCCAAAATCTCCGCGGGAGATAAAGATCAAGGACAAATACAGCAGCCAAATAGAGCAGCCAGTGCTTGCCCATAGCCTGACCGACTCCCTTTTAGTGCTGGTACTGGCACAGTGCCGTCCTTGCCGGCGTGCTCCTGCTTCTTTTCCAAGGAGGAATTTGGTTGGGTTTTTCCCCAGCTATCACTTTGAAAGCTTTTGAAATCCCCAGCAGCACACTTTGATGGGATGTGTCAATCCAGTTACCTGCCCCACCTGCCAAAGCAGGCAGAGCCAGGCTGGGACTTGGCCATCCCTGGAGCAGCCCCTGGCCCTGTTCCACAGGCAGGGGGGAAGGTCCAAGCTGCTCCTGATCCTCCATCAGCTCCCTTCTCCTAGCGCAGGCAGCCTGGGAGCTGGGAATGCTGGTTATCTGGGCTGGAAGAGGTGGCTGGTGACGTAAGGGCAGGGCTGGGGAACGTGTGTAGCTCTGGGGCCGGGTTTTGTGGTTTTTCGTTGAGCAGTTTGGAGAGGCTGTGTTGAAAACACGTGATGGACAGACAGCCAGGTTCCAAATCCACAGAACCAGCTGTGTTTTGACTCCTGAGTCTGAGACTCCATCTCCTTGTGTGACCTAAGTCCCAAGATATTTTAGGGGATTTATTTTCCTGTTGTTTCCCCAGTACGGATCTCTCTGGTCCTGTAATTGCTTGGAATGTGCATAAACTCTTCAATCACTGAGGACCAGGCTCTGCCTGGAAACCACAGCAGGGGACAGCAAACCAGTGTGGCAGCACCAGCAAACCCAGCAGCATCTTGCTTTACACTTTGAAGTGGGGAGGCTTTTGAAATATGGAGGCTTTTGAAGCATGGGGTCTTTTGAAGTCCTTCCATGTGTGGCCTGGAAGAGCTCCAGGCTCACCAGCCGGAGGGAAAATATCTGTTGTCTTCAGCTGATGTTTATGGTTGAGATTTGGGTTTTAGTTTTCTATAGGACATGACAAAGTGCAGTAACACAGCAATGGGGGAAGAAGATCTCCAAGCATTACAGACAAGCACTTAGAAATTAAACATGAAATTTGTCTGGAGGGCTGGCTTTAGGACTAAGGGGCCATGCAAGCAAGCTGGGTATTTGAGGAGAAGCTGTTTTTTTGTTATTATTATTTATTTTTTGCAAATGGCTTCTTGCATGGGGAGGATTGCACCCCAGCCCAGCCACCTGAACACCACAGCAAGGACTGAGCATCCAGCATGGTGGGCAGAGCCCTGGACCTGCCAGTTCTGCTGTCTGGATGGGGAAGGTGTGGACTGGGGGCTGTAGGCAGAGTTGCTGGTGTTTGGATTGGATGAGGGCTTTGATCTTTCTGCAATCCCCCCCGGCAAACCAACTTCTTTGCGATTTCCCATTTGTAAATAGTGGCTTAGGTGTTGGGGGTTATGTCTGGGCCTTAGAATCATAGAACGGTCTGGGCTGGGAGGGACCTGGAAGATCAGACTTCTGGGAAAGCCTAAAGGCGGCGGCAACAAGGTAGAAACTGCTTGTGATTTGATTCGCGAAGAGGAGGTGGAAGGGGTGGGAAATCTGCTGCCCCAGAGCCCTTCCCTCCGCCCCAGGGAACGGGAATGTTGCTTGGTGCCGGTGATGATGCTGCCGGTGTGCACGAGGGAAGCGCTGGCCCGGAGCCAGGGGAGCAGTGACCGCGCGGCCAGGACAGCCCGGCTTTCACCTCCGCTGACACTTTCACTTTCACTTGGTCGGGAGCCTCTGCCTCTGGGAACAGAAGGGCTGGCTTGGCAGCTCAGCCACCAGCCTGGCTGCTGGCTCCTGCCTGGGAGGTGGCCTTTTCATAGCAGATGAGATGTCCTCTTGCTGTCCTCACATGTCTCTGGGCTGCTGACCATTTATCAGCGCAGTGGGGAGGCACTGCTGTTTGCCCCAGGTGAGGACATGCAATTCCCAGGGGAGAGGCTGGCACTGATCATGTCCAAAACATCACCCTCATGCTTAAATGGTGTCGGGCATCACCCCCAGCTGCTGCCTCTGCTCCTGTGCCAGCTTGTCACCTGATGGTTCCGTTGTCTCCCCATGCACAGGTACCCCCTTTGAGGACACCCAGTGCCATGACTGCCCCCATGGCTTCTTCTCCTCCAACTCCAGCACCAATCCATGCCAGCCACACCAGGACTGTGAGCAGCAGGGGAAGGTGACCAACGTGCAGGGCAACAAGTACCACGACACCCTCTGCACGTCCTGCAGACCAGGGAGAGGCAACAGCACACAGGGATCAGGTGAGCCACGGGCACAGCATGCCAGGACTGATGCTGCCAGGGCGAGGGCAAACTTCCTCATGACTTTCTCCTACTTAGATGCAAATTAGGTGAAATGACTTGTAAAAGCATGGAGTGATCCATAATTAATTATAATTATGGATAAAATAGTCTGTCTCCTTTCATCTCCTTCCAGTGTCAGTCCCATAGAGCAAGGACAGGGTGCTGGGCTTAAGCAACAGTCACTGCACAGTGAGAACAAAGAGCTGACAGTGAAACCCTGCTGGATCTTACCAGGCACAGCTGAGGGTGCTGGGACAGGGGATAGTTTTGGCAGCTGAGGCACCCAGCTTGGCTGCTGGCACAGCTCCTGCACTCCTTTTCCTGGCTGCACCTGTTTTCTGGAAGCTTTTATGGCAGCCACAGCCTGGTCTCGTACAGGTTGAGTGGAGCAGAGCCCAAGGTTCATCAGAGCTGGTGCGGGGTGGATTTTGACCCGTCAGGTGTAAAAGTGGAGACGTGGTGTCAATCATGTCACTGTGATGGTGCTGAGCCGTGGCAGAGGTGGAAGCTTGGGCAGGAGCAGCCAATGGGCACAGATCAGAGAATCCCTGAATCCCAGGTTGGAAGGGACCTCAGGGACCATCTAGTTAAACCTTTCTTGGCAAAAGAACAGGGGAGAGGTGCAGAGCAGAGAAAAGGCTCTCTTCCAAGGGTGCTTTGTAACATGCTCCCTCCCCAAGTTAGGGGGTGAGAAAGGGACTGAAAAACCATCTCAAGGGCCCCCAAACCCATCCCAAGGGCCTGACGCCAGTTGAGGTGAGGCTGGAAGCTGTTTGGAACCACTTGCTCCACTCCAAGGATCCAGATATGGGAAACAAATTTCATGTGACTGGTCTGGATGGCAGTGTACCGTCACCCTAAAGCTTCCAAAAATATAATCAGTCATAAAGCCATAGAACAGCTCAGGCTGGGAGGGACTTTGAAAATTTATCTGGTCCAACCTTTCATGGGAAAATGAGCCTGGATGAGATTATCCAGTGCCATGTCCTGAAAATCTGAAAAGCAATGGGGACCTCATCACATCCAGGGGAGGTTGCTCTGGAATGAAAAAGTGTGATTCTTTCATCAGGATGAAGCTTGGTAGAAAAGCTTTAAAGAAAATCACCCATAGGGTGGTCAGGCACTGGAACAGGCTCCCAGGGAAGTAGTCATGGCCAAAGCTGTCAGGCATGTTGTAGGGGTTTTGGGTGGTCTGTGCAGAGCCAGGACTTGGACTCAGTGAACCTTGTGTGTCCCTTCCAACTGAGGACATGCCATGGCTCTAAAAGATTTTCCTCTATGGAGAGGGAAGGTGGAGGCTTCCCCCCCGGCAGCTCTCTCCTTTCCATCCTCTGCTGGCACCACCAGCACAAATGTTTCTCCTTACAAAGCCTGACTCACACCATGAGTTCCCTGCCAGGAGTGTGATCCTGACACAGAGACTGGAAAGCTCCGTCACCAGTGGGATGCAGTCCCAGGGTGGGGGATGGCCAGGTCAGAGCAGTGTCAGCAGCACGTGCGTCAGGCACCAGCCCCCGCGGCCAGACCAGCCCTTTGCAGATATTTATAGAGAGAGGAGGCCCCAGCAATGGGAGCTGAAGGGTTTTTTAAACTGCAGTTTGTTATGATTCCTCTCAGGAGGCACACAGGGACCTGCTCATCATCAACCTGAGCCTGCCGGAGAGGCAGAGCCTGAGCAGTGGAGCTCAACCCACGCCACTATGACCAGTGAAACCATTCCCAGTTTGCAATAGCTTGAAACTGGGCTAATCTCTCCCTGATTGAGTAATCCTTTGGCCTTGACCTCTTGAAAATTCTTTCTGTTTTCATTCTTTATGCTGGATGCACTCTGGCAGCTTCCACCAGCTGGGGCCAGATCTGTCCCATCCTAGCACCCTGACTGGGGCTGTGCTTAGGCCTGGTCCTGTTACAAGATTTACAAATCTGCGGGGGGAAACAGAAACTTTCAGGAGAAAGAATGTGTAAATACTTACTGCAATTACATCAGATTTGTCTGGGCTTTTCCTCTATTCCCTGATGGGGAGGAGCATGGAAGAGGTACACAGACTTTCTTCAGAACTTCTACACATTGTTTGCCAGCAACCCTGTGCAGGGTGTGTCACTGATAGGAAGTCCAGCCTTCCACTAGACCAGGCTGTTCCAACGCCCATCCAACCTGGCCTTGAACCCTTCCAGGCCTGGGGCATTCACCTGGCAGCTCCCTGGGCAGATGTCCCCCAGACAGCCTTGTCAGGGCTGTGCCCTGCTGTCCCGTGTCCCTTTAACCCCCGGGCTGTTTTCCCCCGGCAGCTGCAGGAGATGACGACTGCGATCAAGCCATGATAGACTTTGTGGTGTATCAGAACATCCCCGTCAAGAAGCTGAAGCGCCTGCAGCAGATCCTGGAGCGCTCGCCCAAGAAGCAGGCAGCATGGACCAGGGCAGCCATCCAGGAGAAATTCCGGGCTTTCCTCACTCACAAGAAGGAGGAGGACTCTGAAGTCACCAAGGAGCTGCTGGACGCGCTGCGCGCGGTCAAGCTCCACTCCATCGAGGAGAAGGTCCGTGAGCGCTTCCAGCTGCCCTGAGAGCATGAAATGGACTTTTTGGCTGCTCTTTGTTTTGGTTTTTTTCTTCTGAGGCTTCATTAATTTATTCATCTTTCCAAACACAACTTGAAAAGCAGCATGAGAGATGAGTGATGGAATGGCATCGTGCTATGGCAGCTATGTCACTGCTGATGGGATGGGATGGGATGGGATGGGATGGGATGGGATGGGATGGGATGGGATGGGATGGGATGAGATAGACTGTGTGAGTAGCAGCATCCTCTTGCTCCTGGGAGCTCATCAGGTGCTGGCCACTGATTTTCCAGCCCTCAGCAAGGGTCAATATTTTATCACAAGAAAAACCTGCATCCAGGGTCATTATTTCTGGCGAAGAACATGGTCCCCTTTATAGAAAACTGTTTGGCTTTGTTTTAAACTGTGTAAATTTGGGTTTGTTGGGGTTTTAGTCATTTAACAGTATTTCCCACAGAGGATTTGCTTGCGGTTTTTTGTCATGCTTTTGTTTGAGAAGGGAGTTTGCTGCTGAGGCACAGGAAGGGGGAGGATGCTCCAAACTCACTGGTACAGCTTGCTTGAAATTTGTTTCTTAACTACCTGTTTTAATACCACGTGTGAAAGATGTTTTCTAAAGAAAGAAACCAAAGAAGTTATTTTATCGTACAACTCTCTGTCACTCGAGTCCTTTCCTAGTCTCACTTGGAGGTGGTGTTGGGAGTCCCAGACTGTCCTATCTGACCCTGCTTACCCTGGTCTGTTTTTGGCATGTGCTTTTCCACATGTTGCCATCTCTGCCCATGGCATTGGAACAAGATGATCTTGAGGATCCCTTCCAACTCAAACCATTCTGGGATTCTGTGGTCACTCAGCCAGCTCCTGCCCCCTGAGCCATGGTGAGGCTGTGTGCCAGTGGGATGCAGACAGTTTGCACTGGGATTTATGGCCAGGGTGACACTCATGTCTCTTAGGTCAGTCCAACCATGTCCCCAGGAGCCCCAGCTCTGTCCCCAAACCTGACTGTGTGCTCAGTTAGCCAAAAACTGGGCTCGGAGCAGTTTTGTTGACTGCAGGAGGTTTTGTTTAAACAGATGTTGCTTAGGGAAGTCAACAAGAGTGACCTCCTCAGGCATTTTCCAGCCTGTAGCAATGATGATGCAGAGCTACGTTTTATGCCGTGAATGAGTTTGCCTTTTTATAGCTCTTTTTAGTGGAGCAGATGCCAGGAATAGTTTGTAGTTCAGCAGAGGATATCTTTCCCCAGCTTGGAGCTGTTTAAAGCTCTCTGAAGCGGGTGCTACGTGAAAATGCCCCCGCACTTCCCCCGTGCAAGGAAGCTGTGGAGGGAAGAAGGGAATTTTTCCCTCCCCTCACTGCCCACAGAAACATTCCAGGCTCTTCCTGCTGCAGTGACAAGTTAATCCATGGCAGTCTGGATGACAGGGGATGATCTCAAGGGGCAGCGCTTGCCTCTTCGCTGCTGCAGAGCCTGGGAGTCCCCAGATGTTGGCTCACACCTGCCTGGCACCACAGGCTTGAACTGAGGATCCCAGGCTTGAACGGGGACCCCAGACTTGCAACGTCTCACCCAGTTTTGGGCTCTGAGGATGAAGCAGCTCAGTGACCCTGGCATTGTCCTGGGTCAGTTCAGCCAGGGAAGAAAAGAAGCAAATGGCTGAAAAGCAGCTGAGGGGAGCACTCATCCCTCTGTGTTGAGCCTGCGCTGACCCTGGGAATTCCCTCAGTCCTGGCAATCTCCTTGGAGCTTTATCAAGCCTGGCCTTGAAATCCTGCCAATGAGCTTCACAGGGGACCAGAACTTCCCTTCCCAATGCTCAGTTTTTACCATGTCTGATCTCTGCCCTCCCAAGCTGCTTTATCCCAGTGGGATGCAGCTCAGTCCCTGAGTGTCACTTACTCCGAGTCCCTTGGCAGCAGCCAAGTGCTGTTGGCACGGTCTGGGGCAGCACACGAGGAGGGTTTCCATCGGAGCACTGTGAGAACTGAAGCACAGCTGCAGCACTTTGCTCCAAGGCAGAGTGCAAGGCAGGACACCCAGTGCTGATGGGTTGAAGGCTGGAGCAGCCGGAGCCTCCGGCGTTGGCTGCAGCTCCTTGAGGGATTCCCATCCCGCTGCATTGCAGTTATCCTGACTCAGCACCAAGGATGTGGACTCCTTGGTCTGAAGGGGAACAGGAATGGAGAGCTGTTAGTGCAGGAACTGCCTCCCACACTGAATGAGGGCCCACCATATCTGACCCTCCTTAGGGCACCATCTGGCCCCCTTGTGCCTTGCCAGGTTGCAGTGGGGACCACAGAGCTCAGCTGGGTGAAGCAGGAGTGGGGGATTAAATAATGAGAGAGCTCAGCCTGTGTCAGAGAGCTCTGCACTCACTGCCAGGCTTCCCCTGCCACTGGCCACTGCAGCACCGAGGGGCTGGCAGGGGATGATGCCCTGTGCCACCAGCAGCTCCCCAGCTTGGTGCCACCAGCCTGACTGCTCTTTCAGGTATCTCCTGAGCACCCACGTGTTGTTATTGTGTTCTGTTCAGGGAGCCTCTCCTCAGGTCTCCTCCCAACCCTGTACCCCTCATTGTCAAGTTAGCTGGAATTTCTGCACAGGGAATTTGCTTCTCACATGGGCTTGTAGGCAGGTGACTGAGGAGGATCTTTCTGATAAACATTAACCTTTATGAGGGTGGCCAAACACCCTGGCATGTGAGTCCTGCTGGGCTTCCAGGAACTGGGCTTTGCTGGAAAAGCCAGGATGGGCACCGAACAGTGAGCACTCTCAAACCACCTGTGGCTTGATCACAAGGTATTTCACCTTTTCAGCTAATTGACATTAAGAGGATAAAAGCCCCTTTTGGTTTCCCCTGAAGTTTCCAAAGCCTGGAGAGAGAAGAGGAAGAGTCAGCAGCGTGAGCTTTTTCCAGATGGTTTAAAAGACTCTTCCCTCCTAAGCTGTGGCAGAGGAGAGCACATGGTAACATCTAAAAGTAGATGCAGTGCTATCCCAGGATGACTCAGATATTTAGTACTCAGAAGATAATTTTCCAAATGCTGTAAGCACTACACAAAAAGCCAAGCCCACGCTGTTCTCCACGTCAGGCTTCCCACTGCTGTTAAATGCTTAAGCCCAGATAAAATCCCACAAAACCACTGGTTGGCTTAAAGGGCTGAGGTTGGTCAGGTTGGTGCCATGGGCTCCTTGGCCACCTGTTACCACAGCCAGGTGTGGCAATGACTCAGGCTGGTGGTGATGCCTCAAACCCCAGAGCACTGGCAGCAGGAGCTGACGTGCTCCCAACCTGCTCGTTGCAGGAGCAGTTGGGACACGTCTCTTCTCATCCAAGGAGAGCACTGCAGGTGCTGGCCCAGCTGCAAAGTTTGGAACAAGGTCAGGGAATTACTAACGTGAGTGGAAGGAGTCAGAGGGAGTTTTTCTAGTGAGGTCACACACAGCTGGCTCATACCTGGGCCTCCAAGGGTGGAGAGCCAGGACTGATAGAGGAAACAAAGTGGGGGAATTTTTGAGTTGTGCAGAGATGCAGAGGGGATGAAACCAAGGCAAATGCACAATTTATCTTGTTGAAACAGTCTGCAGTCCTCTTGGCCCTGAGGCTGCCACCTTGTCGTGCACAAGACAGGTAAATTCACTCTCCTGCCTGCAGATTTAGCCACCCTCCCGTGTTGCTCAGCAGCTGACAGTGGGCTGAGCCCTCCAGGCTCCATGGGAGAGGACTCAGGGAGTGCTAATGCACATCAAACTTGTTTGCATTTGCCCATCACTATTCCAGAGGTGCCAATTTTATCTTATTTTGAAGCCATGGCCACAACTACAATATCTATACACAACACTCTCCCTGTTTAGAACCACGAGCCCTTGATGTGTTATTGTCTGAGTCAAGAAAACAACCCTTGAAAAACCCTTGTTTACCCTTGAAAAACAATTATAATTACACAAAGTTTAGGGAAAGAGGGCAGAAAACCCGCTGTGTCTAAGTGACTAAGCAGTATTGGGGATCCAGACCTCACAGCGCCGTGTGTGTGGGGAGAACTGAGGTCTCTGTTGTGGTGTCCTTTGTCACTGCTCACCCAAGCATCACCCTGGGCCATCCAGTGCACCAGCATCCTGTGCTTCGTCTGAGCATGGAGAAGCTCCAGCAGTGTGGTGACTTAGCTGTAAGATGGGAGTAGAGCTGGGAGACTTGATCATTTTCCTATGGAAACACAAGGAACGACAACTTCCCAGCTATTGCTGTGAGGACATGAGCTCAGTGAGGATGTGTGTTGGGTGGTCAGTGCTGCTGAGCCTCAGGCATGTGGATTTCAGGGTGGTTTTGAGTGGGAAGTGTAAGGCACCAGATAAAGAGTCCAGATTGGCTTCAGGGACTTGATCCAATGTGCTTGCTCAGCCTCGGTCAGATCACACAGATTCCTTGCTGCTGGTTTCTATTTCTGTCTCTCTCTACTTCCTCCTGTGGGACTGCAGCTTGGCAGGTGATTTATTGGACTTCTTTCGATCTTCTCAGAAGCTGAGAGCTCTTTAGCTGGGAAACTTGGGAGATAAGAATAGGAGTGTACATTTCCCACTTCATGACTCTGAACCTTAAAGGAAAAATCAGCTCTGAGAATATCAACCCCAAGTTCTCCTTTCACACAGTTTCATGTGTTGTGTGCTGTCATGTCATGGAGGAACAACCTTGCCTGTGACTCAGCACCTCTTGTCTGCAGAGATCCCCTGCCCTTTGACACACCACATCTACTCACAGGGTACTTACTAGTCTTTCACAGCTTGTGGTGTGGGCTATCCCATGATCCTGCCTCTTCTCATGGCATGGAAATGAGCTGTCAAAATTTCTGCCATGCTGAGGATGTGGGTACAGCTCTGGGATAGCTTATTCCTTGCCACGTGGGATTGGTTGGTTTTGGTTTTTGTCCTTTCCAGGAGGCCACAGCTGCCTTTGCCCCCACTGCTGTCCCAGCAGGGCAAACCCCTGCTGGTGGTCAGTACTGGGGGTTTCATGTGTAACTGCCAATATCTCAGTTAAAAATCAGCCTTGTTTTTGTCAGAGGAGCAAAATCATTCAATAGAGCAGGATACACCTCAGTATCCTCCAGGTCTTCTTGTTCCTCTGGCAGAAGAGCCCATCTGAAAGCCCTTGATCACAAAACTCAGCAAAAGCTCAGCATGGAGTTGAACTTGATCATCCTTGTTGGCTACACCCAACTCAGGACATTTAATGATTCTCTGAAATACTGACTTGCCCATACATTCCTTTGCTTGTTACTGTTACAGGCAGTGAGGAGGTGCTGTGCCTAACACCAGCTTCTGGGAACAGCAAATTCCTTACTCCTCCTTATGACTGCCTTATAGAATGTTTTTATTCTTTGTGGGAGTCTGACTCAAAAAGGAAAAAAATTTAATGAAAATCTCCAATGAAATGGCATCAGGTTCTCTGACTTCTGAGAACTGGCAGAGGAGTTCCTGGCTATGAACTGAACTGCGATGCAACAGAAGCAACTCCAGAAGTCTCTGTTTCAGGAAGGCACTTAAGGATGCACTTAATTTTACAGGGAATTTAGTTTGCCTTCAGAGAAGTGCTTCTGGTATGTGCTGAATACAGATGGCTTAAGGCTATACAGAGTCAGAGGCTTGGGTTATTTCCTCCAAATGTTTAGCATGAAATGTGTTCAGATGAAGGATAGATTCTTCAAATGATGGAGAACCACAGAATCCCAGAATTCCAGGTTGGGAGTGACCTCAAGGATCATCTAGTCCAACCTTCCTTGGCAAAAGCATAGCCTAGGCAAGATGGGCCATGCACAAAAAGAAGTTACTACTCATGTATTAGCAGTGTTAGTGAGAATACTACATATTGGTCCAGAAGGGTTTTGTTTCAAGGAAAGGATCCTGTGTGCTCTGAAGTGAATGTATCCACTGCCTCACCTTCACAGCTACCTTGGGTAAGACATGGGCAAGGTGAGACTGCACAGACATCCTCAAGAGAGATGCGAGGAATGTGGTATTCAAGAGAACCCTCATAACAACACGGAATTTTTGAAACTCATTTGGCATCAGCAGCTTTAAGAAAAAAGTGCAACCAAGAAGGAATGATGAGATTCCTGCCTCCTGATTTTTTGTTTAAAAAGAATGTCAGGCAGAATTCCAGCACTGTGTAATTAACTACCAATGTTCCTCCTCTCGTTCCTTCCAGCTGATGAGTATCCCATTTATGAAAAACCTTTAGGTAATTTTTTCCCCCGGTGCTATTGAATTGCTGTCCATGTTTTCTGCACCTGATCTGCGTCATTTTCCACTAGGTCTGATTCTTTTCAGTACTAGTTTGTTGCTTTACCAGGAATTTTAAGCATCATTCTCTTCTGACGTAATGGGTGAAGGCTTGTGATCAGATGTAAGTTGTGCAGATGAAGTTATTTGAGAGCAGACACTGCTGAGAGCTGGGATTAGATCCTCATGAAGGCAGTTTGGGAATAAAAAAATCTAGAGTGAGTGTAAAAAAATGAATGGAAAGCCCCCAGGAGTTGTCATGGAAGCTGGTTTTACCAGGGGAGCAGAGAAACAACTCCCTTAGGGATTGCAGAAGCACAAAGAACAAAACCCAAGGATAAATGTGCAGGAAATGCCCAAGGTCAAGTAAACAATAACTGGTGTTATCCACCAGGAATGTTTCACATGGGATTTCCAAGTGTAAAATTACAGTGTAAAAAGCACCTGATCCAGTTTTTCTAGCATCCATTGTAAGAGCTCAGCAGAGGGGAAAGGCTCTTGGCACCATACCACTCCCCCTTGTCTCTCAGGAGAGAAATTTGAGGCAAATTTGCATAGAAAACTGTGCCAGGAGGGAATTTTGAGAGGTCACCCAGCCTAGAACCTGTCTGCATGTCTGGGGCAATTCATCCCATCTTCATTAATTGATTAATTGGTTTTGGGAAATCTATAGACAAATACTCAGGCATCTGAAAATAGCCCCAAAGCTGAAGGCAAACTGAGCCTGTGGTGCTGCTTTGGGTAAAAGCTGAGGAGCAGCAGCAGAGCTGGACATGGAGGCAGAATCCATTGTCTTTCATATGTGGACACTGCTGGCTATGGCTGCCAGGAATTACCATCCACATTAATCAGATGTTTTTATTTAAAGGGATATTTGTCAAGTGCAGTGACAGTACCACTCTGCTTTTCTCTAGAAGTTCTCTCCTTGACACCATCTGCCAGTAGACACATCCATCCCAGGATACTGTTAAAAATCCAGTGAAATACTTAGATCAATTCTGAACCCACCAAAAGTATTTTAAGGCAGGTTTCTAGGTGAGCCTTACATTTCCAAACCTGTAGTAGTAGGTCAGAGTCAGTTAATCAAGAACACTTCTGGAAATCATGACTAACCCAATAATCTCATACACAGCTGAAACATCACTGCCAAAGAGACTCATTCAAGATTGTGATCTGTACTGTAACAGCAGATCCTTCCCTAAACAAACTGCTGGATTTGCTGGCTGTGTCAGCAGTACACAAGCAGGATGGTAAGGAAGAGACTAAAAATAGCTCAGTTAGCAATAAAATCATCCTACAGCACTGGACATTAAGTCCACTTCTTGATACTGGCTTGATTTCAGTTTATCAGAGTTGGAAGGATGGCTGGGGCACAGACCCTAAAGAGCCTCTGAGCCACTTTCTGAGACAGATGTCAGCAGCCAGAGACTGGACTAAGATGCTGGACTTACTCTGAAGCTGGGTCTGATTTGTCTTGGCATTTTCCTCAGTTCTGTGGGACAGAATGTCGTGAGAAGCGGGATGAGCTGTCACCTCAGCACCACTGCAAGGCAGACCCTCTGTGCACATGTCAGCGCTGCCTTGCGTGAGGACGGACAGGATTAGCTCAGACCAGCTGAAAGTGCTGTAACTCAGTTACTCTCTGTCCTTCCAGAGTTCCAAATGAAGATGGAATTGCCAGCAAACAGGCAGCACTGAGACTCAAAGATTCTAAATGCCTTAGAAGTGGTTTTTTAGCTCTTGCCTCCTGCTGCTACCAGCTATTGAATGCTAGCGTAGGAAATTCCTGATGGGTGAGAGAAATGTAATCATCTGCCAATGCTCAAATAAGGCAAGTGGGATTCTCTGCTGAAGTAATTCAACTCTTACCTTTATGTCATGGACAGCATGCCAAAAAGGAACGGGGATTGCAAAGTGCGGATGACCAATCTGTTTCCCCTTGGGAAGATAAAGCAGCTCTTTAGCAAATAAATTGCTGTGAACAGGCATGGGTATAACAGGTCCAATGCCAATGTATCAAAAATCTGGAAAACTGACTCAATTTGAACTTTGAATTCAGAAACATTCTTACTTTGATTGAGGTTTGGTAGAGGAGTCACTTGAAACAAAAAAAAGGCATTTCAAATAAGTCTGTGCTTCCTGTAAGTATAAAATGTGACAAATTATGAAATTTCTGATCAAAATATAAAAAATTGTCCCATCTGCTGGGATACTGCTGTGGAAGGTCACTCTCAATTAGAGTGAACTTTACACTGGTGGTTTCAGAGAAAGTCTCCCTCATTTGCTGTGGCCAGAGCACACTCATACATACCTATCCCAGCTTAGGCACCTCTCTGGGAAAAGGGACTCTCCCATGCCTGAGAACTTGGAATCCTGAGGTCAAAACATTGGCTTTAAGACACCCTGGTGATATGGACCACAAAGCAGTCTGTGTCTAGAAACTGTTTAGTCCTTTCTGGTTTCCCAGGGAAAAAAGAGAGCAAGAGATCTGAAAACAGTATGTGGAAATCTTGGAAAACCCCTTGTGACCCAAAGAATAGACATTCCAGCTACTTGACTAAAGTGTTTTGACTTTCAGCAAGTTACTTTTGTTCATTAGTTACTGTTTTACATCTTCAGTTTAATTGTCAGTACCAACTCTGCCAAATAAAAACAGCCAGGGCCACAAAGTCACCTTGAAAACAGGCTTTCCAAATGTTTTCCAAGAGCCCAGTGAGAGAGATGCTCCTGATAATCAAAGGCCACGGGTTCTCCAAAACTTTAGTACTCTTGAAAATCTCAGCCCTGCATCACATGCAGCACCCAACAAAAGTGGCACTTCCTACAGTGGGTGAGTGATTTCCAAGGGATCCTCCACATTCACAGAACACACAAGAGAAATGACTGGGTCACTAGGTTTGAAGGAGCCTTACTTCTCTTATTGAGAAGCCAAGATTCTGCTCTTCAGTTTGCAATTTTTTTTTGCTGGCTTCATGAATTTAACGACACAGCCCAGCTGCCTTTGTGCTTTGACCCAAATGTGAGCAAATGAATGATGTTCTCTCTCAAATCTTTGTGTTCCATGCAGGAAATTTAGCAGAAAGTTCTTTGACAGATGCCAACTAAGAGACTTTAAACAAATACTACAGACTGGCTCAAGTACAGCTTGAATGATGGCCCCTTCATTATGTCAGCAAACAGCACAGAATGCTCACCAGAGCCAGGAGTAAATAAAACAGCAGAGGAGCAACACCCTTGCCAAACCACCATGAAATTCACGTAAAAACTGATATTCAGGGAAGTGATAATGATATATCAGCAGATCCAGCTGAGTAGGTGTTGTAAGCACTGAGCACTGTTTGTCTTTTGAGGGCTGCCTTTCTGTTTTTTCCTACATTAAAAAAAAAAATAAGGGCTAAGTACTGCTGTTCCCAAATACCATTGTTTCAGCCAGGGAAGTTCAAATAAGTAGGAAGCTTTATTGCATACTGATTTTCTCCTGCCTAGAGGTTGTTTTCAGCTTAGAAACAGCACAGAAAGGGCCTTGATTCACTCCAGTTACAGAAGATCCAAATTACTCTTAGGATTAAAGAGAATGCACAAAGAGACTGGCAGTCAGAGCAAGGCAGTGCTTCTGGAATCTGTGTCCCGGTAGGAATATCCATTTCACCCAGCACAGCTGGATTTGATGAGGTCTTTTCCAGCCTTAATGATTCCATGACCCGATGACCACTGTGCAGTTGCTGGTTTCCACATCTGCTTTTGCCACAGGGCAAAGTTATGAATCAACAAGTGAAAATCAAGTTCTAATCAACACTGTCTCTCCCCACTACACAAACAGCAGCATAACAGGGCCAGTAACAGCCTGCAGGAACACGGGGCTGGAGCAGCAAGATCTTCACAGTCAGGAGGAACAGCCATTCCTCAGGCTCTTCCTCCCCTTCCACATTCACCTACACATTTCCTTCAGGAGTTCCTTCATGCCACCAGCCTCCAGCCTGTTAGACTAACAAATCAGGAATCACAAAGTAGGATAGTAGAAAATTAAGTCTTTTGCATTGGCAACAATGTGTAGGTTGCTACATAGGATGCTCGGAGGCCAATGACAATACTTAATGTAAGAGATTCCCACCCCCCACCCAGTTGGAATCCTTGGCTCAAGTGTTTTTTAGACACAGAAAGAGAGTATTTGTCTCCAAACTCAGGAAAGAATCAGCTGTAATAGGAATCCAGTGGATCACCTTCTTTAAAGGGAACACAAAAGTGTGTGGAAAGAGACTGTCCATTGCTTGGCTGGCTCAGAGTTCCTACGTGATGTCCTTCTTTCTCGGGGGGCGGTGGATGTTCCTCACCACACACTTCACCATCCATTCAATCCCTTCGTTCACCCCTTTGCTAAGGAAGTAAGACAAGCAGACAAGGTTTTAAAATAAACCAACAACAAGAAGCAACCAAAACAGAAACATGGATCATATAGGCCTTAACTGAGCCCTCACATGAGGAAGAGAGGGGCTCTACACAGTTATTTGTTGGCATTTCTGTGTTATTTTTCACACAGGCAAACAACAGGGATTTGATTTCTTTTAGCCCAGCAATATATACCTTCATCCTTTATTTTTCTGGTGTCTGTGCAAGTCTACACCCAACTTAGTCACCAACTCTGTGGAAATCTTGGAATGAACAAGCATCAAACCCACCTGACAGCTGGTTTGAGGTTATTTTGCCACAGACCTCACACTAGTTGTATAAGACCTTGCAATCTTGGTTCCAGCTTTGTGTAATCATCTGTGCTGGGGCTGCCAAGCAAGTCACCACCTTGCTGGTCTGCACACCTCCCCAGCCATGACTTCCATGAGTTATTTATTCTTTTAGTGCAAGCTCAAACTGGAATCTTGAAAGGAAATTCCACAGAGATCAAAACTAGAAATGTTTGTACAAAAAAGGACACCACTGAAAAGGTTGTTTTTCACAAGGTTATTATCTAATACTTCTCTTCCAGTCAGTGCTTGAACATTGCTCTTGTGGTCATTCACCTGCTTAATGGCATGTGATTTTTAACAATGCAGACAAAAGATGTTTTTCATAGTTCAAGTTTTTGTTATCCTTTGCAGTAGCTTGTATAACAGAGAAAAAATTCCAAAGCTCTAGATTTAGCCCAGACAGTAATTCAGCCAGGAGTGTTTTCATCACCTGGAACAAAACTTTTGACTCATGGCAAGCAGCACTTGTCACTTAAAGAAATTGAAGTACAAAGAACAAAAGTATTGCAAGACTCGATACGCAATAATGATGCTGAGGTATCAAGAATCCAGTGGGTTGGTCAAGGTCGTGGCAATTAGGGTCTGTTTTAGTCATCAAATTTAAACCACAGGCATCCCCATGTAAGAGGAATCCTGGAAACTGTGATATCACCCCTATCACAAAGCTCATCTGCATGCCAAAGAATATGAAAGCAGAAATGTAATTATGGCAGCAGCAGTGAAGCATCACCCATTTCTCTGGCAGAGGCATCAACAGCTGCATTTTCAACTGACTTCTAATCTAAAAGCCAGGAGCTGCAGCAAACCAGTATCTGCAAGGATTACGGTGCAAGGAGAAGGGATGATACAAGACAACAAATATGCCTCCAAGTCTTGCTGCTCTCAGCCAGCAGTACATTTCCACTGTGTTTTACAGGCAGGATTTACAGATGAAGTTACTGAGCTGGTGCAAGTCCCAAGGATCTCAAACAAGTGTCTGTCAGTGCTGGAAGGAAGCACAGCTCCCTTTCAAGGCTTAATAACTCATGTAGTGCTGCTCATGTGTGACACCCCACAGCTGCTCAGTCAACCAATTCTCAGTCTACTGCTTCTCATACTCACCCAGTAAGGGCCGAGCAGGCTTGTGTCAGGCAGTCTCTCTTCCCAATTTTGTTAATGCAGTCACTAAAGGCTGTCTTGATATCAGGTATCGACAGACAAGTCTGCAAAGGGAACCAAAGTAGAGCTTGTTTGTGCTACAAGACATGGTGACCTTCTCCCACAATGAATCCTACCATGACTGCAGTCCTGCTTCAGTCAGGATGGCAAAGCTGTGAGGTTAAACCCACTCACCCATCAACACAGCAAATTCACCTCTTTGCAACCCAAAGAAATGAGCATATTCTTTTTCCAACAAAGAGAATGCTGTTTGCTGACAGTACACGCACTGCCTCACCTCCCTGATCCTTAATCTGTACAGTTCTAAGCAAACAGTCCTGAAAATGAGCACAACCTGCACCCTCTAAGGACATCCGTTCCAAGCTGCTCAACAGCTTATATTTACTGGGACAGTACAAGAGCTTTAATATTTACAAAGCCTTTTGAAACAGTGTCCCTGCCACAAGCCCAGCTGATTCTTCGCCAGCACCCTGGGCACTCTCACAAAACAAGCTGTGATTTTTCCTCAGTTCTCAGCACATTCCTTGGCATTACAGCCATGCCCACCAGCACTTGTCTGTTTGCATTCAGAGAAAACACTGCCAGCACTGAGTGCAGCACATTTTCTGATGCCTGGTGTCACTGTGCTCTTGACCCCCAGCAGGTCCTCAACTTCTGTGAGGCTGCCAGGAGGCTGCTGGGAACAACACAAATCATAAACCCCCAGTAAACCAGTGGGTTATTTTCCTCACATAAATCACAGTGTCACCACAAAAATCTTAAAGCTACAACAAAAGCAAACCTGCCCAACTAAAGTCTGGACTTGCACCTCCCTGAACACTCAGTGCTCATTTTTCCCTTGGAAGCCTTGGACAAGCCATTTAAGCACTTCAGCTAGCCATGAGCCCACCTTCCCTCCTCTGCAAAGACATTCTGGACCTTCAACAGGTCTCAAATATGTGTTTCAAACCTTCAGTCAGGCCCACACATGTGTTATGGACAAATGTTTACACAAATGCCAAACTGGACCCTTCGTGAGATCTGAGGATTGGCCAAGTGAACGTAAACTCCGACAGAACAAAAATATGAAAATTGTTACCAGCCATCCATTTGCAAAACACTGATTCTGGAGAAATTAAATACAGGAAATTTTTGTGGGCAACAGAAGTAGATTTCATTGCTTATACGTAGGAAGGGATCTTAAGAAATGGCTTGCAAGGAGTTTAACAATACCCAACTCACCCAGTGCCCTTGACTCCATTAACCATGCAACTTTTGATGACTGTACTTTCTTATGACCTCAGCTGCATTTTAAACTTGCCCTTTCAATCAATGGCCTGGAAACTGTATCCAAAAACATTACTGACATCATTCTGTAGAACCCTCACCAATTTAGGTCAGGATTTTTGGCAGGTGAAATATGTGCAGTTCATACAGATGAGCTGTCAGCCACAGGATAAACAGTTAATTAAAAAAAACCCAACAACAACAGTTACTAACTTTAGAGGGAGTCAGACTGGATTTGGAAGCTGGAATTCAAGCCAGTAGGTCTGGAAGATGGGCAAGAGATTACAACCACTAACCATTCTCTACTGGTTTGTAAAAGCTGCTCCCTTAGCCTGGTATGGTGTCCACTGCTCAGTAAGAAAGGCAGGTCCAAATGCTTCTTGGTTTAACCCAAAGCTCTGGACAAGTCAGTTACTCAGCTGGGAAGGAGAAGGAGCTGTATGACAGTAATTTTTCCCATCTTTGGTTTTTTCAGTCAATGAGACTTGGTAGCAGGAAGGTTAAATCTCAAGGCGGCTGAAATTGAGCAAATGTTTCTTGAAATATACTTGAAGCTTCTCAGAGTTTAGTATCATTGTATAATTATATACTTTTGAGTAATTACTCTTCTTCTCGAGTTTACCTTTCCTTCTCCTTTTCTGAATGATGATACGTTTTAAAATATTTTTAAAATAAATCAGATAAAGTGTTCAAGACACGAAGTAACAACAGAGAGCACAGTCATGCAACCAGGCAATGAACTTCCCAACACTACCAGCAGACCAGGACACCTGCACATACCCAGCAGCACACAGAACCCACATCCTTAGCCTTGCCCATCCTTGAAGCCTTTAAGAGTCCAATTTTACCAGTGCAACTAACAATTAGAGCCATTTTTATCTCCCAGTATAAACCATTGTTATAACTTCTCTTTCCCACCTTCTGATAGAGCTGTGGCCTGTCCCACCTTCCACAGAGCTGCCCAGCCATGGCTTTCCATGGAAATCTGCATCAGAAGGAGTTTTGCTTCTGAGGAGACTTTGCACTATTCATGTTGTCACAGCAGAATGCCACTGCATCACCAATCCTGTCTTGAGGAACATCATTTTCCCCTTGGCATGAAGTAGAGCAGCACAGCAGAGGAGTAACACCACACTATCAATGCCTTGTTTTAGTGTTCCAGGGAAAGCCACGAACTGGAATCTCATGTGACAGCAGGGGATGAGGCAGATCATCCATCACTTCAGCAAGGGGCATCTGAGCTTCTCATGCTCAGGGGAAAATGTCAGCTGTGGCTTCCAAGTTCCCCTTCTCCCCAGCCACATTACAAAATATTTGTTTACAGATGTGTTTTGTTTCTCAGCTGCAAACCCATAACCTAAGGGCAAAGAAGGGAAGCTGGATCTGTGATCACATCAACAGTGCTCTATTACAATAACACAATCCACAGTGACCTTTCAGGAATGATGGTATCTCTCAGCCAGTTCACAGGAACCTCACACACAACACATGACAAACCAGATTTCCATCTCAGCTTCCTCCAAAATAACACACTGTAAAACGTCTTTTGATGCAGGCTCCTCCAGGCATAATCTAGCCAGGACTGAACCAAATTCCTCCTATGAAGGGTTCAGAACAGCATTACCCAAAGAAAGACTCAGCAATGGCACAGCTAAAAATCTATCAAGCAGCAAGGCAAGTTTTAGACAAAAATGGTTGCATTGCAGAGCCTCTGTCCATTTCCCAAATGCACTGGAGCAAAGACAATGCTGCTGCCTGGTCTCCGGTCAGGATAAATGCAGAAGCATGCATAAAACCTCAAGTAGAGGCTCTTCAGTCATCTCAAGAGTAATCAACCATCAGAATGGAACTAAAAGAGAAACAACAGCAAGGTGGATTGCCTAAATAAAACTATTTCACAAAAAGACTGACTCACCTGACCTATGCTCTGGGGCTACCCTTTTTATGAGTTTGTTTTAAATTAGAATTTAAGCTTCTTTAATTTTAAAGAAGGAATAGCATAGCCTTAATTTAAACCATCTTATGTAAATTAAAACTAATTTCACAGGGAAGCTGTGGGAGATCTTCAGTTGGAAACTAGAATGGCTTTCATGCAGAAGGTCTGCTTTTCTAACAACTGTGTGGAAATGAGTACTCTGCTACTCACCATGACTCTTCGCATTTTCCAGAGGCATGAGGAGGCTTTTCAACATTCTGGAGATTTCAAATTAAATTTCCAAAATTTATCTTCAGATGAGGATGGCATAACTTCCTCCCAGACATGGCTCATCATACAGCACCCAGTAATTTTCAGATTGTTAAATTTCAATTTGCTGTTTTTGACAGGTCATGTTTTTCCAGTATTTTGAATACTGTTGCATAATGAGCCATTCTATCCTCAAATTGTAACAGTTCATTGTAAAGCTTAGAAATATATGCCTTGTGTAAACCTTTCAACAGCTGCATTCACATCAAAACAGCAAATATCAATTCTGATTTTGCTGTTTTTCTGCAATAAGCCATATTTTCAAAAGTGGCATTCTGAGTTGAAAGGGAGTTCAAAGGAATTAGCAGATATTAGATATTTTATTTCTCCTACAAAGCAATAGTTCCTTTAAAAACCTAAACAAACTCCTTCCTGCAACACACATTTGACTCCGTTTTTAAATTATTTATAAAATAATCCACTTTTGAAGCCCCTGCTGAACACAGAGCATTCTCCTGATACCATAAAATATCACATTCAGTATTGTGAGAATTAGAATTTTAGGTGTTTTGCAGTCAATGACCATATTTTATCCTCTGGAATGACGAAATACCACTCATGCTTGGCAGTGCTGAGAGGACACAATGTACCCTGGAGTTCACAACAGAATTCCTAACACTTCATGCAATTTCATGTTGCATCAGCACTTTTGTTATCTTAATAACAGAATGTAAAGTTAAAAAACAAACTATGTCAGATGCACTATTTCTGATGTATTTGATCACAAGCCTTCTGTTGGCCTCTATAGACATCATCACCAAGAATTATCCTTAATCTCCAAATACCAGCAAGGGTAAGATACCACTGATCCTCCCTTATCATGGTTCAGGACAGAGGGATGCTGGTGACAATTTCCTACAGTTTTATGTCTGTAGATTCAGAGCAGAAAAATCTCTATCAATGCTAATTATCAGTTTTATTACAGAGGTCTTCCATTCTGCCAAATCAGAGGGAGAAACAGGCTACCGAGTTTTCTCAACCTTGTTTAAGTGAACCTCAGTAATTACTGAAAAATAAGCTATAATCCCCTTAGTGATTTGTTAATAGCATTGATGTCTCTTTGCTGGGTCCATATCCAAGATCATTCTGTAGCAGTGGACCTCTAAATATTCAGTGCAGGTATTTCTTACAAACAGGCAAACCTCAGGTGGGTTTAGCTCTGCTAATCTTTTGTTGTAGCTCTACAACTGCATGAAGGCACTAAGTCTGTGGGCTGGTCTTGGACCCTCCAGAAGGGGCAAGAAGTCAGATTTTCTTTCGAATGCCTGTTCCAAAACTCCTCTTTCTAGCAATTTAAAGAAGCCCACTTGTTCAATTACTTGTCTTTAGTCTGGTTATAGTGCCAGAAGAGCCAGTGTCTGCAGCCTGTGAGAAAATACATGGAACAACTTTCCAGGTCACTGCTTGGACCTTATCCTCAGAAGGTCAAGGCAAGAGTGCAGGCTGCTCCGTGTAGAAAAGTTGTGGGGTTGTACAGAAATACGAGAGTCAATATTCTGGTTTCCACAGAAAAAGACAGAGCATTTCCCCACATTCCAGAGACCACAGCAAAGTCAGGACCATAAATCAGGAGTTCAGTCTTGACCTCATGCTTTTACATGGAATTACATTTCTCTTATTTCTAAGACTAGATAACCTAGATAATTGAGATAAATTAGATCATCCAAAAACCAATCTGTGTTGTACTCATGAAGTGTAACCAAATCCTGCTTCAGAGCCAAGTGATTTCTATGGAAGTCTCACGTGTTTCCACAAGCGCAATCGCCTGGACAAGTGTAAAGTCCAGAGGAAGAGCCTGAGAAGTATTTACACCCTTTGGAACAGAGACTGACCCCAGCTGCCAGGCCTGGTGCTCCAAATCCTACTGCACGCCTCTGGCTCCATCTAGAGACTAGTCACTGCAGCTGCAGTCCTGGAATTCCAGGTACAATTTCCAGGAGGAAAACACGAAAATCACGACCACCTTGGGCACCCTCTTATCTTTTTTCCATGCTGAGGGAGGTGAGGATGGCCTGGGATGTGTCACCTAAACACTGCACCACCCACGAACTGTCAAACCCAAACCAAGAGCTATACAGTTCTGAATATGCTGGAAAGAATTCAAATTACACATTATCAAAAAAGAGCATTCCTTGCCAATTCACTGCTGTCACTGATGGAATGACCTACAACAAACAAGTGTTCTATTGAACAGATCTTATCCAGTTATGGGGAAAGGATGATTTGCTTCGCATACATCTGTTGTGCCATTCCTGAGTTTTAAAAGAACAGCATAAACAAAGTGCACTAAACATTTTTTTTTCTGAGTAAACAGGAAAAAACAGTATCAATATAGCCAGTCACGGTACAAGAAACACGCACCATATGCAGTTTGCTGTGTTTACATAAGAGTTCAAAACTACGTGCCTGTAGGAAGCCCATTCATGGCACTGAAAAAGGGCTGGAGGAGAAAGGAAAAAAATACAACTAAATTCAAAGCACTTATTTCCAGTGGTGGGAAAGTACCATAGGATCAGCTCAGGACTGTGGAACAAATTTAACATGAATGCAGAGTTCACCTTTTCAAGGCTTATTTGCTCATTTATGTAAATCCTCCATATTTTACCTCTACATCCTGCTTGTTGGCCAACACCAGAATGGGAACCCCTTCCAGAGCTTCACTGGTAATCATCTTCTCTACAAAGAACAGAAACAAAACCAGGTTTAGCCAGTTCTGGAAGTTGTACAAATACCTGGCACAGATTCTCTGGACAGAGGGATGAAGCCAGAGGCTCCTTCTTGCATTACAGCTTCATTTGATACAACCTTCCAGATCTATTTTGTTCACATTGTACTTACCAAAAGCTCTTTTGGACTCAGAGAGCCTCTCCTCATCAGTGGAGTCAATAACATAGATCACCCCGTGAGATTCAGCATAGTACTGGAAGGAGAACACAGATACTGGTGACAATCCACTAGGATCACTTGTTCTCTTCCTAATTTGATTTTATTTTGATACAGTTTTAGTACACGTGGAGGAGATCAACCAGTTAGAGGCAGCTGTATCCACAGTGTGCCTGGACAGAATGGAGGCACACAGCCTGTGCTGCCTGTTCTGTCTGCAGGCCTGATCAACACACCAGGTGGAAAAGCTCACCTGTGTCACCCCAAATCTCTATGGCACAACCCCAGATCTGGGTTGGTAATTGCTGTCTGTAACCAATAATGCAAATATTAAGCACAGAAATAGTGGAATCTCTGAAAAAGTGTTAATGCTAAATACTGGGGTTATCAATATGCCTGCATGATTACCAAATGACTGTAGTGGTTCAGTTCTAAAAAAGACAAAATGACTTCTAAAAGAAATCATAGAATCACAGGATGGGTTGTGTTGGAAAGGATCAACCATCTCATTCCAACTCCCTGCCAGGAGCAGGGACACCTCCCACTAGATCAGGCTGATCAGAGCTCCATCCATCCTGGATCCTTTGAACATTTCCAGGGATGGGGCAGCCACAGCTTCTCTGGGTAAGTTGTATAAATCAAATAAAACACAACCACATCTCTAACCTTGTCCCAAAGTGACTGCAGCTCCTCCTGCCCACCAAGGTCCCAGAACATGAGCCGAGTTTTGCCAACATCAATAGTTCCAACTAGAAGGAAGGAAAGAAGGGCAATCCAGTGAAAACTACGGGTGCTGTAAAGCACAGACGCCTGCACACCCCACTCAGAAAGCTGGGCTGGGACAGGCTTGTAGGGGAACAAATCACAGGCAGCAAGAACTTGCAACAACAGAGCAAAATCTGCACAGAGTGATCACAAGTACAGAGCAGTATCAGTGCAAATAATTCCAGAACTGGGCCAAGGAATGAACTCCAGGGAAATATAGTTTGATTGCACTAAAATAGGATACCTGGAGTTTTAATACTTCAAGAGTTTCTCCTCCTAAGCTAAGAAAGTCTATTTTATTCTCTACAAAAAGACCTGGACAGTTGGAAAATACAATCTCTGCACCCAGGAACTCTTCTGTCCTTCTGAATTCTTAAACATTTCAAATAAAAACCAGCTGTTGTCTAACTCTGCAAAAAAGCTGAAAAAATTCCACGTGGATTTACTTACTGTTTAAGCCTACAGTGGTTGTGATTTTGGACAAACTCATCCCTTTGTAGTTCTTGTTAAATCGGGTTTTAGTTTGTTCAAGGAAGGTCTGAAAAAGAATAAGGCAAAGTATTTACTGTCAAACATTTTACTGGCTGGGGTAATCCTACCCCCAATCTGTTTTTTCATTTCTGCACAATCCTGCTAGAGCAGATACTGCCCTACCTAATTTTGGACAAACCACTCTTCTTGCTCCCTATTTTAGCAAGGAAAGAAGGGATCACATGTGATTATGGGATTACCAAAGCCTCAGCCACAACCCTGAAAGCTTGTACTAAATTTAAGCAATGAGGAAAAGTTGACTGTTTGGCATGACATCACTAAAGTAACTCAGGACAGCTGAAGACAGATTGACTCTTGTTGGAAGATTTATCCCTGGAGAACGTTTAGGATTGTGTGTGCCCTCCACGGGGTGATAAACAGCACTTACAGTTTTACCAGCATTGTCCAAACCCAGGATCAGGACACAGTACTCATCCCTCTGGAACATGTATTTATAGAGCCCTGACAGCAGTGTGTACATCCTGCTCCTGCAACAAATGCCAGGAAATCAATTAACAAATTCCCAAAAGCCTCTCATGCCACAATGCAAGGTTTTCCCAGTGTCAGACAAATAAATGATGCTATTCTTTTATCAGTAACTCTCATTTAGGCAACCCCAGGAAAAATCAGAGATCATGAAAACAGCTCAAGATCAAATTTGGGATTTAAAGGGGAACTGAGGAAGGACTTGAACACCTCTTGCAGTAAATGTAAGACCCACATAAAACGAAGTGAACTTCACACAAACACAAAGAACAGGTATTTCGAGCAAGAACCTACAGAAGCTCACAGCTGTTTTTTGTGGTGCTGGATTTGCACACACAAGGCAGAGCAGCTTTGCTGGGATGCAGGAAGCAATGGCAGCAAGTGCTGCAGCTGACTCACATGCCATTGCAACAGCCCTTCTGTCCAAACACAGATAAAGGGAACCTCAAGGCAGAGCCTTTGAGAGGCAGACTGCGTGGTTAAATAACCACTTGGAAGTCAAATACCTTTACCTAAAGGGAAATAAAAGTCTTCCAAAGCAGGAATCGAATCGCGGCTTTCACGGTAAGGGAGGACAGGGCACTTAAGGGCTAGGGGCTTCAATCCCACAGGTACCGGGGCCACCCTTCGCCTCCAGCTGTGCGAGAGCGGGGGGCTCCTGCCGTGCCCCGAGGGAGCAGCCGGGCCACTGGCTGGGAGGAACCCCGGCCCGCTCCCCTTTAGGGACAGCGACTGGTCCCGACCTGCTCCTCCCTAACCCGGGAGATCCTCCCGCACCCGGGAGTTCCCTCCAGATCCACAAGATCCGGGAGATCCGGCCCTTTCCCTCCCTGCCACAGCCAGTGACGGCTGAAGGGGAACACCGGCCCTACCGCCATTTCCCCCTAATGGCCCAGCGCCACGTCCCGAGCCAGGGACAGGTCCCGGCCCGAGCTCCTGAGGGCAGCGGGAGAGGAGAAGAGCCCCGAGCGCGAAGCCCGCGGCCCCTCACCTGATCCTGGTGCCGGTGTCAGCGTTAGAGCCGGAGTCGCCTCTCACGACTCCCCAGCGCCACCAGCCTCCGCCATTCCGCGCCCGGGACTCTGGGAAACGTAGTCCTGTCACCGCTGCGATGACGGTGTGGAGGGGGCCTGTGGACTACAACTCCCTGAATGCCCAGCGCCGCCGGCCTCCCGGGGACTCCGAGCGCTAAGCGGGTGACGCGTTGGCGAGCGCAGGCGGAAGTGGGGGCGCTGCGGCCGGAAGAGGGGGTGTCATGGCGGGTGTCATGGAGGCGGCTCGCAGGGGCCGAGGCGGCTGAGGGCAGTGGGGCCGCCGAGGTGGCAGCAGCGGCTCAGGGAGGTGCTGCAGCCCTGGGGCTGAGGAAGCGCCCGGGCTGCGAGAGGAGTGGTGCAGTGCGTGGGCCCGGTGGGCGAGAGTGGACTCCATTGCACGGGAGGGCAGGGCCTGGCCTCTGCTCGGACTCTCCCGTCGCCTCTTGCGCCTGTTTCCAGCAGGAGCGTCGCCCTGGTCATTTCCGAGGGAAGGAGCGGGACGGCGGGTAGATGTCGGTTCTGCGGGCGAGGACTTGTTATCCAAAAGTGTTTGAGTAAACTCTGAATGTGTTTTGAGTTCGTGGAGAGGACGCAGGCAAAAGCGCCTTCGTTGTGCTGAGAATGGATGAAGAGAGTCTGGAAGCAGCGATCCAGACCTACAACGCCCAGCTGGAGCAGGTGGAGCTGGCGCTGGGGGCGGGCCAGGACCCATCGCAGCAGTCGGACCTGATCCAGCTGCAGGAGGACTTGAAGCAGCTCATAGAACTGACCGAGTCGAGCCTGGTGGCAGTGAAAAAGAGCAAACTTCTGGCCACTTTGGACACAGATGCCTCCTCCTCCTCCCCAGCAGGTCTCCCAGGGCAGGATTCTCACCTGGAGAGCTCTGCCCAAGATGAGGAATACGCTGCTTTTAAGGAAGCCATTGCTGGGCTTGGAACAGATGAGGAGCCTCCAGCTGATGACAACGAGATTTCGGAGAGAGAGGGAGAAGCGGGGGATAAATGCAAATCAAAGTGCCGTGAAGAGGAGGAGGAGGAGTCTGAGAGAGAGGAGGAGGAGGAGGAGGAGTTGAGTGGGATGAAGGTCAAAGCCCCCTACTACAGCTCCTGGGGGACCCTGGAGTACCACAATGCCATGATTGTGGGGACGGAGGAGCTGGAGGATGGCAGTGCAGGGGTCAGGGTGCTCTACCTGTACCCGACCCACAAGTCCCTGAAGCCGTGCCCGTTCTTCCTGGATGACAAGTGCAGATTTAAGGAGAACTGTCGGTAATGAGAGAGGGGTGGGAGGGGCCTTGTCGTTCCCAGGGATAAACCTCCTCCTAAAGTGCTCTCTGTGGCTTTCTCACCCAGAGGAATTGTGCCTCAGTGTTTTTAAAATGTGCTGTGGTGAGCAGTGGCATCAGTTTGGCTGTTTGCTCTAGCTGGTGCACAGATGAAGTGGAAAATCCCATGGGAAAGATGCAGAGATGTTACATAACTGAGTGGATAAATTAACAACTGATGAAGTAGTTTAAAATAAAACACTACTCAAATCTGTGGGTAATGCATACAGTCCAGTTGCACGGGGAGGTTGTGTAGGCTGTGTTTTTGGGGATCTTCACCAGGATCAACCTCAGTGGTCCGTGAAGGTGCTGGGCTGGAGCCCTGCCTGTCTCTGATCCTGTTTATCCCCAAAGCCATGAACTTTTTAATTGGATGTGTCACTAGCAAGGAAGTTTAATTCTCCTGGTTGGGATGCATTCTTTGTCCTGTGACATAATGTGTTTAAGGTGAAACATGAACAACTTTAGAATTACAACAGCACGTGGTCAAACTTCCCTAATTATGGTGAAGGTTCCTCACCTCTGACACTCGTGTGCATTTCTTTTGAGGAAGGAAGGGATTTTAATTTGAAAACTCCTGTTCCTCCTTCCCTGCAGGTTTTCCCATGGTCAGGTGGTGTCCGTGGAGGAGCTCCAGCCGTTCCAGGAGCCTGACCTGAGCAGTCTGGGGGTGGGCTCAGCCTGCCTGGCCAAGCACAGTGATGGGATCTGGTACACGGCCAAAATCACCGGTGAGGGGGGCAGGGACTTTCCCGGGGCCCAGGGGGAAGGTGGAGGCTGAGGTTTACCTGGATCTAAAACTTGGCTGTTGAGGTTAATGACAGAAAAACCTAAACTGTGTGACTGCTGCCCTAAACTCAAAATCTTGACTGAGGAAACAGTCCGAGTTTTGTCAGGCTAGAGGAGGGAATTGACTGGGAAACAGGAGATACAAAGAGCAAGAATGTGGAAAGGAAATGACTACGAGGTCATTAACTGCTCCAGGGAAGAGGGAGGGACTGCAGGAATTTACATGTATAGTAGGTGAGAATTGCAATAATCTGGTCTTGTTTAAACAAAAACCAGGGGAGCTGGCCCTGCCCAGCAGCTGCTGATACAGGCTTCCCTCTGTCCTGGGAAGAGGGAGGGTTTGTTCCCTCTTTCCATCTTTCTTTTAACTGTTGTTAAGTCAGAAGGGAGCAAGTCTAACTTCTTTTTAATTCCATTTCTCAGCAGCCCATCTTTCTTGATTTGTAGAGATAAACTTTTGGGTATCAACACAGGCATTGTGGAAATAGCTTTTCATTGCAGTGGGCGCTTCCCCCTCCCAGACAGAAATAAAAATCACAGATTAAATCCAGAATTTTTTAGAACTGTTCCTTGGGCCTCCCCCCTGTCCCGTGTCGTTCTGCTGGAGCTGACTCTGGTTTAGCTCTCTGTGTGCTGGAGCTTCTGTCCTTGCTGTTCCCTCTGTAGATGTGGACAGTGGCTACTACACGGTGAAATTTGACTCCCTGCTCCTCAAGGAGGCTGTGGTGGAAGGGGACAGTGTCATTCCACCCCTGAGAAGTGAAGATGCTGCTGACTCTGGAGAGTCTGATGAGGACAGTGTGGATGATTCTGGTTATGCCAAAGGTAAGGGAGTGGGGAGAATTTGAGCAAAAGTGACTTGGGGTTTTTTTCTGCTTTTCTCTGGACTGGCTGACTGTCCTAGAGCTCTCACTCTGGGTGTTTCACCTCTGATGAAAGAGCAGTTGATCTCTTTATGGGTTCCGAAAGATTGAGAACAGTAACTGGCTGTTATGCTATAACTGCAAACTGAAATCTTTGTTTTGTTCAAATCCTTGGGCTAATGAAGGCTGGAGGTTTCTATGGGAACTTCCTACACGTGGAAGGAGAGGGTGTGATGTTTTAGAGTTCCATGCTCTGAGCCTGTTTCTTACATGTCTGGCTGAGCTGAGTTTAATAAGTGAATTCTGATTTTCTCATCCCTGGGAGCTCCATGATCCCAGAGTGTGACACCCTAGGAAATGAGAGTGTTGGATCCTTCCAGTGCCTAGATGAGGCTGCAGGAACAGCCATGCCCTGTTTTACTTTTGAAAGGTGACACAGAGAGTGCCCAAGTGACTTCTTGAAAGTTGCACAGGCAGCACTGTCCCTCTGGTGGTGACACAGCTGCATCACAGGGACAAAGTCGTGTCCTAGAGCTCTTCACATTTAATCTGACAGAGATTATTGGATCCTAATAACACAAAATTAATGCTGTGGTCTGGAGGAGCCTCATACTAGAGACAGGAGCTGGAGGCACAGGATAAGTATTAGGTGCCACTGTGCTAAATTCTACTCAGATGTGTACATAGGTCTGCGTTATCATCCTGGAAGGAAGGAAGGAAAAGAATCATAAAACTCCTGGCAATTCTGCCTGGAGCTGGGAGGTGATATGTGCATTAAATCAAGCGAAACCTCACTTTTCAGTCACTACCTGTGCAGTGATCCTGGAAGGTGACAATTCAGTAGGAACTGAGTAAAGCTGGAGGCATGACCAAATGCTTTTAGGATTGGAGAAGTGAATTGTACTGTCCTGTGAGGGATGCTCCACACAGCAGCTTTATTCATGATTCGTGTTTCACTGATTCTCCTCTTTTGTGCCACAGTGATAGATTCAGGGGTTCCAGAGAACGGGGAATGGACCCCTGCCTGCAGCTCCGCTTTTGGTGGCTGGGAGGCCCATACTCGTGGCATTGGCTCCAAACTGCTTGTTCAGATGGGATATGAGTTTGGAAAAGGTAAGTGGAGAGGGTGGTCCTGGGGCTGTTAAGAAAAACCCAAGATTTTGGATGAAGCCAGAGCTTTGCTGTGCTGAAGGGCCAGTTGGCTGAGGCTCAAGCAATGTGGTAGATAACAGCAGTGTTGGAGGGAAGAGGGATGAATTATTTCATGGAAGTACAGGCATGTGAGGCACCAGCCCCTGTATGGTCATGGCAAACAATGGAGGCACTTGGAAGCACAATCACAAGTTCATGATCAAAGCTGTGAGAACCTTGTGGAATGTTCAAAGGCTGGAGGTGGAAGGGAGCTGATCTGCAAAGCTTCTGATGTCTGTGTTAATGCATCTTCTGGCCTGGACACAGACTTCAAAGCCTGCTGAACTCACTACTCCCACCCAAATTGCATCAAGCCTTGGGGGCTCTGGGAGGGCCTCTGTGTCTCTGGTTCTCCCAGAGGAACCAAACCAGTTTTAAGTAGAACCTGGCTTGAGAAGCTGAGGATGTGAGGCTGAACCTGGTTTCACAGAAACTGGCCTGGCAGATGGCCTCGGGCTTGGAATCACAAATCTCCTGCTGTGGAAGGCTCCTGGCCTGGCCTTTCCTGGTCCCCTTGGATTGGACAGAAGTTCTAACTTGTGGTACCTCAAAAGCCTCTTAGCTTGTGTTTTTTAAGCTTGTGACTGTCAATGTGAGCTTGTGGTGGGAGGTGACTCGGAGAGGGGATGCTGTAATCACTCGGAGTCTCTCCTTAGGCTTAGGGAAGAATGGCGAGGGCAGAGTGGAGCCAGTGCAGGCTGTGGTGCTTCCTCGAGGGAAGTCTCTGGACCAGTGTGCTGAGGTGCTTCAGAAGAAGAAGCAGGGGAAGCTGGAGCCAGGCAAACCAAGGAAATGCCGAGCGAAGGGAAGCAGCTCTGCACAGCCGGGCGGCCGTAAGGCCCCACGCAACGTGTTTGACTTCCTGAACGAGAAACTGCGCGGGAAGAGCGCTGGGGACAAGGCTGGGGGGATAGCTCTGCCCCAGAGGAACAGCAAAGAGATCTACCATGCCAGCAAGAGCACCAAGAAGGCCCTGAGTGTCAGCCTCTTCCAGACCACGGAGAAGATTGAACAGACACAGAGGGATATCAGGGGAATCCAGCAGGCTCTGGCGCGCAACATCGGGCGGTAGGAAAACGTTCTTTGGGGCCAAGTTTGTGGTGCTTCTGGGAAGGGGTGGGCTTGAAATGAAATGTGGGAGGAACAAGTGAAATGTATCTGGATAGGACTGAAGGGGAAGTAGAGGAGACGGTTCCGTGTCTGCTTCAGCATGGACGCTGGCAGATGTGTCTGGGGTCCTTTGGCTGGAATTCAGGCTGTGGCAAAGAGAGGAGCTCTCTGAGGAAAGGTGCTGGAGCCCTTCTCATGCCCACCTCTGCGGCATTGCTGTTGAGCATCCCAGGAGGACATTTCTCTAGCCCAGATAGTGCTGAGCATCAGTTTTTTCCTGGCTTTCAGCAGGTTCCTTGGGTTAATCCTACAGGAAAGGGCAAACCCTACGGGGATGGAACAAGCCTTTGATCTTACCATGCAGGACGACATTGCCCCTGTTCTTTTTGCTTTCAGGCACAGCATTGCTGCAGCTCAGCTGGAGGAGAAGCTGGCTGATGCTCACAAGCAGCTGGGGCAGCTGCAGGCCCAGGAAGCCAGGCTGCAGCGGGAGCAGAAGAAAGCAGACACCCACAAGAAGATGACTGAGTTCTAGGTGCTAAGGAAGATGTTGGACTGCAGGAGTTGTCCTTCTGCTGGTGCTCCTGGCCTCAGAGTCTCAATGAGCTGTCCTGCTCTGCTGCGCCTCAGGCTGCTCAGCCTAAAACTGGGCAAAAAAGCAGCAGCTTCTGGATGCTTCTGAGCTCTTCTGGGAAGGGGAGGAGTGCACATCCGTCCAGCCCTGAAAGCGTTCTGTGAGCTGGGCCTTGGATGAGGCCTAGCTACAAGGGATACAGTTCTCTGCTCTCTGCACACTTCTCTGCTTCATTTTCCCTGCAGGAGCAGCTCCATCCAGAGTCTGTGGGTGCTCAGGTGATAACAGTGCTGGCTACAAACCAGCTGAGGGGGCTTGGACAGCCCCACATCCTGCCATTAACTGTGGCTTCTGTCTGTGGCCACCTGCCAAGCATAGGTGCAGGCAGGGTCCCGACCATGGCTGGGTGGAAACATGAAAGGTCAAGTGCTTTAGCTGCTCTCTGCCTTCTGGTTTTTACTATGGGATTATCTGAGAACTCCGTATTTTGGGGGGAGCAGTTCTTTGTAGCCGTAGTGTAAGGAAGAGACAGAAAACTGACAGCTCAGAGGTGGCGACCAGCAGCCTGGAGCATCAGATTTCAGCAGTTTGACTGTAAGAGTGTCCCAGGCCATGCTGTAGCCAAGCTCACTGGCTTGGCATGGAAAGCTACCTAAGTAGAGTGCCATAGCTGGGGGATTAAGCCAGCAGCATAACAGAATTCCCAAACCTCTTATCCAGGAGCAGCTCCACAGAGAACCTTGTGATTTTTGCCACCATTAGTTGGGTTTTTCTGTCCAAGGTGGCTCACGGAGCACAGGTCCTTTTACTAAAGAACCTCAGGACCCAGATCCAGGTTGGACTGAGCCCTGGATGAGCACAAAGAGCAGGATCTGTATGAGCCCAGTGTGCAGCTGTGCAGTGGGAGAGCTTGGAGCTGGGCTGGAAGCAGGCCAGGCAAGCCAAATGCTCTTCCCTGCAATGTGGAAAGTGTTTGGGCAGGAAGGATGTCCTCTCCCCTTGGTTACATTCTGTGTTAGTGGTGGCCAGTCCTTGCCTCAGAGGAGATACTGGTTTAATCATCTGGTGGGATATCTGCATTGTAAAGGTTTTTTTTTTTATTGGTTTGCAATTAATGCCAGTATCTTAAAGACACCAATTTTTTTAATATAATGAACCAATTTCCTTTTATTCTGTGAGTCATTTTTCTAATGAAAAGGTTCCTTTAGTACCCCCTTTTTATCTATCCCTAAGAACACATGAATAAACAAGCTGTCAGCCTGGGCAGGGCAGTGCCTGCTTGCAGGGTCAGGCTGCCAAACGATCAAGAAAATCTGAGACTGAAGAAGATAAGATCAGAGCTGTTCAGGTTGTGTGGGATTTCACATTGCTGCAGACACACCTCAGAAACGCAGCGAGACAGCAAAGCCAAACAAGATGAACATCTTCAGGAAACCTGTGGGAGTGAGTTTGTGCTCCTGAAGAGCACCTGGATCATGCTGTGATCCTCGTGGATGTGGGAGTTGTCATGGGCTGCCTCAGGCACTTCAACGTCCATCGGTTCCTATTGGAATTGGCTGTACTGTCCTCATTGTTCTGAATTCGTGTTCTCCACACACCGGGCTCAACTCAAGGGTTTAACAATGGCCCTTCCCTCGCAAATGACTGTTTGTTTCTCACACTTGAGTGCTAAGTGGTGACAATGATTAATGTGCCCAGCTTAGCGTGGATGCTCACTGAAGTGGCCCGTGACTGGAGAGCTGAGCTGGGCAGAGAAAATTTGGGGTTTTATTTTTTGCTCTGAGACGTTTTAACATCATCATCTCTTTAGGAACTGGGTGTATGAGCCCTGTGTCTTTGCTAAATCCTATTTTGACCCTTCCTTGGGCTCTTTACAACCTGACTTGTCAGACTCCTTTTCCAGCGGCTGCCACCTCCCACCCAGCGCAGTTCCCGTCTCTGATGAATAAAGTCGGTGTTTCTTTTTCCCCTCTCTCCTTGTAAGGCGTTGTTCATTTGCAAGGTAATGATGATCTGGGGCGCCCCAATCTCGCCTTATATTGCCCTGAGCTCCCGGAGGAGCCGGGCGGGGAGCGGGCGCGGCAGAGGCTGCTCGGGTGTGCGAGCACAGACCCAGCCTACCCCGGGGTGAAGGCACCACCTCTGAGGCCAGGAAGCTCTGGTGGTGTGTGTGCTCTGTGTCTGCTCACAGCCGGCTGCCCCTCAGGGAGCAGGAGAGCTCCGGTCGGGATGTTGGAAATGTGCGGGAGGCCCTGACTGGGACTTGCTGTGGGATAAAAAATGAAATTCTCCAGGCTGGTCGGCAAGGAAGAGAAAGTGACTGGATCCCTGTGCTCCACACTCACCGGATTTTGAGTTCCTGCAAGTAAGTGGTGGTGGCTTTCCTGCCTGGGAAGTGGGGAATCTGCAGCTGAAATGGGGGGGAAATACCTTAAACCACCCAATGGATACAGAAGTCACAGCATTGTCAGAGGTGCTCTTGGGGCTGGATAGACTGGACAGGCAGGATTCCTGCTCTGCTCTGCTCTGGGAAGCCTCAGCTGGGTTCAGCTTTGTGAGTTGGGCTCCAAGCTGTGTCAGTCCATGCTTTGTGCTCTGTAGCTGGGCTTGAAAGGGAAGAAAAGGTGGTGGAGCTTGGCAGTGCTGCTGAGATCCCATGGCTGGAGTCTGGAGGCTGAGTGGGAGCCAGTTGCTTTTGGGATGAATGAATTCAGTTTAGAGGTGCGTGGCATTGTGGAAATTTCCAGCTGTTTTGTGGGGAGGGGGACAGGAGTGTGGCTGGTGTGTGCAATGGGAAAGTGCTGAACTCCTGTCTGGGTGAGGAGGTTTGGGAACGTGGTCTGTGAAATGCTGTCTTCTGAAAACCTAAGATGATGTAGAAGTAGTGCATTTGTGGCAAAGGAAACCACTGTGGCGGGCAGATGGTTCTGGAGAACACACCTCTGCTTAATACAGCCGTCCTGTTGTTTGGAATCTGGCTTCCCAAAAGAGCAGCTCCGGGCTCTCTGCTGGTCTCCTGCTGTGGCTCAGCTCTGCAGAAAACCTCTTGAGCTGATTCTTGCCTTAAAAGAGCATTTTTCTGCCCAAGTGGGTGTTCAGTAGCCAGGGAAGGGTGGGAAGAAAAAAAAATGCTGAAATGGTGTCAGCCTGGAGCAGAGTCCTGTGGTGTGGGCTGACAGTCACTCACCTGAAGGTTTTAAAGTTGTATTTTCTCAAAAGCCACTCCAGCATGCGAGCAGCGATCAGAACTGCAGCTAGAAGTCTGCATCCAGGCTTTCAGACATTTGGGTCTGGCATTTAGAAGTATGGTTGGCACTTTCTAAATGAAAAGCCCCCAGAGGTGTTTGATCATAAAATCTCATTACAGAGATAAGCAAAGTGGGTAAGATCTCATGCTTGCTTTTTTGAAATAGTCTTAAAATCCACTAATTGCACCCTATGGTCCAGGGCAGATTCAGTGTTGTGACTGACTGTAAACAGAGCTTTCACTTTTTGTAATTGAAAAGAAAAAAACTCCATCTACTTCTGCTTCTTGGGCCTTTTTTGAAGCACAACTCCCTGGGGTACCTGAGCAGAGTTTGCTGCAGCTGTGTGCACAGTTGCTGATGGAAATCAGCTCAAAATGTTCATCTTGGTTTTGTGCAAATAGGCTTTGAGTAGCTTCACAGACTTTTTTTCTTGCCACCCTGCACTGAACACTGTGTGGTTTTATCTGGGGAGATGAATCAGAGGCCAGGCAGAATCATCAGCAGCAGCACTTGGTTTTGCAGTGAATTTAATCTTGCTCTCAGGAAGCCCAGATGAGGAACGTGCACCTTTTGTAGGACTCACAAAAAACTCCCACATCCTGGAGTAGCGACCCATCTGCCTTAAGGGTGCCCGTGCCCGGGTGTCACACACAGAGGGGAGCGATGCCTGCTCAGAGGGCTGTGGCTGTTGTCACACGTACTCAACGGCTGTGACCGCCCTCCTCTGCGAAGCCACCTCTGCTGGCGGAGCCGGCGCCTTAGGAAACGCCGTCTGCTGAGTCTCCCGCCCCGGGGAGCAGCCCCAGGACGGGGACATCGATAACTTTATCGGCAGGAAATTCAGGTGTGGGTTTCAGAAGGTCTGGCTGAGACTTTGCCTTGCAAACCTGCTCAGTCCTACCTGAGTGTCTTTAGTCAGGCACTGGGTTCTGCTCGCTAATCTGTGGTTTTGGGACGTGTTGTCCTAAGAAGTGGCTTAGGACAGCGACTGCTCTCCCAGTGACTGCTGAGCCTGAGCACTGAGGAGCGTGCACTGCACAGTTTCACTGCTCAGAGATCCTGGAGCAACCACCGACCTGCTCTACAGAAAGTAAACCAGAAAAATTTCTCTGCATTCATTCCTACTCAAGGAAGTCTCTCCTTTCAATCTTCAAAATTCAGGGATGGAAAATCCCCCTGCTGTGGGATAAGCTGCCCCATGTGTGCCTGCCTCAGCATGCTGAAAGCTCCCACCTCGATTCCAGCATCACACCAGCTCCTGGCCATTGAACCACGCTAGAACTTTGTCTGCTCAACTCCAGAGCCTGCTCAGCTCTGCCCTAGTCCTGCAGCCCATGATTCCATCACTCTAATGAGCTGAACGAGTCCAGCGAGGAGCTCCGGGCTCTGTCTAACGCACCAGCCCTGTTGCAGGTAATCCAAATAATTAAAGTATGCTCAGACAGAAAAGCTGTGCTGTCTAATTAAAACGTTGGGAAGGGAACAGCCTCCCCTTCCCAGCTCTGATCTAAGCCAGTCTGTCCAGCCTGGTTAGTCCTTAAAACCTCTCTGTCTCACTTTCTACCTTGAAATAATTGCTCTCCAGGGTTCATGCTTCAGTCAGGGCAGTTTCCAAAGGCATGGGAAGTTCTTAGATAAAAGGATGCTTGCAGATAAAAGGGTGCTGCAAATGGGCAGAGACCTTCTGGTTCTTGGGGTAAAAATGTGCCAAAGATGTTGCTGTGTGACCCGGGGTGCAGGGGAGAGGGGAGCTCCTGTGGGTCTGCAGTAGCTTCTGAGATTTACACAAGGCAGGGTGGCTTCTCACCAGAGCTCATCTGGGCTTTGTCATCCGGGTGAAGGTTAGCAAGAGGGTGAGTAAGAGGTGCTCAGCACGTCCCACCGGATCTCTGGGTTCCCGTCCGTGCTGGTGGAAGCTGATCCTGCTCAGCTCTGCCCAAGGACCCTACTGCTGGCCCATGTGGATCAGCCACCGTGCCTTCTTAAAGCGTGTTTTACTCCAGAAACTGCCTCCATCTCCTTTCAGGTCAGGCATTCCTTGGGTGCTGGTGGCAGGCCAGCCTTTTTCTGTAGAGCAGGGTGCACAGAGCTGAGCTGTGCAGAGCTGGGAGCTGCAGCTGACACCAGTGAAGGGGTGTCAGCTTTTGCTTTGGGTTTGCAGCGTGCTGGCAGCAGAGCAGGGATGGGGATGGCGGCGTGGGAATGATGGGACAGGGCTCACCAAAAGCCTCCTGGGGAAGGAGGTGATCCTGACAGGCTGGGGAGCATCCGTGCTTTGTGTCAGGCTCCCCAGCACTCTCCTGCACCACTTGCTCTGGCTCTGCCCCAGTTTGCAGGGGACGATTTTTGCCTTGAGGGAAGCACAGGAACAAGGGCTGGGTTTGGGCAAGGCACAGCTTTAGGCGGAGGAAAGGGTGGGAAGATTGGGTGTGTTCTGCTCTGGTGTCACCACAGAGAGCAGCTGCAGACCTGGGGTTGTGGTGGCACAGGGAATGTGTGAATCCACTGCAGAAGGAGGGTGTCCTGATGTGTTCTGCTGAGGCCAGGGCATGAGGAGGGAGAGGAGGGAGATGCTGAAGCTCACCCTGTTTCCAGGAAATTGAGTCATACTGCCTGTCCTTACTGGCCTCACCTATGCTCAGGAGTGGTGTCACTCCCATCCCACAGCCTAGGTTGGTGGCCTGGTGTACCCAGAAAGCACTCTGTCATTTTTAGGGTGTCTCCAGAGGGTTTTCAGGACTCCTGGGCATCTCCTTTTCACCATTTCAGTGGCAAATTGTGAGCTTGAGTCCCGCTGGTTTTGCTGGATTGTTTTTTTTTTTCAAAAGAACCAAAATCTGAAGTAGTCCCTGGTGGTGACAGAGCACCCACTGCCAAGTGTCCACACGGGGCTGGGCACTGAAGGTGTTATGGTGACTCTGGGAACGGCAATCACTGGCCAGAAAATGGGACACACGGTGAAATGTCCCCATCCAGAGACCCCCGTGCTGGGGGACTGTGCTGCAGGGGTCCCGTAAGCCCTGGGGGTCACAGAGCACCATTTCATGCCAGAGTGAGCCCAGCAGCTCCTGGCTGAACTCCAGCTCGTGTTCTCTCTCCTCAGAGCTCACCCCGCAGTGGTGCTGGAAGCGGCTCCCCCATGGCTGCGGCCAGCGGCGAGGGGACAGCAGGGACCCGGCTCCTGCCAGCCGGCACTGCCCTGGCCCTGCTCGGTGGCCTGGTCTACCTGGGCACCCTGTGCGCTGCCTGTAAACGGTACGTGCCGCCCGCGGCTCCTCCCCTTTCCCTCCCGGGGCTGGCATGGTGCTGGGGATCCCTCGGTGACATTTGGTGGCTGCTGTGGAGACTCTGTGTGTAGCCATCCTGAGCTGGGACTGTGGGGTCTGCTGCTCTGCCCACCCCGGTCCCCCACCTGCACCCCAGTGCGTCCCTGTGTGTCACAGCCCCCTGGAACACCCCTACAGCCAAAAACCTCAGAGGAGCAGCCCAGAGAGGGCTGAGCTGTGAGCAGGAGGGGCAATGCCAGGGGCAGTGCCGAGGGTGGTGCCAGTGGTGCCCTGCACAGCTCAGTGGGGTGCAGGATGCAATTGTGATGTCCCCAGCCAGCACAGACCCTGCTGTGGGGCTGGGGGAGGAGCAGGATGTGGGTTCTGGGGACCTGGGACACCTGCTCCCCACCCCCGGCTTTGCCATCTGCCTTGGGCTCAGCCCCACTTCTCCCTGCAGGAAGGGCAGGAAGAAGGTGGCTCCAGACGGGGTGAAGCTCGTGGATGAGGTAAGAGCACATTTGGGGCCAGGATCAGCCCTGAGGGGGGGTGGTCTGGGCTCCCAGCCCAGCCTGAGGGTGTCTGTCCCCCACGGCAGGCCCTGCTCTGCCAGACACAGCTGCGGTCACTCAGCAAGTCGGACACGAAGCTGCACGAGCTGTACCGGGTGAAGGTCAGAGACGACGGTGAGTGGCCGTGGAGCAGGGGGAGCCCAAGGGGCTGGTGGCCCTTGGACACTGCCTGCAGTCCCCTTGCTGCCCAGAGAGTATATCATGTCACGGACCGGCGTGCCACAGTGCTGGCACAGGGGTTGGTGCCTGCGGCATCCCCTCATTTCCTCTTCTCTCCCGCAGTCCAGCGTCCGGCCAGCCTGGATCTCCCCTGTCCCACGGCCCCTGGCGGCGAATCCCTGCACAGCTCCGGCCTCCTGCACCGTGAGCTGCCCCAGATCCCCGTCCCTGAGCCCCCGGCCACGTCCCCAGCCCCCGACCAGACCTACTCCAACCTGCTCTTCACCCCGCTGCGGAAGCCAGCACCGGACGCTGTCTATGAGTGCCTGGCAGTGGGTGGGGAGGACGCCCCGGTGCCCCCCATGCCAAGTGGCACTCAGGTGTCCCCTCCCCGGGCTGTGCATGGGGCAGCCGATTACGCCTGTGTCCATAAAGTGAAGAAGGCGGTGTCAGTGTCGGTGGAGGTGCAGGATGGGGCTGTGGCAGGACCCCCTGGAGCACAGCACTGCTGGGAGGGTGCAGGCAGTGCCCCTCAGGCCAAGGTATGACTCTGGGGGGCAGCAGGGATGGGGCACATGGGGGGTCATTTAATTCCCTCTCTCCTGGCAGTGCCCATGTTTGGAGCAGGGTATAAGTTAGGATCCTCCTGGGGGGGCTGTCAGAAGATGGGGGGGACAACATCCTGAGGGTACCCTGCAGTGGGCAAGGATTGCCCCCAAACCTCCACCCTAAAAAATTTTCCTTTTGCAGCTGGAGGAGATGTACTCGACGGTGTGCAAAGCCACCAAGAAGAAATCCCAGGTCCCTGCATCAACCCCGAGGGCTGTGAAGGAGGCAGGTTCTGGGTGGCCACCCCCCTGCCAGCAGGAGGGGGCCCCAGCAGCCCCAGGTCCCCCTGACTCCTGCTACGAGTCCATCAACAACAGAGCATGGACTGCTCAGGCCCGTGGCCCCGACCCTGACTATGAGGCTGTGGACATTAACTGGAAGAAGGCGGCCAAACGGGACAAGCCAGGGAAGCCGTGTGTCCCCGAGAACCTGTATGAGAGTGTGGTGGACATTTGGGCAGGGGAGTCCCGGAAAGCCTCAGCCCGGACAGCAGCCAATGGGCTGGAGGTTTACATCACCAACCTATAGCCCCCGGGAGCAGGGGCAGTGCCACAGGGGGGGCTGGACACCACGGGTGCCAAAGGGACAGCCCTGTGCCCACCAGGGTGGCTGTGTCCCTGCACTCACTCTCTGTATATATTTTCTGTTGCTTTTCTGTGAGTGTCCTTGTCCCATCCCAGCCCAGCTGGTGCCAGCAGGCTGATGGTGGGATGTCCCAAGATGGGCAGTTTGGGGGTGCTGTGTGGGACCCCAGTGAGACAGGGCTGGCACTGGCACCAAGAGGGGAACAGGGTGGGGGCCAGTGATGGGGCAGGGGGGTGTCGGGGCTGCAGTCACCCCCATGCCTTGGGCTGCAGGATCAGACCCTCATCTGGAGGTTTCTGCCATGACTGAGGGTCTCTGTCCTCCTCACACTGCCTGGGGGAGGCCAGGGCTTCCTCCAGCCCACAGGATCCCTGAGAAGCTTTGCTCCCATCACAGAATGTCCCTTGTTATAGGGAGATGGGGTCAGCCCTGTGCCTTCATGGAATCCTAGAATATCCTGAGTTGGAAAGGACCCACAAGCGATCATTGAGTCCTCACCCTGCACAGGACAACACAGAAATTTCACTAGTGTGGGCTGTGGGCTCTGCTCCATCCTCCATTCCCACCCTTTCAGGCCCATGCAAGGATTTCTCCATGGGCAGCCCTCTCCCAAACACCATTAAAAGGCTGAGAGAAGGTTTACACTCTTAAACTGAGTCTAAATCCCTGGTTCTGGGGGCTGTTGCTGCTGCTGATGGTGCAACTGGTGCAGCTGGGAGAGCAGCTTTGAGCACGGTGTGAGTGTGAGTGCACCCTCCCTGGATGGGTGGTTTGGCACCTCTGAAATGGGGACACACAGCCACCAAGAGCTGCTGTGCGGGGTGATCTGTGCACCAGAGCAGAGCCTTGCACAGGGCTGCGGTGGAACCCAGGCTGTGTTTGCTCAGCATCTGCTTCCTTGCTCACCTCCCCATCACACCTATGGGTCCTGCAGCCTCCATATGCCGAAAAAGCTTGGATGAGCTGGATGTGTATCAGAGCTTAAACTTCCCTCCTCTCCTCTCGGTGGAGTTGCACATCCGTGCCCCAAGGGACGCCGTGGCGAGGCAATGACGTGACCCTGGTCACATGGCCAGCGGCTGGCCAGTGGCTGCCTGACCGCGTGGCACGATGGCCTGGTGCTCGCTGGAGCCGGTGGAACCTGCAGCCCCCGTGCCGTGCCGTGCCATGCCATGCCAGGCTAGTTGGCAGGAAGTGCCTTCCCGCAGCATCTTTGCCCCTGCACCGCGGCAGGTGAAGAGATTAAAACCGAGAACGCGGCGCTCAGCAAACCCCGCTGAAGGCGTTAGAGCCGGAGGCACCCCAGGCGTCGTCAGCCCCGCGCTCGACGCCAAACCACAGCCGCCCTCGAGAGCTTCTCCCATCCCCCTGCGAGATCGGGGCGCTGATAGAGCACGGCTGGTGCTCTTCCTGCTGCCAGTCTGCCACAACGACCCGTGGGCTCCCCCCTCGCTGCCCCCGGCCGCATCCTTCCCTGCTCCCCCTCTCCATCATCATCCCACCGCACGTGGCTGGGTCCCTCCTGCACCGCCCGAATCCCCTGGAGCTGTTTTGGGCCGTGTTGCCAGGCTCAGGAGCATCACTTCCACGTGGGATCAGTGTGGCTTCGCTCCGGTCCCTGTGCTGCCCGTGGGGATGTGGGTACCACTGTGCCACCTCCCTGGGGAAAGGCAGGCTTGGAATGGCAACAGGGAAGGGAAAGCTCCTGCTGTGGCAGAGCTGAGGTGGCCAAATTTGGTCTCCAATTTGCCCCAGCAGCAGCAGAAGCAGTGCAGGGCTGCCCGCTTGCCCAAAATTCCTCTGGGACTCGGGAGAGCCAGACTCAAATAAAAGAACAACTGCCCAGTCCTCAGGGTGATGGAAAACGTGCCTGGAGCCCAGGCTGGAGGCTCGAAATCTGGGTGGTGAATGAAGAATCCATCCCAAACGTCACTTGGAGCCTCAGGGTCGGGTCGGGAGGGTCAGGGTTGGGGTCAGAGCGAGGGGAGAAGGCAGGGCTGGGAGTACCTCAGGCTGCGAGGGGACGGTGCTGCGAGGGACGGTGCTGAACGGTGCCGTTCCCACCAGAGGGAGCGAGCAGGAGCCCAGCGAGCTGAGGCTGAACGGGGCTGCACGTCCTGGAGTCCTGCACGCTGCAGGATGTAGCACGGTGCTGCAAGGCGCATTGCACACTGCACGGTGTGACACCTGCACGGTGTGACACACTGCGTGGGGGCTCTGTGCTGTAAGGATCCGCGCCCCCTCGGTCCCTGCATCCCGCACGGCTCCGCAGCCCGCGCAGCTCCGTGGCTGTACGGCAGCACAGGGCTCTCCACTCAAACCAGCCCCATACCTGAGCAGCTCCGCACCCCGCTTAGCTCCACATCCCTGAAGGTCACCCCCGTGTGGCCCCGTGTCCCGCGGGTCCGCACCCCCAGCAGGCAGCCAGGGGACACGGGCAGGGCGGGCACGGCCGCGGCTCCCTCGGCAAGACCAGCTGGGCGAGGGGCTCCACAGCCCAGCCCGCAGCCAACCCCTGGCAAGGGCATCCAAGCACCACGGGGGGATCTCCCAGGGACGGTGTTTCTCGGGGGAGTCCTGTGCAGGGCCAGGAGTTGGACTCAATGATCCTTGCGTGGCCTTTGCAGCTCAGGAGGGGCTATGACCGCTTTTTAAATTTGGAATGGCCCCCTGCCCGGGCCGGGCTGGTGGCACCCTGTGCAAGGGTGGGCGATGCTCGTGCAGTTGCACAACACCGAACGGAGCTGCCGGAGCCTCCAGCTCTGCGCTTCGGCCGCCGTTAACCATTAAACCAGAGCGGGGGCGGCTGCGGAGCCTCCCTCGGGCCCCGCCGGCTCCTGCAGGGCCGCGCTAACGGGGGCTGCGGGATCAGACTCCCCAGGGACGGGGCACGATGGGGAGTAAAGGCTGCTGCGGCTGTGCTCCTCTTCCCGTGCTGCCCGGGCGGGTTTTGGGGCCCCGCGGGTGTCCCGGTTCCCGGGGGACACTGCCCTTCACCCGGCTCCTGTGGCGCGCAGGGACACCCCGCGGGCGGCCGTGCCGGGGTGACACCGGGCGCTTGGCCGGGCTCCTGAGGGTTTTCCCGGTTTGCTGCTTTCCCGACTCTTAGGAAAGCACCTGGGGCTGGCGCAGGGTGGAAGCGGCACCTCCAGCCCCACCTCCACCAGAGCAGAGAACGAGGGATGGCCAAGCACCCCAGGAGCCAAGCTGGGAACATCGCCTCCCCAGGCGGGGGATCCCCGGGATGCCGCCCCAGCAGCCCCACAGCCCCCGAGCCACGGGAATCAGCCGCGTCGGGCAGCCCAGGGCTGCAGGGGGACAGGCAGGGGAGACGGGCGGGGAGGGACAGGCGGGGGCCACCATCCGGGACAGCCGCACGGACTCTGTCCCGGCCTTCGGGCTGCGCGTTGGTCAATCCGGCAGGAGCAGGACCTGGTGGCCCCTCGCCGCCGCCCGGCGCTCGCCGCCTCGCGGGTTATGGGGCAGGTGAGGGGCAGAACGCGGGTGGGCGCCAGCCGGAGCTCCCCAAACACCCCATGCACCCCAAAACCTCCCGCACCCCATGTGTCACGTGGACCCCACATACCCCCTGCACTACAGGTGCCCTGTGCCAACCCCGGGCCCAGGGCACCCCAATGCACCCCAGAATCCCATGCACCCCGCGCACTCCAAGCATTCCACGTGCTCGGGGCATTCCGTGCAAAGCACATGCCCGGGGTAGCCCACGTCCCCCATGGAGCCCACGCACCCCGTGTACCCCCATGCACCTCGGTACCCCAAGTACGCCCTGCACCCCCCGCAGCCCACCCACACCCAGCCCTGCCGTTCTGGGGGGATTTTGGCAGTGATTCCTCGTGGTGGGCAGGACTGACGGCGGAATTAGGGACTTCTTTCCTACTGGGAACGGCGCGCACACCCCAAAAGTCCAGACCACACCCCTTTTCTAGCAGAAGGTGACTGTAACTTTGGGGGAAGCCCTAGAGCTGATGGGGGAGCCCTACAGGCAAGTTGCAGGGGATATAAAACTTCGGAGAGAACTTTGGGGGGACCCTACAAGTTTTGGGGAATGTACGACTTTGTGAGGAGCTCTGCAACGTTTGAAGGACCCCTGTAACTTATCGGCAGCCCTATAATTTGGCGGGGGACATCACTTTTGCGCGAATCCCCCAAATTTTAACGCTGCGTGTTTCACCCCGGTAAGTCCGCAGGAGCCGTCGGGAGTTGTGCGGGATGCTCCTCGGTGGCGGGATTCCCGCGTTTATTTGGGCGGCGCCCAGAATCCCGCGCCCTAACAACAAAATCGGAACTTTCGGGGTTCCTCTGCAACTTTTGGGGAGCCCCGCCAGTTTGGCGGGAAAAGGGGGGGGTGACTTCACGGTGGCCGCAGGGGCGCCGGCGGGGAGTCAGTGGT
>VWZV01003380.1:281241-337467 GCA_013397155.1 Irena cyanogastra
GGCGCGGGGGGAGGTGGTAGGTCACATCACCCGCACCACCGAGGGATCCTCTCTCCTGGATCGCAGCCCTCTGGGATCTTCCAGGGAGCTCCCGCCGCGGGGATCCGCCCAGCCCCGCCCCGGGGAGATCAGCTTGGATCCGCTTGGAGCGGGATCCGCTTGGAGCGGGATCCACTTGGTGCTGGATCACGTGGGATCTCCCTGGTTGGGATCCACTCGGTGCCGGAGCTCGGGCAGTGCGTGCCGGTGTCTGGCATTGGCCTGGCAGGCGCGAGTGTGCTCCCAGCTCTGGGATACTCGCTGGATCCCGGCTGATCCCCTCAGAGCGGGATGAACTTGGGTTGTGGACTCATAAGGTGTGGATCTATACCGGGATGTGGGATGTGGGTGCTGCCACCTTAGAGCTGCGTTGCCAGCAGGGTGTCAGGTCGTCTCCTGGCTCTGTGGAGATCTCTGCTGGATCCCTGCTGATGCTCAGCCAGCGGGTGATGGTGCTGGCAGCAGCATCACAGGGGGATCTGGAGAGCGCTAAGGATCTCCTGGCTGGATCCCACTGCGACCTGGTGGGATCCACTTGGGATTTACCCCAGGGGGACCCACGGAGTGGCTGGCAGGGTCCCACCACAGCCCTGCCTGGAGGCGCTGATCCAGCTCCCCAGACCCACCCCGCCATCCCACCGAGGTCACGGGGATCCCCGCGGAATCCGCTGCTCGGGGATCCCTGCTGCCCGCGCCGTCTCTCCCGCAGGCTCCGCTGGGATCCGAGGGCTGGCTGGGGGAGCCGCCGCCGCGGCAGGACGCGGCCAGCCAGGAGGCCATGCTGCGGGTGCTGGACGCGGGGCTGGAGCGGTGCCTGGCGCTGCACTCGGCCGTGCAGTGCATCCCCGTGCCCCGGCACAGGTAGGGACACCGGCACGGCCACCACCCTCCCACCGGCACCGGCCTCGCTGCGGGAGCCGGGATCTTTTCTGCAAGAGGACTTTGGCCGCTGTTGGCCCCGCCGGGATCCCCGGCGGTGAGCGGCTGTTCCGCTGTGGCAGCTCCGGGGACTCCCAGCTGGGAGCATCACCAGGTTATCCCTTTGCAAAATGCTTTCGGGTGCTCCTCACCTCTTGGGTTTTTTTTTTAATCTAAATTTTTTATACTTTTTTTTCTACCTCGAGGAACTGTTTGGCCTTAGGCAAGCCATCCCTGTGTCCCTGGGCAGGATGCAGGTGCCAGTACCCTCCAGCATGGTGCTGCCCACGGTCATGGAGGGTTGCCCCTGGCATGGCACAGCCAGTGGCATTTTGCCAGCTTGCCTGCACCTCTGCCTGCACTGCTGCTTGTGCCATGCCAGAGGAGTTCCAGCCAGCAGCTGGGATGATCCCTGGAGGGGTCAGCAGCATCCTGGGGTGCTGCAGGGTGTGGGACACCTGTGGGTGCCTTTCCACCTGGTGATGCTGCCAACATGGCATCACCTTGTGTGACCTTGTGCCACCCTTGTACCCCACACAAACCACCCTGGGGTGGGTGCAGGCCACCGTGGGTGGGAGGTCCTGGCATCTCAGTGGGGGAGGGAAGGTGGCAGAGGGTCTGTCCATCCTGACACAGCCCCCTGTGCTCTCGCTGGCAGGAAGCTCTCGGGGAAGGCGGGCATTGATGAGGTGATGGCAGCTGCAGTGCTCACCAGCCTCTCCGCCAGCCCGCTGGTGCTCGGGCACCCACCCGCCACTCATGCCCCAGGTAAGAGCATGTCCCTGTCCCCCTCATCCCTGGACACGTGTCCCATGGCAGGACCTGACCTTCCTCTTCCTCCTCCTCACCAGAGCCTGGCACCGAGGTCTGGAAGGAGGCTCCTGCCATGTCCTCCAGCTGCAGCAGCAGCAGCAACACCAGCGGGGACTGGAGCTGGGACCCCTCCAGCGACCGATCCACCCCCTCCACCCCCTCACCCCCCCTCTCCAGCCACGTCCCCAGCACCTTCCTGCCTGGCCCACTGCCGGATGAGGGCCCTGACGAGCCCGACGGCACCCACTTCGTCTTTGGAGAGCCCACCCCACGGAAGAGGAAGGTGGGATGAAGCTGGGGATGATGGTGGGGGTAAAGTTGGGTTTCGGGAGTAGTAAGGATGGGAATGAAAAGGAGGGTAAGGTTAAGGATGGGGATGACAGCTGGGATGAGGTTGGGTACGTGAATGAGTTTGGGAATGGGGATAGTGAGGATGGAGAGATGATGAGGAGGATGACATTTGGGGTGAGAGTGAAGAGGCTGAGGTTGGGATGACAGTTGAGGTGAGTTTAGGGGTGTGAGTGATGATGAGGGTAAGGTTGGGGATGACATTGAGGATGATATTTGGGCTGGGACGACAGTGGGGCTGGAGATGAGGCTGGGACTGAGGATGAGGATGGGGATGAGGCGGCCAGCCTGACACCTCTCTCCTGCAGAACTCCACCAAGGTGATGTTCAAGTGCTTGTGGAAGAGCTGCGGCAAAGTCCTCAGCAGCTCCTCAGGGATGCAGAAGCACATCCGAACCATGCACCTTGGGTAAGCACGTGGGGTACCCCTGGACACCCCCAGACCCCCTGGCACTCCCTGCAGGGTCCCGTGGTGCTGGGGGAGAGTGTCCCAGCCAGCTCTGCTCTCCCTGCAGCCGGAAAGCCGACCTGGAGCAGAGCGATGGCGAGGAGGATTTCTACTACACGGAGCTGGACGTGGACGTGGACGCGCTGACTGACGGGCTCTCCAGCCTCACGCCCGTCTCTCCCACCTCCTCGGTGCCTCCCGCCTTCCCCGGCCCCGAGGCTCCTCTGCCGCCGGCGCTGCCGATCCTGGACCTGGCCCTGGCCTCCCCCTGCAGCCCCCCGGCCCCTCCTGGCCGCTGCCACATCCACACTGACCACGCGTACCAGGTGGGACGACAGGGATGGAGGGGCACAGGGATGGAGTGGGGATGGGGATGGAAGGGCACAGGGATGGAGTGGGGATGGGGATGGAGGGGGACAGTGATGGAGTGGTGGCAGGGATGGAGTGGTGACAGGGATGGAGGGGTGACAGGGATGGAGGGGCACAGGGATGGAGAGGAACAGGGATGGAGATGGGGCTGCTGCCTTCCCTCATCACCTTGTCTGATGGAGGTTGTGTCCTCTCTCTCCAGGGCTGCCGGACCCCCCCACGGCCACCGGTGTCCCCCACTGTCCCCACCCCGCCACCACCCAAGCCACCGGCCGTGCCCAGGTGAGCCGTTGCTACCGTGCCCCACCCTGTCCCCTCTCACCCGCGTGTGTCCCCCCGGTTGTGACCTGTCCCTCTGCCCGCAGGCGGCCGCGGGGGGAGGCCAAGAAGTGCCGCAAGGTGTACGGCATGGAGCACCGGGAGATGTGGTGCACGGCGTGCCGCTGGAAGAAGGCCTGCCAGCGCTTCCTCGACTGACGGAGCCCCGCTCCCTCCTTCTTGCACATTTTGCACTCGAGGTGCCTTCGCGCCCCCCCGGCCGCCCCCCGGACTCAGGGAACGGCCCCCCGAAAGCTTTATGCACACACACAGCCCCCCTGCCACGGAGCTTGTCCCCCCTGCCTTGTTTTCCCTTTGAAAATAAGCTAAATCGAACGATCCGACCCCGTCCTTGCCGGCGGGGGCTGGCAGGGGGTGTCCGGCTGCTCCCGGCCCCCTCCCCACTCCGGTTTGGGGACCCCCCATGGCTCAAATGAGCTGTGCCTGTGGCCGGCAGGGGCTCGGAAAAGGGGGTGTCTGTTCCTGCTCCCCGCCTGCTCCCGGGGGGCAGCCCCAGTGCCCAGGGCAGAGGTGGGCGCCTGCCCCCCCTCACCCCCCCCAGGGGGGTTTTTACTCTTTGTAATGTCATTTCTCTCTCTCGTTTTGGGGAGCCCCCTCCGGGGCGATGCCCCGGGAAGTGCCTGCAGGAATGCGCCCATTTGCACTAAGCCAAACTGCACAAAGAGGGGTCTTTTTGTTTTCCTTACTTTGATTTTTTTTTTCTCCTTCGTGTGGTTTTTATTTTTTAAATAAAATATATGAAAATTCGTATTTTTACCTACTCCCTCCCACAGCACGAGAGCGCGCGGGCCGCGGCGCTGCGGCAGCGGGGTGCCTCCAGCCCTGGGCGGGTTTCAAGGGGTTTCATTCACTCTAAACCCTATTTTTACCCAAAAAACCACCCTGTTTTCCCCTCAAAACCCTTTCTCCCCTCTTGTCCTGTCATTATCCAGCCCAGGCAGGGTTTGGCCAGGCCATGCCTGGGAGGGGACAGGGGGGCTGATGGCCCTGCCACCTTCCTGCCCTGTGGAGAGGCTCCCTTTGTATCAGGGACCCCCCATTGCAGGGTCCCCCCTTGCAGGGGGTCAGACACTGCTTTCGCCCCATGGGTCAGGCTGGTGCTGTGCCCCCACTTGTCTCCTCCAGGGATGTGATGTATCAGATCCAAAAGAAAAAAAAATAAATACTTGGATTTTTTTTTAATGATTCTTGTTCTTTAGTTACTGTTAAGATAGGCAGGGTGGGCACCCTGGGCCCCTTGGTACCCCCAGACCCACTGCTGTCACCCCCCTCCTGCATCCCACATCCCCCAGGGGTGGCATCACCCTGTGCGTCCTCCTGGGAGTTACTTTAATTTCAGATAATGCCCAAAAAAATAAGGAAATTGCCACCAAGAGGCAGCAGGGAGGAAGGGAATGAGCCACAGGTGCCTGTTTGGGATGGGGAAGGGGAGGGTGGAGGGAGCAGCACCCCCAGCCTGGGAGTGAGCAGGGCTCCCTGCTGGTCCCCATGTTGCCCCATCCTTCACACAGGAGGAAAATAATAATAATTACGTATTAAAAAAAAAAAAAAAAGAAAAAGCAGACAGAATTGTAGCAGCAATTTCCCCATTTATTGAACTGATTGATTTTTGCAGGTATGTCTAAGCTAAATCCCATCACAAAGGTTCTATCCGAGGGGCAGCCCCCGGCAGGCGAGGAACTGGGCAGCAACTAGAAAATAAAATCAGATTTACCTGAACTACATTGACAGAAAATCAGTACAACACAGCATGTTCTCCCACTGACTTCTGGTTACGAAATCTCCTCAACCTCCCCAAAATATTAAACACATCTTCAATACAAACACAGGTTTATAATAATTAATATAAAGTCAGTATAATATAGAATATTCCCAGCAAAAAAAAAATTAACAATCTTCAAACACAATCCTTTTTGTGTTTGTTCAGCTTTATTTTTGTAGACAGGTTTAAAGCACGTTGAAAAATAAATATATATGAAAGCATACACACAGCACTCTGACTAGGGGGACTAAAAAAAAACAAGGCTGAAATTCAAAACACGACTCAGGATCTACAAAATCAAAGGAACCATTAATTATGGCTTTTGTAGGAGTCACACGTGTCACAGAATGAGCGAAAATTAGATTATCTTTCAGAATATTGCAAAAAAATTCCAGTTTTTGCATTGTTTTCATGGAGTTTCTTTCCTCAAGGGTGATGTGCAAAAGGGGGAGCTTTGAGGGGAGGGTGCTCAGGGACAGCCCCAAAATGCAGACACCCACCCCAAAGCCACAGCTTTGCTTTGGGGAAACAGAGTGTTTAAAGGCAGGAGTGGGGAGAGGAAACAAAAGGGGAAGTAATGCTGGAGTGGGTTTCCTTCCGGACAAAAATTACCCATTTTGTTGTCAAAAAAACCTGATTTTTGATTAGAGGAAAAAAAAAAAAACAAATAGAAAAGGGAAAGGACAATCAACTTTGCAAACGTTCATTAGAGAAGTCCCCCTCTGCTTCCCCACAAAGCCGCTCCGCAGCTGTGAGGCTTTGGGGTGACCTTAAAAACCACAAAACTGGGGAATTCATGATTTCAAGAATATTTTTGGAAATCCCAAATCAACACAAGGACCTCATTTGTCTCCATCTGTTCTCCAAGTCCACGGATCCCTGGGATGTTTTCCAGAGGGCACAGGCAGGACGATGCCCTCTGCCTCATTCCGCTCTCTACTCCTGGCACTCAGATTTAAAATAAAAAATGAGGGTAATCAAGGAATTCAAGGAGGAACATTTACATGTACAAATGCTTTTAAAAAATGAGTTGCAAGTTCTCAAGATGGAATATATCCATGTTTTACCTCTAAGGGAGTTATTGTTTCGGAACTAAGTCTGTATATATATACACACACATATATATATATTTAGAAAAAATTAAAAAAAGGGAACCTCAGTGAAGTATACAAAGCCCTGAAGGGAAATACAAAGACGAGACGCAGAACAGGCAGAATTAGTGGGGTTTTGTTGAAATCTCCAAGAGCAGAAGTTTGCATAGGCAGTATATCCGAGAGACCCCGGAGAGAAGCTGGAGGGATGCGATCACCTGGAGTGACTGATGAAGTTTATAAAGTTTCAGCATAAAAAACATGCCCAAATTCCTTTTTGTCAAACCCAAGTCGGAGCATGGAAGGTTAAAGATGAATCCCTGTGTTTCCAACTCTGCACAGCTCCATCAGAACAAAGCACTTCAATAGACATCAGGTGTTAGAAGGGTTTTATTTGGTACATGGTGTGTGTTAGAGGGACAGAAGCACAGGCAAGGTTATGACATGGGGAAAGTTAGTTTTTATGTGGATTTTCCATTTTTCTCTCCCCCCCCTTTTTTTTTTGCTTTATTTTTTGCATCCTCAGTCCAAAGAGCCTCAAAGTGACACAATTTGGAAACATTCCTGAGTACTACCTGGCTGTCTGCCCACCTTGAATAAAAATAAGGAAAGAAAAGAATAAAATATTTCCAAGGGAATTGTGAAGAAAGCTCAGCACTCCCTAACTCTGATGACAAAATTGAGTCACCCAAGGGCAGGAGGGAAGAGGAGGGCTCGGCCCACACCTGCTCCTCCTCAGAAGGTGGATGCAAATACCAGCATTGGATCGGAATGTGACACAAACCCAGGGGTTTGAACTGTTGGGCTTTAAAATTCTCTTGAAAAGAGATTTTTACATATAAAAAGCAAAGCTAAGGATAAATCTTTAAGTACTGTATGTATTTGTCTACATGCAACAGGTGAGGCTGCGCATTCAGGACTTCAGGCACCCCCTAACCCCTCCCTATTTACAGGGTAAAGGACAATAAATACAGAGCCCACACTCCAGAGGGGCCAAAATAGGGATAAGGGAACAGCCTCCTCGCTCTCTGGGACCCCCCAAAACCACTGGAGAAGGGTATATAAAGTTCCAATTGTGACATACTGCATGGGCTTTTACAGCTTTTTAAATAGGGGAGGAGAAGGAAAAGAAGCTAAAATGCAAAATGAGATTTTTACAAGTTAAGAAAAATGTTCCTGCATGACCTGCTCTGCTCTTCCCATATTAAGGAAGAGGGTTATCCATGCTCACTGCCTAAAGCAACAAGTGCCACTAACTGCTCCAGTCCAAGGGGCAGCAGCAGTGGTGCTGGTGTGGCCCCACTGAGCCACGCCGAGGATTTTAGCAAAGACCCGTGTTCCCACATCACTGAACGCCCCCAAATTGACAGGAAGCTCCCAATGGAAGCAGAAGTGAGCTGGAGTGATGGATGCAGAGAGAAGGTGGTGAATGTCTGCAAGGAACACAGGAGCAGAGAAAGGAAATGAACACCAGAAACCCAGGATGCAACTGGAGGGACTGGAGAGAGAACCCAGCTCCTGCAGGTGCCAGGATCGACCACATTCCATGGAATCCTGGCACCAAGTGGCTTAAATCCTTTCAGGTTATTTGCTTTATGGGGGTTTATTGTACAATATACTTTTAATTCCTTTGCTGGGTGGAACCACACTTTTCCTCATGGACCACCAGGCCTGCAGGAAGGAAAATAGCACCTTGAGTCATTTGGCTTCTGGCAATGGGCTGTCTTTCGTGGCAGGTTTCAAAGTACCACAGTCACAGACATCATAAAAAATTGCTCGATGGCCAAGATGGAGTGAGGTCTTTGACTTTTTATTTATTTAAAAAAGCACCAGAAGCAAAGAGGTGAAGGTAGAACAAGCTGCTTCTCAGGAATAAGACAATTCCAACACATGCTGTTGCTGTTGTTATTTAGGTGTAGCTGAAAGAAGGCAACAGTGGCCGATATGAACAGGGAGTAACCAACCATCTGTAACAGCCCCACAGAGTCTGAGGAGACACTGGGAGAGAAACCTGGTTCTTACTTAAAGAAAAAATGTTTTATTGGAAAATTTACATGGAACTGGTGCAACTAAAGCTGAAGGTTTTTGTCATGAATTAAGTAGGTGTTAGGCCTACCCATGATCAACGAGAATGTTGAGATTGGCAAGGAAGAACAAGGTACCCAGGTGAAATCCTGGCCCCACAAAGTCCATGGGATGGGAGCAGCAGGATTCCACTCTGCTGGGATCTCCTCACTTTGGCTTCTCGCCTTTCCCAGCTCATCCTGCACTTGGCCAAATGCCTTGGTTTTGCTACAGTTTGCATATATTTGTGAAAAAGGCAGCTGAGCAAGGGGAGAAAAGTGAAGATACTTGTGGAGAAGAATGACAGGTACAGAATTGTGTCCTCTAGAGCAAAAGGTGCTTCCAGAAGCACAAACATGTTTCAGTGCCTGTGGATGACCAAGGCTGGAAGACAGGACGTGGGTGAGATGCCAGTAGGTCCAAGAAAAGTCACCAACTGTTTTTGATAGTGATCCTTTTGGAAGCTAAGAATCCAAGAGAAGTATTCATAAGGCTGTAATCTGACTTGCCTTTTGATCTATTTGGCTGCATAAAAAATAATTAAAACTCTTTAAATAACTTTGCAAAAGGCCTGTATCATCAGGAGAAGCCCTCCAACACATCCATCCATCTGCTTTCACAACCTTACCTTGAAATTCCACTGCTGCTGGGATTTTAGCACAGACAAGGCATAAGAAAAACCCAACCAACCAACAAACCTGCCTTGGACACAAAGACCTCCCCGGTGCTCGGTTTGGAGTGGGAAGGGGAGGAGGATTCATGCTTCACCAGCCTCCCCACACCTGCAGAGACTCCACCCTCTTGGGCAGTCTGGCTGGCTTGGCTGAAGGGGTGGCCTGGGCAGGGGGCGACAGGGGGAAAGGGAAAGGGAAAAGGGGGAAGGCGAAGTCAGTCGTGCCGCTGGAAGCGACCCTGCTGAGACAGTGTCTGAGTGGAACAGAGAAGGACTTGTTTAGAAAACACAAGAGTTATTTTGCACACATGGACGACAACAAGGCTACTTAGTTTTTCCAACATACTCCTTCCTCCCCACCCTCCCTCCCCCTACAAACAACAGAGCAAAACAAAAAAAACCCAAACAAAAAATAATCCCTAAGAAATCCAGGTAAAATCCTTGTCGTTCTCCCCAGAGTTGTCCTGCTCCTGCGGGGAGTCGACATCTTTGTCATCATCTAAAATCACATCATCCTGTGACATCCCCACGTCATCCTTCCACTTGATGTCGTCGTCGTCTCCCATCTCCTCGTCTCCTTCCACTTTGATGTCATCCGGGTCTTCCATGTACTGCCCCTCCCCGGGGTAGCACTCCTCTGGGGACCCTTCTCCCCCGTTGTGGTCCAGGTGCCCGGCCATGCCGCGGCCGGAGCAGTCGGCGCAGACGCCGTGGCGGCGCGAGCCGTGCTTGATCCCCACGCTGGCCGCCGACATGAACACCCGGTTGCAAACCTTGCAGACGTATTTTTTATCTTTGCTGTGGACCTGGAGAAGAAGAAAGACCCCCGAGGTGAATGCCAGCGGAGATGGAATGAGAGCTGCTCCCGTGTCCTTGCAAAGCAAATGCACAACTGCTACCTGAGATCGCAGCTGGCTTCCACCATGAACTCAAACCCACCACGATTAATTCAACCCTGCCACGATGACACACAGTGGAAAATCCTTTGGGACTGCCTGCTCATCATCACACTCATAAGTCTGAGACAAACTCTCATAATAATTTTTTTCTTCCTTTTTCCTTCTGTTTTTCTCCTGTGCAATAGTTGTATCACACCCACCACCAAGAGGAAAATGTTAAAAAGAAATAAAGGAACAATCCACAAGCACCAGTTCTGTTCGGAGAAGAAACAACCCCGATCAAACCAGTGTTAATGTCATGGTGATTTAGTGATCTCCCTCCTGACCCCACTGCTGTCCAGAAGCAAAGAACAGGAGCACTTGGAATATCTTCTGTATCTCCCAAAAAATGCATCTGAACGCACTTCTCACCTTGTTTCTGACTACTTTGGTTTGACAAAAATGTTTCTCTTCCATAACTCATGCTGCAAGAATCCTGGGCATATGAAGCTATCACAGAATACGTGGCCAGTAAAGGAAGCAAGGAAAATTCTCTGCAGGATAAAAGAATTCACTTCCAGAGTCAAACTGCACTATCCAGTGAGCAAAATTGCATACTTTGAGAAGCACAAAACACCTGATAAAAGGTGAAATCTGTCCCTGGCCACTTTTGCCCTGCATGGAAGGCAAGGAGCTTGTCAAATCATCCACCTGCTCCTCTGCCAAAGGAAACCAGAGCAGGGAGAACTCCCAAACTCCACCACAAGGAGCCTCATCAGGTACTTTCACTTACCCATATATATCTACATGTAAAATACATATTATTTATATATAGAAAAGTTTAGTTGGAAAGGACCCATGACAATTTTCTAGTCCAACTGCCTGACTGCTTCAGGGCTGCCAAGTATGTATAATAAATATGTATATTTTTCTTTTATATTTTTTTTTCTTTATTCTTTTATATATTAACACCACATGGGGACAGCACAGGCACTCGATGCCTCAGGGCCTCAGCAGACACTTCAGGAAGTGGTGTAGAAGCACACAAAGATCCAGTGCCAGTAGTTTGGGGTTGTTCTGAGCAGCCCAGCAGCCCCCAGAGCCTCGGGTACATATCACCAGTCCCTAATCCTTTTTGACTCGTTTCTTCTTTTCATGCTCACAAAAGCCTGTGGGAAAGCTTTTGCTGATTAAAGTCCTTCCTTTTATTTCAAAGCAGCTGCCTGGGTGCCTGCTCCCTGCTCCCGCCTCAGCATGGGATCTCCAGCTCTCACCACCTGACTCTCCACAACCCTGCACTCTGGAATACTCAGCTGAGCTAAAGCTCTTTGGGAAGAGGACAAATTGACCCACTGCAGCCCCTCAGCCCTCACTACTGCAGGACACTGCCTCAGGCTCTGTGTTGCACCAGTCCCAGCTGTGTTCAAAGCCTGTGAGTGCCTCTGATATGCTCTGGCTGCAGGTTCCCCTGCCCCGAGCCAGTCCCCACGACATTCTCCTACTGCATCTAGCAAAGGCATTAAATTTTATTGCTGTTTTTAAAGCAGTTGGACAGGGCTGCTCAGAGTCATCCGGCAGGATCTATAGGTATCACTCACTTTCAACTCGTACAAGAATGATTTTCAGGCATCAAAAGCTGAATAGGAGAACAGAAGGTGGTCAGGGGGTGCAGAATAAGGGCTAAAAGAGCCATATAAAAAAGAAACTATAAAACAGGTACTAAACCAATTTGTAATTATCACAGAATGGTTTGGGTTGGAAGGGACCTTAAAGCTGATCTAGTTCTGACCCCCTGCCATGGGCAGGGACATCTTCCACTAGAGCAGGCTGCATTTCTACTAAAACTGATCATCTCTCTCTCTCTTTTGCAATGCTGGCAGTTTAGTCAGCAGGTTCAAAGAGAGCCTTATTCCTGGATGCAACTGAACAGAAATTAATCTTATTCCCTTTACAGCCAAATTAGTATTAAACACAGAAACAGCATTTGGCCCTCAGTATTGGACAGTGCCATTAAAAAGATAATAGTCTGATTAAATGCCAATATTTCAAGGAAGAGAAGGAAATAAGCTGACAACATCCTAAACTTATGAAAAAAAATTTTAGAAAGGGAAAGTTCTCAGAAATAAAATGCTGGAGGCAACCAGCTGGCACAACAAGGTGTTCCCTGCTGCAAAACCAGTACCAGATCTCAAAACCTGTGTGCTTGCAGCAGGACTGAGCTGACGCTGGGATCTGCCTCCCAAGCTCCAGCACCCCAAGGAAAGAAGGAAGGGACACCTCAGGGAGCAGGCAGTGCCCAAGCAGGTGGCTGGGCACTCATCCAAACAGACATGGGAGCAGTGAAGGAAGGGAAGGAGATGATGGGGCACTGTGGGAAATTGTCACACAGGGCTCCAGGATCTGCTGGGGGACCTGGGGCATCGTCGGTGGTGAGCCAGGCCTGCTGCTGGCACTGCTGCTGGAATTATTGCCCAGACACTACCTGCTCTGCCACAATGCCACCTCTGCACCAAGCTCTGAGAACCTCTTTAGGATGCCCAATCATTTCTACCCTGAAAAGAAAAATAACCAAAGTTTGGCTTAAAATTCTGTTTCTGAAGAAGCTGTGAAGAGCCAGACACCAGCACCAGCCTTGCAGTCAGAGCTGAGGAGCCTCTTTAATAAGATGTAACAGTATTTTTGATAACTAAGCATAGCCACACAAATGTGGCTTTGCCTCAAGTTCTAGCTGAGCAATGTGTTTTAAAGCTTTCTGCACCAAGTCAGAGAATTACAGAATTGTTAAGAGTGGGAAAGGCCTCTAAGATCAAGTCAAATTGTTCCCCCAGCACTGCCAAGTCCATCACTAAATCATGTCCCCAAAAGCCACATTTACACATTTGTTAAACTCTTCCAGGGATGGTGACTCCCCTATTGTCCTGGGCAGCCTGTGCCAGGGCCGAACAACCCTTTCAGTGAAGAATTTTTTGCTAATATCCAACTGAAACCTTGGAAAACCTCTAGCTGAGCTTGGAGAGCAGGAGGAGGATGAGCAGGCAGCCAGCCACGAGGCCTTGGAAAGGCAGGGGGAAAAGACACAGGAGAAGCCTTCAGATGAGCCCTGGGGGGCAAACAAAATCCAGACTTAGATGTGGTGAAGCTCTGTCCCTTCACCCTGAGCAGAAGGGCTGGTGGCCCCAGCAGTGCCTTACCAAGGTGTGGCGCTTCATGTGCTCCCGGCGGGTGAACTTCTTCCCGCAGATCTCGCAGGGATAGGGCCTCTCCCCAGTGTGGGACCGCATGTGTCTCTTCAGGATGCACTGGTGCATGGCAGAAAAGCTGCAGTACGGGCACTTGAACTTCTTCCTGATCACTGTGAACTCGTTGACTGCAAGAGAGAAAGCAGAACGCACAGATTAGTCTCAGAACGTCTCAAAGCAGTCTTCTCGTTGACTATGTCACTATTAAATTAGTTCACTGTGAAATCACACTCCTACCCCTTAACCATCTACGTATTTTTAATCCTTATACTGTATTACTGCCCATATTTTATTAAAGCTAAGAGTACCTCCATCAGAGCAGCTTTTGAACAAGCTGACACACAAACATTTAGCAACAGCCTGTTACAGACATTGCTTGCTAAAGGGAAAATGAAGAGGGTTGTCAACCTGCTAGAGTTCTGATTTATTATAAAGGGTTATGCTAAATATCAAGATCTAAAATGCTAACAGTACTACTTGTGGAAGAAGCAGGGAGTCAGGAACAGCAGTCCCCAAAGGTGGCACCCAAAGAGTGCCAGTGTTGTTTATGGGGTGATGCAAGAACATCATCACACATCCCAGGAGCATTTTGGTGAAGGAGAAGAGACTGAGAATGGCCCAGAGGAAACAGGACAGCTCCAACCACCATTCTCTACATTATCCAGTGACACAGTGACAGTGCCACACACAAAACACAGCAGGTGAAAACAGTATTTGCTGCTCCCTGAGGGCACCACCCACCCACTACAAGTTGGGAAGTGACTGTACACTGAGGAGAGGATTTTAAACCTCCTGTTTCTCCTTCACTCTATTGCTTCCTATTAGTGTGTTAATTTTCACCCACTTTTCTCCTAATTATTGTTATTTCTCAAAGCAAGATATTTGTATAACAAGGAGGGGGAAAAAAAGAAAGCGAGTTCTGGTTAATCACTGTAACTTGTGTGTTTGTAAAGGGCTCCTGGTAAAGGAAACAGTCTATGGAGGAGACTTTTCTGCATTTTTTTAACAACTAGAAGATGAAAATTTTTTGTCTTTTATTACAGGAAATTATTATTTTTTAATTTTCTCCTAGGGTTTGACACTCTCTCATCTATACACTCAGAGGCAAGGAGCCCACGTTTTCCTACAGCAAGTAGCAATTTTATCACACAAAGCTATTTATTATAAATTCATTTCCAGTCTGATTTTGTAACCACTTGATTTTGGTGACAGGCCACACACACACACTTCTAACAACCCTGTCACTATGGAGTGTAGACAAGGTGAGCAAGCTGTAAACCAAGCAGGGGAGTCAAGAGGGGACACAAAGCCTCCTTCCTCCAGTCCTGCTCCACAGCACACACTGCAGAGCCCAGGGCACAGAACCACTGGGAAACAATGACTGGAGATCCTGACAGCAACCAGATCCTGGGATGTTGAAGAAAAAGTGCTTTAAGGAGAGAAACCCACAAAATCTCCTATTCCTACATCACCGAGTTGTAGCTGATCCTGCTGTTCCCTCAGTGACCTCGGAGTATTTTCAGCTTGTTTTTAAAAATACTCACAGAACACTGTTTGCAGCTATAGTTTTATTGAAAACTATTTTTGCACCAAATAGCCACATTATTTAGTTCTGGTATCTACAAAAGGAAACACCTCAAAAACAGCAGCATGGTCAGAAAAATAAGTTTGTTTGCAGCATTAACATTTTCACAGTCCTGTAAAATATATGCACCCACAGTACATCTATTTAATGCACAAATACCAGCTTTGGTATGAGCATCATCCTTTGTCTAAATGACAATATTTTATAGAGCAGCATCAAGTGTAGCAGCATTAAGGTCCTAAGAAATCATCTCTAACATGATCATCAAGGTGACAAACAGCAGCACCATGGGTAAAGAGCCCCTGGACACAGCACCAAGAAATGGAGAAGGAAATAGAAACAGTGACACAGCAAAAATCTGTGTACTTTATGCCACAAAAATATTTATGGAAATGTGTGTTTTTAAAACCAACACAACAACACTTGGGAAAAAAATCTTTGGTATTGCCATCTCAAGTAACTTACTTCACTGAGGCTGTTAAAGGAAACAGGCTCCTACATCCCTGAGAGTAAATGAAAAGCACTAGTGATGCCTGATGGAGCTGCCCTGAATTAACTCTGTAAACTGCCATCTAGTTAATAATCACTGAAATACTACATTCTTTGGGTTATTAGAAAGAATTCACAGACTTCAAGAGAATTCTTGTCCACTAAATCCTCTATATATTTAAGGTTATAAATAGGAAAGTGCAATTTAACTGTCAGACTCACACCTCCCATCAGCTTCCCATGCCACTTCCTAACAGTAAAATCCTGCTTCTAACACCTGTCCTACAAAAACCCAATAAAGCTCTGCCCTGTTATACCCTTCAGTTCTAACAATTTAAAAATCCTAGTCCTGATCCTGAAGGGAAGCACTGGAAATTCCCAGTGCTGAAGTCAGGAAGCACTCTGATGCACAGGCCAAGGAAAATACTACTAAAACTTCTATTAGAGACAGTGTTTTTGACTACAGAAAAAGAATTCCATGTTGAATTAAATTCTAAAATACAAGAAAAATAAGCAAACATGAAACCTCATTAACTATTATTATGCAATGAAACCTTTTAAAGTTTGCCGAAATTGCTTTTGCTGGCATCTTACTTGCCCAAGTCAAACAAATCCTTCCCTGCTGCTTCCAAACTTCCAGATAAGATTCATTGGGTTACAACTTTGTTTTCTGGCTCAGCTTTCTGCTTTCTCACTAGCTGATTATTTAAGAGCAAACTAAATCATGAGGCAATTACTCTGACATCTGTCACAAGGGAAGCTGACACTAAAAGCTACACACACTCACAGACAGCCGAGATCTCCCATGCCAAAGATGTCAAGGGGAACAGGAGTGGAAAAAATGAACCTGACTTTGCAAAAAGCAGAACATTTAAACCCAAATTACTAGAGTGTACTACGGTGGTTACATAGGAACTCATCCTCAACTCTGCCTGCAGCCTGCTCAGATGAAGAGTAAGAGCTAAGCCAAGCAGGGAAACTCTGGCTTCCCAGCCCTGGTGTGGCATGGAGCTGTCTCCCTGGAGCTCCGACTCCCAGCAGGAACAGGTGGAGCAGAGCTCCTGTTCCTTCTCCAAGGGCAGCAGGACCTGATGAGCCCTCTCATTCACCTTTCCACAGGAAAGGGCTGGGGAAGAAGCTCCTCACTAAACCCACATTGTGCACAGCTAAGTATTTCTCATTTTTTGTCTCCCTGAGATGCAACAGTATCATGAGAAAGAACTTCCCTGAAGAACTCCAGAGAACATTTGTAGAAGTTGTTTTTTTTTCCTCCTCAGCTGTCTCCCACACTGAGGAAAGAAACCCCACATGCTGACAAGCTGTGCTGCTCACAGAGCAGCTGGGAAGCACTGCTTTTAATTATGCTACTTTCATTTCAGCTACCATAATCTGGTTTTGTATGTAAATATATAGCAAGAGACACAGCAGTATTTAATCTTTTTTAAAAATAAGTGAATTTCATAGAACGAAACAGGAATTACAGATTTCTACCCATCAGGAAGAGCCATTACTGATTCTGTATGCACACCCCAAGTTACAATTAAATTTATGTAAAGCCTCCTCCCTCTGCTTCAACACCACCACACTCAGCCTGGCTAACTTAATTACAGTATATAAACCAAATGAGTCACAAAAATGTACAGAATCCCTGAAAACCACAGCCCTACTCCAGCACGTTTTTTAAAAAAAGCCCTGAAAGTACTGAAATACAGTATCAGTAAAAGATGCAAGCCTTGCAACAACTTTCAAGCCCAAGTAACATACCCTGCTGGACCTATGAACAAGCAGTAGGTTTTTCTCCTTTGAAACACATAGAAAACCACTTTACAAACAACAGCCCTGTGCTTGCACGGCTCCTAAGTTCACAGTGAAAACCCCTGGAATGCCCAAATGGTCTAATGGACAGAGCACTAGAGCAGAACTCAGGACTGAATCCTATTATTAATTCTATTGCTAGCACTTTCAACAACCTGAGGGATGTTATTTTCCTGAGGAATTGGAGGAAAACATCACCATTTCTTTTATAAAGCACTTTGAGATCAACTGATAAAGCAGTTCAAGGTAGTGTCAGAGCACAGAATGAGCACTCTAATAAAACAGCCGAAGTGCCTGTTTTATGGACCCAAAAAAGTTATCTTTGCACAAAAATTGCCCCAAGGCTGCAGTGACACAGCATCTGGAACCAGCACAGCACCAACTGATCAGCTTTGGGGAGTTACTCTGTGAAATTACACCTGTGGAACATTTATTTGCAGCGCGAGAACCACGGCACGATTTGCTTTTCCTAGTTCGAGGAAGCGTCTCACACACAACAACAGCAGCTACGCATCCTCAGGATCCTCGCTGGGCCCTACACTGTCCAAAAGCTCCAGCCCAGCCAGGGGGGCAGAGCCCAGGTAACACATTTTCACGTGGCTACTGAGGTTCTTCTGGGTGCCGAAGCCCTTCCCGCAGCAGAGACAGACAAAGGTGCGCTCGCTCGAGTGCACGGACAGAAGGTGCCGGTTTAAGTCTGTCTTGTCGCGAAACAGCTTGGCACAGTTAGGACACCGCATCTTCTTACAGTGGAAGTGGATGGTCTTCTCGTGCCGATCCATGTTGGATTTCAGGGTGAAGCTGGCAGGGCACTTGGAGCACTGGAAGCGGCCGAGCTGGCCGGCAGCAGCGCCGTCGGCGAGGCCGGGCCGGGAGCAGTCGAGCACGTCGAGCGGGAGGAGCATGGAGAAGGCGTGCTCGTGGATGTGCTCCTTCAGCTCCTCAGCACACTGGAACACCCTCCTGCAGAAGCCACAGGTCAGCCTCTTGGCCAGGGCCGAGTCCAGGAAGGTCCCATCGGCGGCGATGTCCGTGTCTTCAGATCTCGGGAAACTGGAATCTGAAACAGAACCGCAGATAGGCGCGCACGGATCAGCCTCTTCTGGTGTGAAATAACGACAGTTTAACGATGTATTCTTCTCTCTGCTTACCTGAGTCAGAGTTATCAAACTGCCAAAGCGCCAGCAATCCATCATAGGCAGTCTGTAAAGGAAAAGCACAGGGAAGTTAAGGCAGGCATTTACAAGAAGCTGTCCTGTAGGCAGAGCTCTGACTCCCATCACTGTCACTGCCTTCATCCATTCTCTAAGGGAGGCTCAGTGTTTGACCTGACAACTCAGAGTGCCTTTACAAGGCTTTCACTGCCACAGCAGTGAACTGGGCCTTTATCTTGCTTCAAAACACCTTATCATTTGGTGTTTTGAAGACAGTAATCAACATCCCTGTTTAAGTCTTGGATAACTACTCAGTTTCCAGTCTCACTAAGCATCCGTAGCTTCCACTCAGGCCAGTGGGAAGCACTGGACAGAATATTTTTAGTTAATACAAGAGAACTGGAAAATTCTCCCTTAGCCCTCCACAGGTACTTTTCCTTTCCACACAGAAGAGCCTGTAGAACAGAAACACCTTCTGCATTGCTCCCTTTCCGCAATGCCCTCTGGCACTGCTGATCCAAATTCTAAATAAAAGCTGATTTTATCTTTTTTTTTTAATAAATCCTTTGCGATATGTGGCAGATGGCAGCCCTGTATGAGGCAGAGGCGTGCTGCAGCCCCGGCAGGTCTGTGCAGACCAGCTCACTTCACTCTACGGTGATGGCAAAGCAAAATCTTTGTTTTCCACCCATTTGTTTAATAGAGTATCATTCAAAAATATTAAGAATTAGAAATGCTGCAGAAAGCTATGGATTTTAGGTCAAACTTCTGATTTCTGTAATAGAGAGAGCCAGCCCACTTCTGTCTGAATTTAGACAGTTATAAGAAAGACAAATGCCCAACACCAGAAGTGAGCAATGGGTAGCTGAGGTTTCATGCCATTATTACATGCTAGTGTGCAATGTTGTGCAAATGAAGGGATTTACAATAAAAAGGGCATTCATATTTTAAAAACCCCAGACATTTTGAACAGAAGTTCTGTTGAAGTAAGGCAGAAAGACTAAAATTGGGACAGCACCAGTCCTGACCCCTCAACAGACTTCTAGTTTTAAAATAACCTGTATTTTTTATAAAAAAAGCTCACACATTAAAGTATAAGGTATTAGATCTTTCAAAATACTCCTAACTGGAGAGGATTTGATCAAACAGACACTCTTGCACTTCAAATTCTTTATATTTCCCCCTCCCCCCCGATCTCACCTGGGTTGAGGAAGGCACCTCTCCTTTTATCCCAGTTTCTGGTGACATTTCACCAGAAGAGCAGATCCCGGGGGGGCTCTGAGTGGCAAGGTGTGCTGAAGGCAGCGGGGGAGATGGTGCTTCCACTTTGCCATCACTTTCACCCCTTGAACGATTGGAGCTGGTGCCAGGCCCTGGGGAACACAGGAAACGAGTCTCACCCACGTGAATGAGCACCAGCTGGTGGCTTTAAAAACGGCCTCGCAAAGGCAGCGCCCCAGCACTCGCAGCTCATCTTCTGTCACTGGGAGGCAATGCAGCAGCACAGGGATGCCAGGCTTTTGGTCTTTCTGGTTGTTGGGTTGGTTGGTTTTTTTTTTTAAACCAGCCTTCCCACCCAAATGTCTGTGTGTACTGGAGTGACATCGCAGGGCTCGGTCACTACAGAGTCCGTCGGGAGAGAGAGGCACAGTGCAGCACAAATATCCACATTTCTCTTGGAGAAGCACCATTCTGAACACATACACTTCCACCTTTAAGGAAACTTCAAACTTCATTCTGCTAACTTCCTTGAAAGTTTATGTCACAGGTTCAGATCTCGAGATCTGTCCATGGTGGTTTATTTAATATCAGACTGTCAGTACTTGATCTCAAAGTGCTTTACAAAAGATGGAAAAAAGGATTCCTGTCACTCTATATTTAGCAAGGATGGAGGTTCAAATATTTGTACAAAACTGTTCAATTATACCTGACAGTCATTACAGTCTAAAAATCTCCCATAATTCAAAAGGAAAACATGCTGTGTCCAGCCCTCGCCTACACTGTAGCAACAGCCAAATGGAAAACAATATTCCAGAAACTACCCTGAGGATCAATGACAAAGCTAAATACAAATAGAGACTGTGTAATCAATACCACTGTACATTATAAATTATTATACAAACTTTTGCACATGCGTTGACTGAATATTGGAATGACGTACTGAGCACGTTGTTCTTTTTGAAATGCAAGGTGGCAAAACCAGAAGCAAATATGGCATAAAATAAACAAATTCATATTTAAAGCACTCTATGCCCTAAAGACTGTTCCATTTCCAGCAAAAATAGTCTAATGGAAACCTTCAGGGATATAAAAAAAACCACTCTTTAATGCAGCTACAAATAACAAGTCACAGTTTACACTGTGTCCGAATACAATGCACTGTGATCTGGGTGACAACAAAGCACACCAAGGTTTCAAAATGTGAACAATCCCAAACTTTACTTTTTTATCAGCTATCAAAGGAAATTCTGCTCTTGTGCCACAAGCTGGATGTTTGATTTACTTTCCTCCACTTTGATCACAGGTCGATATCTTTCCCACGTGAGTGAACGCTGCTCAGTTGGGATAACAACGCTCCAAGGTTCCCTTCAGGTGCTGCTCATCTGTTGCTGTTGTCATTTTAATGCAGGACAACAAAATGCCAGAAATTCAAGATAGGAAAAATTTAGGGGAAAAAGGGAATTTATCAGTATTTCCTGTTAGAAACTGTTACCAGGAATCCAGCTCTGCAGGTCCACTGCAGAATTCCTGCCTCGACAGACACACGTTGCTTTTTTTTACCCCTGAACACCCCAAACTGATTCAAACTGCCCCAAAGACATTTCTGGGTGACACTTCTTTGAACTAATGGTATTTTTGCACACAGTGAAGATAAACCAGTGGGGCCTGGCTTGATGAATTCTTTATTAGCACCTTCCCAGAGTTTCACAGATTCCAAAAAAACCTCTGCACTTCTTAAAGCAAAAATTAAGGCTAACGAACAAGCAATGAAATAAAGCAAGGAGAAGCAATAAACTGTCATCCAAGGTATACAAACACACAAAGATGTACAACACAACAAAGATGAGTTTTCAAACAATAATCAGTATTTATTTGGTTTCAACAACTGCAAGTAACACAAGAAGAGAGAAACCCACATCAATGACCCACACTTTGTACACAAGAATGCAGATTTATGTCCATTCTTACTTGTACTGTGAGAAACCTTTTTCCCTCCTAAACTTGTACTAGAATGAATTTTAAGCAAAAGTGTTTTAACTTCTAAATCAGGAATCAAAATCACTTTCCTTCAGTCAGCTCTGCACACAGAAAATGAAGCAGGGGTTTAGCAATAATTGCGTGAATACAGAATTCTTGTGACAGCTGAACAGTAAACTGTTGTGGAAAAGAGAAAGGCAGAGTTATTATATCTCATTCAAAATTGCACCCATTCTCCCCTAAATCTTTTTTTACCATGTATAAAAATTCCACACCAAACTGAACACCTTTAACTTCTTCCTGTGTAAAATGTATTTCTTAACATCCAGTGCAAGGAAAAATTATTGGCTCCAATGAACCACTAACTAAAAATAACCTATTAGCTGGTTTGCCCAAAAGAAAAGGGCTCTGTGTACCACGTAATCACTTGGACTGGAAGCTTCGTAGGAATTGCTTCTATAAACAGTTTCAGATGCCACAGGGTAAACAGGAAAAGCCAAACTTAGACATATAAAAAAGCCTTAAAATGTGCTATTCTGAAATGTGGAAGTCACCCTTTAAGGGAGTCGTTCCCCCCACAACAATCTGAAAGTTTTCTTCTCTTTTTTTAATGAGAAAACAAGGATATAAAGTAACCACCTCCTTTTCTGACGAAAATTAAAATTCTCCTTCTCTTGATTATACTTGGCAAAACCATCTCAAAACATTCAAGTGAAGCCTTTGAGATTTCTGTCTGTGTGATGTAACCGTGCGGAACAATGCTACCAAAGTTCAGGCTCATAAATGAAATAAGACACGTTATTAAACCGAGAGCTGCTCTGCTGCAGTGCAAATCACAGAACAATCACCTGCTTTTAGAGACAAACCAGGAAAACATGGCAGGACCAGGAAAACTCCCATGATGTCTTATCTGAAAGGCACCCCCAGCAATAACCCAGGCAGGTTCAGTAACCAACAGCTCCCCAGACAGCCTTGGTGTTACCCGTGAGTAACTCTCACTTCTTTTTTTCTGCAAAACCTGCGTGTTCCAGGTTTCTGGCCAGCATATGGACAACGTCAACCTTGATCACACATCACCAACAACAAACTCTCAGAGCCCTTCAGCTGCAGGTTATCTGGCAACTGTGCCAAGCAAATGGCAAGATATTTAAGTTCTCCCTTCTGATTTTAAATGAGTTCGAACTGGTTAACTTCAGAAACTCATCATAGTGATACAACACCCCCCCACACACATTCTGGGCTTCATTTTCCACCAGGAGAATGTCAAGTTCATACCTCATATGATCATATAATGAATTAGTTAAAAAGAACACGGGGTAAAATGAAAACCTTGGGATATCCTCTAATTTCTAAAACAGGAAGAATTATGTGGAACAGCAAGTGAAAACTTTTAATGTGTGCAGTAACTTGGAGACTAACATCCCCTTTAGAAATGGCTCATCCGAATTTTAAACGTTTAACACCCTCTTTGCATCTGTCCACCTCCATTAAGTCCTTTTTCCTCCAGAAAAAAAACCAAAACAAAGCATGAATACTGCTCCTTGAGGCAGTTATGTACTGCAGTGCTTTGTAAGAGAAGTCAATCCAGTGATAGCAGCCCAGATTAAAAAACACTTCACTTCTTTAAAGTCAGAGAGACTGATCACTTATAATCCCTGAAATTAGTGCATTTCTTTTCAAGTCAAGACAGATGAAAACCGCAGGGTTTGGTTTCTTGTTAAATTCAGTCTTTTTCACTGTGCTCCTACCTACTCCCTCCTCCTTTTTTTTTTTTTTAATATAACCTAGGACTTAAAATGACTCAACATCCTCAAATTGTTTTTGAAGAAAAATGTCAAAAACACCTACAAAGCCAGCACCAACCTAGACTGTGCTTTTACATCTCCACAATCTTCCTACCACTTGCTTCACTGTCATTTTATACACTGAAAATTCTCATCAAACTTGATGTCCTGTTGTATTCAGTAATGACCACTTAAAAGGGAATAGTATATCACAAGATCTTTTTCAAGTGATTAAAATAAATTGATACCTGTGAATCTGAATAAGATGAAAGAAAAATATGTCTCTTAACTCCTGGCTTCTGTAAAAATCCTCTTACCAAGTCACAGCCACATCCCTGACTGCTGTGAGAGCTACAGACCAAGCAGGAAGTCTTCTTTTTGACTTGGGCCTTTCACTTGGCTTCCATAAAGATGAGACAATTGAAGCTCAGCTGAATGAAATCCAAGTAATAGCAAGAAGACTGGAAAATAAGGACCTCAAATACAGGCGGGACAGGGCCTCCTGGGCCATGGCACCCCTCAGTGAGATACCAACTACCCCCTTCTCTAAATGGATCAAGCTTTATTTTAAACCCAGCTGGTCTCCTGCCTGCACCATGCCCATCCTCAAACTCTGCTTCTCAGGTGGTTGGGCAATCTCTAATTTTTAACTCAGATTTATGATTGCTTCATACACATTTATCTTTACGTCAAGTGGTGCTTCAGTTTTTAAGTACAACCTAAAATCCTCCAACAAGGAGAAGGATGATGGATAGAGGGCAGCCCTGCCATTATTCCAATTTATGGAGACAGAAGATGAAATTGCTGATTTCACCTGTCAGGAGGCACAGATCCAAACCCGTGGTGCATCCATCAGCCGCGGTCACGCACCGATCCAGGCTCCCACCCCCTCTGTGCCAGCTCAGGGCACTCTGCTCCCTGCACCCAAACCCTGCCACTGAACTGAGCCACAGCTGTGCTCTTCCAACTGCAACTGAGGGATTTTCAGCCCTGGAGCCCAACCTGAACCATCTAAATCTGATTTAACTGGAGATCCCTGGGGAAGTGAGTTACTCCAAAAGAAACCAGAACACTGCACCGGGCATTCCCCACAAATATTTAAGCTGCAGAATAAGGTACAGAAACTTCAAGGTTTTTGGATTTTTTTAAAAACAATCCCATTGTTCAGACATGAGAAGTGAAAAGAGACACCAAGTCTGACACTGCATTGTGCAATTATTTCCCTTTGCCACACAACTCCAGGGATCTGTTGGCCACCAGGGGCTTGGAGCACCCTGGTCTAGTGGAAAGTGTCCCTGCCCATGGCAAGGGGTTGGAAAAAGATCTTCAAAGCTCCTTCCAAACCAAAGCATCCTGGGATTCTGTGATTCATTCTCTAATTCTATGACCATTAAAGTTATCCATCTTTTCCCACTGAGGAAATGAAAAGAAAATAGAATAATAGATATCCTAAGTGAACTTTTCATTCTATTTACTTGCTCCGTTTTCTCAGCATAGATAAAGATAAACCTTTTCTTCTGTGAATGAACATGTAGTACTCAGAAAACTGTTGCTTGCTCTATTCTATTTCACAAATGATGTATCTTCTCAGAGTATTATTAAAACACAGCATTAATAATTCCTTTCTTTATGCACTAGAGAATCAGGCTGCAATGAAGAAAACACAAAAATATGCTGAAAAATCAGCTGTCCACACCTAATGCTTCATATCAGCTGTCTCCAACAGATCACCAGTAGAAAAACATTCATTTCCAAGTGCAAGTATTACAAAATCAGTAGCTGCTCACTACTTACAGGTCTAAAATCAAACTGCAAGAAGCAAAGATCATGCAATCTACAGCTCTCCAATTTTTTCCACAGACACAGGAGCAACATTCAAGTTGTTCATCATCAATCAAGTTTGGATTCAAGACCTTTCCTGTAATAACTCAAATATTTTGTATTTTTTTTGTAAGTACCATTGTGCAAACGAGCAAAAACAGAAATTCCAGGGCAAGCACTACAGGCTGAATATTTTCTTCTACGACTTCAGCAGTTAACAACAAAGCTGGACCAATATCACACAAAAGTTTCCATATTTTATGGAAAGCGGGATTAAGGAGGACTTAAACCTGGATATAAACACACCAGCAGCAACAAACGAGGCGGTGACCCGTATTTTCTTCTCACTAAAGATTTCCCCTAAAGCGTCACTAAAAAAAATAAATAAACAGAAGAAGGCCAACTTACGGGAGAGCGAGTGCGTGCCTTTGGGGAGGTACTCGAAGAGCAGCGAGCTGTCCTCGCTCAGCATGTCGGCTTTCAGCGACAGCAAGCTGTTCTTGCTCATCAGAGCCGCGCGCAGGTTGGCGACAGTGGCGGCCTGGAGCGCGTCCTCCTTGTCCGGGGTCAGCGGCTGCGGGATGTAGCTGGGCTCCCCTGCCAGCAGCGCCTCCTCCGCGTACGGCTCCGGCCGCTCCGCCCGGCTGTCCGAGCTGCTGGGCTCCGTCCCGGCCGCATCAGCGCCTGCAGCGGGGGAGATGCTGTCAGAGACACGGGGAAACTGCCGGGACCGGCACCCGCCTGGCTGGGCGTGCGGGAAACGGAACCGGCAATGCAGCCACACTTGGTTTGGCTCTGCTCTTCACGTGGGAGCGCTGCTGTCACCCCTCTTTTGCTGCCGCACAGCTGGGGGTTCTGCTTTTCCAGCCCCTTCCCTCCTGCCCCGCCAACTGGGCTTCAGCTCAGTACCACACGCGATAAAGGCAGGGCACAGGGAGGGGACGTGTACTTCACCCACAACCTGGCTAAGACTATTTATTTATCTTTAACTAAGATTTCAGGGTAGTTTGCTAGTATTGAAATTACATGCAAAGGTTTAAATTCTGTTTTCTCCCTAATTTTACACTCCAGCAGCCCAATTTTTCACTTTTGTTTCCTCCCCATGATGAAGGCTCTGAAAGCCTCTAAAATTGGGGTGCTGAGTATAAATCCCTTGGGGTCACTTCTCTAAAAAATACGCTGTAACCAGTGGTTCCTAGCATATATCACAGGGTGGGTTTTATACAGAAGTGTTACAGTTTAAAAAAAAAACACGGATCAGCCACTTTACAACATGTAACTACAAAGAAACTGTATAAAAATATAACATATTAGTAACAAAATATCAATTACTGAACCTAAACAAAACCAAAAAAGCTATGATAAAGTAAACTCCTTCCTGCAAAAACACAGTTTATTTTTGTATTTTTGGGAAGGTCTAATTGAAGAACCTCCTTTGTTTGAACTTTGACTCTTATCAGCTTAAATAATTTATGTATTTTTATGTAAAGGAAAATGACTCTCAGACTCCTCTCCATTCTCCACATGAAACAACAAAAATTACACACAAAAAGGGCTGTTAGCCCATTTAAGAAGCGCATAAAACAAATTGCAATTACCTACTCCACAATCTGCAGCAGCAAACACAGCTGACACACTCAGAGCCCAGCTGAGCACCTGGCAAACGGAGCTGAAGCTTCCCAACAAACTTATGCCTTTGTGGCATTTCTCCTATCAACGTAGAAAGGAAAAAAATTCCATATCCAAAGAGAAGGCACAGATAATGAGCTATTAGATGGAGAAAGAAGCTGTTTTGCAGATCCTGAATATTTTATTGCCTCCTAGTTTAAAAGAGATTTATATCTACTTAATGCAAGAGGGAACTATTAGAGCTCAAACCAGTGGTAGGACACTTACAAAACTAATACCTGCTGCTTTCACAAATTCACTTTGGGCTCTTCAGGGCAAGGAATTCAGGTGTTGTCCACATACAGCACTGCCATAAACTCACTCCTGCACAGAAGCTCAAGAGAAGGGAGGAGGCACAGTGGGACAAACCAGCACTCGGTTCCCGCAACTTCAAACCAGGGCAAGGCATTAATCTGCAGAGCCTTATTAAAAAATGCTAATGAGGACACTGGTACCGTGCCCACCTCCTGTAACCTGGAAAACAGCTGAAAGAAGATCATTATTTTTATCTCCATTTTACAGCTGGTGGCTGCCAGAGAAAGACATGGGGACTTGCTCAAGGTGCCCAGCCTGCAGAGCCAGGAGCAGCCAGCAAAATTCCCAGTCCCAGCTCAGGGCATATCAGATTCCAGAACATGTTCAGATTGGTTTTACTAAACTGCACTGTTCTGCCAGTACATCCTACTGCTAAGTTGTTCCTTTAAAAAACAAAGAGCCACAAAGCAAACAAAAAGGAAAAAGCAATCACAGGCAGAGTGCTCCCACACCCCAGAGATGTAGGGAATGCCCAAGGCTAGGGGCTACAAACACAGTAGGAAGTTCATAAATGTGAACTACCAGAGATGCTCTCTGTTTAAAACAAACAATTTTCCCTCCTCCATCTGTGTTTTGCTTGTATAATTTCATATTATCAGTTTTATTAAACCTTAGCCAAGCAGAAGAATTCAAATGCTTTGAATTTTTATGTATTTTGTCATCCCTCCATTAGCGGCTCACAGGATACCCACTTCTCTAGATGATAATGAAGGTTTTTTTCAAAACAAGCCAGCATGCCCACATAAAGGAGAACTACAAGACAGTAGAAACCATCATCTGTTTCAAAAGGTGGTGAAGGAAGCAAATGAAACTTTAGCCCATTAAACTGGTAAGGTAACAGAGAGCTTCATCACACCAAAGCCACAATAATACCCCTGTCCCACTGCCTACACGGGGAATCACAGCACATAACTCAGGCCAGAAAGGGTGTTTGCCCACAAACCTGCATTCCCAAAGAACCAGGCAGGCAGGGAATCACCTTGTGCTTTCTGCCCTCCTTTTCAGAGCCCGTTACAGCTGCTGACTGGCAGTTGCCAGAATTGGCTGCTGCCTGCTGCACATAAACACTAATTGCTAAAACACACGCAGATTAATTGTAACCACAACAAGACATTAAATGTTCCTCAAAAGCCAAGATTAGAGACAGACAGTGAAATAGACGCTTCAGAGCTTCCAGTATTTATAGCTGATGTAATCTAATCAAACACACATTATGGCAAAATAAATATCCACTTAGTCACATAAGTACTAAAATACTCTCAGTACACCAAAACCCAAAAAATGCACCAAGTTCCTTTCTGCAGCGCCTCCGAAACCACTTCTCCTTTCTCTAGAATGCAGCTCCTTTTAACAAGATTTAGCCAAAGAATTATATGAATCGAAAGCATCCGTCACTTCCCAGCAATCCAAACTGTTTACTCCAGCGCTCCGGCCCCGCGTAAAGCAGGCGTTAGTCAATGAGCTTCTATTCTGCAATTATTCACTGCCACGGGCCCCAGAGCTCCATCCCAGCCCTCCAGAGCTCGTTTTTCACCCTGCTGGGACAGCCCCCACGACTGCAGGGCTCCACACGCAGGAAATCCTGAGCTAAACACGGGATTAAAGCTGCTCGAAAACTGAGCTCATTAGTCTCTTTAGCAAATCATTATTTTGCAGTTATTCTATTACACCAGCCTGCTTTCCAAAACACCGAAGCTTTAGAAAAGCTTTCTTAAATTTGTTGACTTGGGTGAATATTTTATTGTTAGCTTTTATTGTCAAATAAAACACAGAGCCTAGTTTTTGACAATTTTGGCAACAGCACTTCCATGCAATTCTGAAAACAACAGTAAAAGTTTTACCTATGCATGAAGCATCACACAACAGGGATACAAGGACTGCAAGCACCTTCTCACAGAGGTCACCCATTTCAGCTGAGCCCAAAACACAACTCATTCCCAGCCACACAGACCAGGCAGGCTTTAACAGATCCATGAAGAGGAATAAACCTCACACCAGGACAACAGGAGCAGTACAATATTCCCAACACACCCAGGGTGGCTACTGTGTGAGCTCTGAAGTCCTATAAACCGAGCTCTTGTCACAAACCCAGGAATGGGAAAAGCAAGTTGCACTAGTCACAAAAAATCAAGCACTACAGACATCTGGCAGCTCCTTGGGAAGGGCTATGGCACAAATCAGAGTAATGCAACGTACTAAAAGTATCCAAATGTTAATATGATAATTTATTTTCAAAGATCTAGGAGGAAGCTGACAGTAAAAAGCATTAAACCTCGTCCAACAACTGAACAAAACACACATGGCATCCCAGAAACAGCGAGGAAAGGCTCCATTTTAAAGACTCCATTTACTACCTTAATTAATTACTTTAATACACAAACCAATTTTTCTCTTGTATCTCTTCTCCCTGCTTTTGTCATTTTTTCTCATTACAGCTTAAACTCAGCTGTTACCAAAGTACCTCCTCAGTGTCTGCTTCTCTCACACCACTTATTTCTTGTTTGTACTGTGTTTTAACCTTCTCAGTAAACCCCCAGTGGGGTTTCCCAGACTCCCAATGCTATTATTCTCTTTCATAGTTCTTTTTTTTTTTTTAAATTATTTTTTCCCCTTTTCATCTTTTATTCCTGCCCTCTCATGTAGACAGTTGAACATCTAGAAATGAGTAGCTGGAGAACTGAACCCATGAGAAGGGAGAAAGGCGTGAATAAAAGCCATACAAGATTGCATCTGCTGCTGGAAAACTCAAAGCAGAAACAAGCTTTATCCCCAAGAACTAAAGGCAATGCTTTGCAAGGTTGCTCTTTGTCAATATTGCTCTTTTCATTACAGTCCTGAGGTAAGAGGGGATGAAGAAATCTGTCATCTTCTCTGCAGAGCCCCGTTCATGTGGCAGGAGCACAGAGCAGGGACGTTTCACCCTCGGTGTCCCCAGTCTCTGGTGACAGAGGTGACCCCCAGCAGTGAGGGGAGCCAGCCACAGGCACTGGAGTCCTTGAAAGGAGGGCAACAGCACCTCACTTAGCATTTACACAGCTTTAAAACAGCTCCTGGGTGTTTCTCCAGCAGCCTGGCAAACTGCAGGAATCTCTGAGGAGCCCTCCCAAGCCACACTGGAAGGCAGGGGTGTTTCACCAGCCATTCCTCCAGCACACCTTTCTCAGCTGGAGATCTCACCCCTCAGCACCTGGAGCAAGCTCCCTGCAAGTCCCATTGTCCAAAGACAATGGCAATTCAAGCCCCCTGCCACAAATGCTCCTGAGCCTTTCCCACCTGCAGGACCCAATTTGGCAGAATTGGGGTGGAAAGGTGAGCTGAAGGGAAGACACCTCTGGGTACAGGAGTCCTGTGCCAGCAAGGCAAGAACCCAGGAAAGCTCAGTCTGGAAAGAGGAGCAGCTTAATCTGAAGCTGTGTCACCATCAGACAGGGCAGTGAGAAGTCATCCTGACCCAGCGCAGCATTACTGCTCTGTCACCTGGAGTCATCTTTAAGAACTGTAGAATAAATTAGGTTGAAAGTGACTTCAGAGCTACTTTCAGAGTAAGATTGCAGTGGCTTGCACAGTCCAGTTGTGAACATCAGCAGGAAAGACAGAGTACAACTTCCCCAGGTCCTTCCTCCACCTTTTGACCACTTAGTGAAGAATCTCCTCCTTTCACCCTGTGAGAATCTCCTTTCCTGTAACTTGTGTCCATGACCTCCCATCCTTTCTCAACCCACATCTGAGAAGGGTCTGGCCCTGAAAAATCCACCTACCCCCCTTCTCCTCTCCAAGACTTTAAACCAAGCTGTCTCAGTTTCTCCTCACACACGTCAGCTTGATGGCCCCAGCTGTGCTTGCTCAAGCTTGTCAAAGTCTTTCTTGGCCTGGAGATGCCCAAACTGGATCCTGTGCTCCAAAAGCTGTTCCTAGGGCAGGCAGCCAGCCTTCCCTTGGTGCGATGGCACACATGCTCCTCTTCAGCTCCTTACTCACCAGAAGACATTTCCTGCAAAGCTGCTTTCTCTCTCCTTGGCTGCCAACCCAAACTGCTGCACGGGGCTGTCCTGTGCCACACGCAGGACTTCACACTTGTCTTGGTGGAATTCCTGCTGTGCCTGGCACCGCTGCCTTCCAGGCAACCATCCTCCCAGCCTGGTGCCATCCAACATCCCACCACACAAGTTGTTGATGAACAAAGTCAACGGCATCAGGCCTGGAAGCAGCCTGGGATGGATGTGGGCATCACACTTCCTGGGGGAGATGTTTTGGATCTCCTGCACACAGCTGGATGATTTTTAGTGTGATGGAAAATAGAATTTTTTTTCTGTTTACATCATGACAAGCAGAGAGGGAAGAGGTCCCAGCATCAGCAACTTCTCCCATCTCAAATTCCTGCAGCCTCCCCTACTACTCCCCCAGTGGCACCAAGACCACATGTATAGTTGTGACTGAAGTTGAGACAGGAACTAATATGCTAAAAATAAATTGATTTATTTTAAAAAAGTTATATTTAAATGCAGATCAGTTCCCCTATCTGGTTCTCTACATGGTCACACAGAGATTTTCACTGGAACAACTGCAGGAGAGCGTGGGGGTGCAATTAAATACCAAAGGAAAGTGGGAGCCACTTAAACTCAGCTTTTGTTTCAGGTACACTGACAAAATGTGACCCAAAAAAACTTAGGTGAAATAAAAGACTTAATTTTCTGAGGTTCTTCAACCTATCTGGGTCAAGTATCTGCCTGACAGCTGATTTTATCTAGAATTCCATGGATGATGTTTCTTGCGTAAGTTTAGGAAGGTTTCTCTTGATCTCCTTCTGTACAAAAGGCAATTAATTTTTAAACTCTCAGGGAAAAAATAGCTTTCATTTCATAGTGTGTTTTTTGATTGGGAATTAAAAAAAAAAAAAAAGAGCACACAGTCTGGCAGAAAAATGACAATCTTTACCAGCTGCTAAAAATATCCTTGAAGTTTGTATTTCAGTTCCCTCCTCCTTTCTAACAGAAATCTTCCAAAAGTGTTTCACAACTCACTATTTGTTAAGCAAACCCCAGCATTCTCACCCACTGCAGTATTTACATGGGGAAGTGATGCCATGAGCTATATTGGGTTTGATTTGCACTATTTTACAACCATAACAGCAGACATGTGGATACAATAACTGTGCACAGCATTCAGAATCAGCTCCAATTTCCTAGAGCAGGAAACAATCAAGCAGACATAGATATTTAACCACAACACATATGATCATTAAAAACTGCCTTTATGGTGAAGGCTGTAAGATATCTTAAGTGAATCCTTATGGAATTAAAAACTTGGTCTCCTCCAGGCTGTGCTTTCCCACCCCTCTTCTTCCAGGTTTGAGTCCTACTGCAGCTTCTCCATCACGACTCAAAGCAGGGTGACCTGGGACTGTCAGGATTTGAGTTCTGGAAAACACTGTCCTGCAGGAAAGTGCCAATTTCCAATGCTGCTCCTGGTTCTGGAGGGCTCAGGAGGAGCCCACGCCAGCTGAGGCTTCAATATAATTTTCCAGCCTACAGCCATAGGATGTTCACTCTCTGTTTTACCAACAGAAACATTCTCCTCACCAGCTCTAGAACACTTTTGCTAAAATAAACCAGGTTTGTCCTACACAAATATGACCTGGTTTTATGTTGCTATTCCTGCAGCATATTCCAAGCACAGGTGTATCCCCATCTTTGTCTTTCCCAAAACAGTAATCAGTGTACAAATAACTGGAAAATTCCCTCCACTCCTCCAGGTACCTGGAAAAAAATAATCAATTTTCATCTCCTTCCCGTAATATTTCTTTTTCTACCATTGAATCAAGTTCTGCAGACACTTTCCTGTGGTCAGCAAAAAGAGCTCCTGGCCCAAACCCTGCTGCTTGTTGCTGCTCCCCCACCTCCTGTTAGTGACCACAACTCAACTGCTCCTTGGGCTACAGAGCAAACCTGGCCAACTGCTGATCTTCCTAAAAACAGATAGAACAAACCCAAAGAAGAGAGAAATGGGTTAAACTGGGTGAGTTAATTGTTTTAGAAACTAATCTAAAGTGGGATAATACAGTATCCTCGCAGGAGCAGGAATGACTGGGCAGTGCAGAAATACCTTAAGCCACTCTTGTTTTTCCAAAATATGCAGAGAATTGTAGAGTAACTTGAGATTATCACTTTAACAGTACTGCAAGCTTAACCTCTTTTTCCAAGTCCCTTAATTCAGGCAATAAAGGAGTGACACTATTCCCTGCTGCTCCTCAGGACAGAGGCAGACACAAACACGAAGGGACAGAAATAAAACATTCAACTACCACATTAAATATGAATATTAGCATTTGTGATATGACAGAATGCTGAGTTATGAACTCTGAAAGTCCTCTGAACAAATATTTACCTTTTGAAACAAGTGACTTGGAAAAAAAAAAAAAAGAGAGAGTAAAAAAAGTAACCAGAGACCAGTACAGAAAAGCTTGAGTTTGATTCCCAGTCACTGCATCTTAAGAATTAATTCCCGGTACATTTTAATGCAAAAGCAGCACTGCAAATAAGGAAATTAAAGTCCTGAACAGGACTGACTGCAAATTAGGAATAGAATTTATGCTAAAATACTAAAAGCTTCTCGATTTCTCACTCGTAATTTCAAAGTAAAGAACCAAAAAGGGGTAAAAAGTTTTTGAAAAGTTGAGATCTCCTTAAAGAAGAGCACAAGAAACAAATAAAATAGTGAGAAGGGCACTCAAGAGAGTGGAAACACCTCTGATCTCTGGAGTTAAAGCAGATTAACAGAATCAGAACTGCTACCACGGGGAGGAGGAAGAGGAGGAGGAGGGCTTGGGAGCCTGGGGAAAATGGAATGCAGGGTGGGGAAAGGAAACAGACACTGAGCATTGAGCTAAAGCTGGTTTAGGGTGGAACCATTTTAAAGCCAGGGTGTAGCCAGGGAGTAAGTGTGTCTGGGTTTAAAGCCATGATTTTAGTTTCCAAACTTGAAAATAACTTGACCTAACCCTTCAATAACAGAAACTCCAAAGTTACTCCTGCAAAGATTGTATCCTAATAACTCCATTAGCCTGCAGCCGTGGGGATACAGAGAACCTGAATTATTCACTGAGCACCCTCTGCAAAATTCTCAGCAGGGACACAGAGATCAGCGGTGGTCGGGGTTTTATTCTCCTTTGGTTTTGCATTTTGAGGCAACTCTCAGCATTTTGAGGCAACTCTCAGCATTTTGAGGCATCTCCATGCAGTGCACTGGTGCTTCAGGCACACCAAGAGTTCCAGAGAGGGTCCAGAAACCTGGGCAGCTCCTAAGCCCAAGGAATGCAGGCTAAGCCGATTTTGGGCTAAGAAAGAATTCAGGAGGTGGCACAAGAGCACAGAGCTGTAACCCCTCCATGCCTGGCTGCATCACTGGCCACCAGGCCATCAAAATATCTCCCCAGCAAAACCCCCTGAATTGTAGCAAAGATTTTAACACCTTGCACCATAACTGCAATGACGTGGCTGTAAAAGAAGGTGGAAAAATGCAGTAATGAACTTAATTTTCCAAGTGGCAGGCAATTTGTAGTTTACTATTACCTACCCTCAAAAATACTCCAACACCTTTCCAACAAGCTGTTTTAATCCAAAATATCTATCCTGCTTAAAAAGTGACCTTTCCAAAATGAGGCATAAAAAAGGTCTAAGTAACAAACTAAAAGTAGGAAATCATTAAAATTTGAGCCTGTGTTGGTTTTTAGGACATCAGACATTCATCTGACAACCGAAATTTTAGCCAGCCCAGTTTTCAGTCATGGCTGTAACAAACCAGTAAACACCTGAAGTTTTGCAACCAGGACTCAGACCATGGCAAGTGGACTGGAGACTCCCTCTCTTCAAAGGAAAATCCATTTAAAGGAAGAGTAAGTGACTGTATTCTGTCACTGTGGCTTTTCTGTCTGGATTATTTCAACACTGCCCACTTCCAAAACTTCTCTTAGCATCTCCTTCAATACATTCATTTTTGTCTCGTAGAACAGAGCAAAAATCTTTAGGAGCTCCTTAAACACCTGAATCCTGAGTACCAACACCACACTCATCTTTCCCCCCTTTTCTCATTTTGCAAAATCTGAATTCCCCTAGTTGGACCAATATGCTTGCCAAATACCATGATGGAAACAAGGGAATTTTCAGGGGAATTACTTATTTAATAATGACTTGAAAATACAAATCAAGGGAAGATCTGAAGATTTGCGTTGACAAAGGGACAGAGTTACAGGAAGCCCAGCAGCTTGCTGAGAAAAACCAACTTTGTTTCAAGAATAAAATCATTCTGTAATAAGGCAATCCACACATTCACCTGCCTGTACTCAGGTCTCTGGACCCAGAGACCTCACCTGCAGAAACTTTGCTGAGTTCATCTGGAATGAGCTCTTCCTTGCCTGCCTCTGAAGCCTTTTGCAATGTAAGCTCCCTGTGTGATCCAACTGTTCAGCATCTGTGCTCCTGTAATCATGATTTGCTCTCTGGAAACCAAGACAGAAGAAGGGATGGGAAATGTTGACGACACCAGCTGTCCCCAGGCTTCCTGGGGAGCAGAGCTCCTGCAGCAGCCACTGCAGTCACACGTGTGGCACTGGAGAACAAGGGACTTCACCAGGAGGGAGGAAACTTGTGCATAATTAAAGATTTTGATGGGGAAAGCATTAAAGGAACTGTGAGCTCTGCAAAGTCAGAAGGATACAGCAAAGTCCTGCCTGTCCTTCCCATGGAGGTCACTAGTCTGGGCTTACTCAAGTGCTGAAGCTCTTCTTAACAGAACCCAGCAATTCTGCTACATGTGTTAAAGGAAAGAAAAGAGTTCCCAAACTATAGTGCCTTCAGAAAGGGCTGCTCTGTTTTTAAAATAATTAGCTTCATTTCACAGTCAATTGGCACACAGAAATTCACTTGCAGCTTTTGGGTGCAAACACTCAGAAGATGTGTGGGAGTATTTCCTTGGAAATAAATTCCTGAATCATAACTACCGTGCTTGAACTAACTCATTAATAAAGCTGTCAATAAATTCTTCAGAAGACACCCTTCAAGTGGCAGAGTTTTCCATTACATGAAGAGGCAAACCCAGCAACACTTTGCTGGCTTAAAAGTGAAGATACCCATTGTCTTTTCCAAACACCACCTGATCCTGTAGTCCATGCACTCAGGATGTGTAATCCTGAAAAAATTTTATCCAGCAAGGCTAAAGGAACAGGAACCTAAGGCAAATAAAGATGCTCAAGGCACGAGACTACTTCTGAATTTCATAAGCATCTTTGATACCAAGACTAACAAAGAGCAACATGTTTCTTTAGAAAACCTATAAAATTCAAGAAAAAGGGATAAAATAAAAGGCAGTCCTTTTGAGAAGTCCATGGAGGAAATTCTTCTTGGCTCAATTATGAAGAAAGTTATTATTTATAAAAGGCCATCCTTCAGTTTACTTTGGAGAACTGCTGCTTCAAGTTAATGTGTCTTGGTGAGGAAAACATATATATGAATGTTTCCTACAAGGAATGACAGATTGACATCCTGAACAACCCAAACAGGATGAGAAAGACAAAATCTAATGTGTTTGATGCTAAACAGACAGTCCAAATTAATAAATAGAAACTAGCATGAAAAGATGGTGCTCATCAGGCTTTGTGCTTGACTGACACCACCCTGAGAAACTGAGAGCTGAATCACACTCCCAACCCAGCACCTCAGTTTTTCATTTGCATTCTTCTGCAAATCCTACTTGATCATTCTTTCTTGGATGAAAAAGACAATCTTCATGGCAGGCATTAACAATCTCTTGCTATTTCCATTATGTTAGATTACCATTAATATGATTACTCCAGACTCTCCTTTTTATTTTAATCTTCAGTGTTGTCAGATTCCAAAACTCTCAACAGCACCCCACCAGCATATGGGAAATCAACAGACTCACAAAGAATTTTCTTATCCTTTCAATTTAAATGAAATCTGTGTCTTTTTTTTGAGCTGTCATTGATTTGTATTTAAATAGTCAACTTAAATATTTGGGACACTTTAATACACCTGCCTGTGATACTGTGATACTGGTAAGAATGTTTTTCCTACTGAAAGCAGCACTACTAAATGTGAATGTGCTGAGTGTGAATGAGCTGAGTTGTTTCAAAAGCAAAGTTTCAGTGACTGCAATGTGCTTCTTTGTAATATAACAGGAATTAAATAATCCTATCTATAACAGAGGAGTAGGAAGCGTATTTTTCATCTGTGAATATCCTGCCCCAAATAATCACTGAATTTAAAGGGTGATGCCATGGTTACTTGCAAGATTCCCCTTCCAAACTGCTGCTGAAATGCAGTGCTGTTTGCCACCAAGACCAACAGACAATTGCACAGTTTCAGGAGGAAGACTGAGCTTTGAAGAAATATTCTCCACATCAGTTTTTGCATTTCCAGAATGCAGTGTCTCTGTTAGCCCAGCAGTAGAGAGGCATTTGCAAACCACCCCAGTGAACCCAACAAGAGCTTTCAGCCTTAGCAAGCAGCATCTTAAAATAACTGATAGGATCAGAAAAGTGAACAAGCCTCAAAGAACAGAGTTCTAGGTAACTTTCTTTCCTCTCAGTTTCTTCTGAAAGAACATTCAACACCCATTTCCTCAGTAAGTGAGTAGCTTTCCATCTTAGCTGTGTACATTGCTGATAGGGACACTTCTAAATAAATGAGGTAAAAGAGAGCCCTAGACTATGAAGCCTGTTTTAAAAAATGAAACCTGACATGACTAAATCAAAGACAACTTCAAGCTGAAATTTAAGCACAACACAAATACTTGTTACAAGTGTCTGCACTGTGTCATTACCCATTTGCACACAAGAAAATCAATTATTCTTCACACTTAGGAGTCAAGCCTGCAACATCCCTACAGCACTGCTGAATTCTAACAGGAGAGGGAAGAACCTGGGCTATCAAAATCCAGCCTAAGCACTACTCTGCAGCTCAGGATATGAAGTTTACAGGAAAATATCTCCCATCTGCTGGATATGGGAAATACCCATGCAAGACCAGAAGACCCTACTGCTTGCAGGGCCCTAGACAGGGACGTTTGTGGGGCAGCAGGGTTGCTTTTACTTCACAGTAACAATAGGTTTACTTCCCTCAAACAACAGGTTTACCACACAGGAGGCTGCCTGTGGACAAGGAGTCCAAAGTTAACCAAAACTGAACATGTATGGATCTCAAATCCTTTGAAATCATACCAAAAAAATTCCCAAAGACACCACAACTTGACCCACAACACAGGCAGGGCTTGCAGAGACAATCCCTGCTGCTAAGCCCACGTGCACTCATTCCACAATTTCAGGCCCCACAATGCAGAGGAATCTCCCTGTCCAGCAAGGCAGAAAGGAGAATTTCACCTGCATTCACCTCTCCAGATGGCCAGTATGGGGAACCCAGGAGCAGCTCAGTCTCCACACCCCCACACTGTTCCTCATGGACACACTGCTCTCTGCCAGTTGCCACTGCCAGCACAGGCAGCCCCCAAACCTGTTCATTTTGGACAGCAAAAAGTCTTGCTTTTTTTCCTTTTCCTTTACCAGCACTATTGGAATACTGAAACTCTTTCCCCAGCCACCATCACTCAGCTGCCCTTTTCCCACCACTGAAACCACCTCCTTTATTGGAAACTGCATTTAAGGCAAGATTTGGAACAAATAATTTGATGTGCCTGCTGACATGCTGTCTCAGCACTGTGCTGAGTCAACCCCCCAAGCCATCTCCCTCTCAGCTGCAAACAGCCACTGCAATTTAATTACTTAACAATCAGGAATTAAATAATCTAAGTTTCATTCAGCTTCCAGTAATACAATCTCTTCTGTTCTGCACTATTTTCTGTAAAGACACTCAGTCTACAGCCAGCTTTCCAAGAGGATCAGAGCTGCAGCTCTGTTTCTGCAGCCACTCCAGCATGTCTGGTTCACTCCAGGTACCTGTCCAAACCCACATCCCTCAGACAGCACAAGTGATGGAGCTGTTTTTATGGGATGCCATGGAAAATGAAAAATAGTCGCATGAGAACAGAGACCAGGCAATCCATGCTGAGTCTTCACTCAAAACAAGGATAAAATACATGCATTGCAAAAATTGAGATTCTTCATAAATCACCGTTGCCTTAAATTATCTCGCATTTTTCTTCTAACTGACGTTGTTTAGATTTTATCATCAGCTAATTAGAATAATTACACGCAATTATCTTGCTGCAGCAGATAACCATAAAACATAATAAATCTCAAGACAGTTTCAGAGTTACTGTTCAATGAAAGCCACATTTAAACTCCAGTATGTGAGCAACTTCAACCTCCTTTTTCAGCCCATAAAGACTTTTAAGACTTTCAGTACTCTTTGTATTGGTTTTTTAATCCAAATTTGGCAACATAAAAGTCTACAATCTCACACACCCTTCTCCTGGCTGACTTGGATTCTGGTATGCAATGAAACACAGGCTAACTCACAGCACAGACTAAGTTCTTGATGTCAGCTTGAGAGAGTTTACTAACACACTCTCGTAAGTCCTTAGAAAAAACCACCAAACTTCTAGTCCAGAAGCATTCCTGAGTCTATTTATTGCCACTGATTAATGAATCAAATGGGACAGTTATCTTGAGACAAAAAAAATAACTACTGAAGATTCAAAGGAAGTCAAGAAAACAATTTTCTCGCTGGCTACACACTTTAAATGCAGCCACTCGTCTCAGACCACAAGAAGTCACACATCAAAATACACTTGAAGCCATAGTGATGCCTCAGAAAAACATGTTGCTCTTGAGAGTTACTAAACACTTATCCTGCCATTACCAGCAAGAAGCTGTGGTGGTTTCCTTACCCAAGAGAAAGTGACACCTGAATATCAGGAAATTCTGAAGATGGTATCAGTAAGACTAAATTACACCTGTGTGTGTGGTGTAATTACATCATCAATATACAGTGCAAGGAAAATTCTTCAACCTTGACATCAATGTCCACACCTGCACACGCTAAAATAAATTTTTTTAACCTTTCTTCTCATTAATTCCAACAATTAGAGTGGTGGTTTTGGGGTGATTTATGTCCTTCAAAGCCAAAACAAAACCACCACTTTTACAGAACCAGCCTCCATTGAGGCTCCTGACTGAACCACACAGTGCTTGGTGCTTCTGAACTGCTGTCAACACAAGTTTCTACATTTTTGTATTTCTGGCAAGCTCTTATTTCAGAGGCTGATAGGATCGTCCCATAAACAGATCTAATTAACTCAACATTTTCAGTTTCATCCCCAAAAACTGGAAGAATGACTTACTTGGGTCTCGACTACTGTACGGCCATCCTGAGGCAGGTAAAAGGGGCAGCACAGGAGAATTTGCCCTGCTGTCATCCTCCACTTGCTGTGTAATATGTCTCACAGTTTCTTTGTTTTTCCTGTTCTTCCTGCGGCCCGTGGGCTGCCAGCCATCCCCCACTCCTTGCTCTGAGAACCCACTCTGTATTGCACTATCCTTGGCAGAATGCAGCTCACCCCCTCCGTAATGGGACGGTGACACCTGCTCCTCTTTGATACGCAAAGACCCATAGCCCATGTCACTAGCCCAGAGAGACTGGGACGAAATGTCTTCGTGGCTGTCTGGTTTTGGTTCTTGATCCTCTTTCCCATAACTACTCCCTCCCTCATGGCAGCTGGCAATGGCTGAGTCCCCAGAGGAGTTTGCTGGGCTCGTTCTCCGAGCCAGCCAGGGGGATATACTCCTGCCAGCCACGACTGCCGAAATCAGAGCGTCCGTGCTGCTGCTGGAAGGGGCTCCCAGCTCATAATCCACCAGGTCCTCCGAGGCATCAGACTTGATGCTTATGTCCAGGGCTGCTTTGATGAAGTTGTGACAGGCCTGCACGATGTCTGTCATCTGCAGGTAGCTGGCAGCCGACATCACCTCGATGACGTTCCGGCTGGTCAGCGCCAGGTGTGCGGAATACATGAAGTCAATGATTGCCTTAAAGCCCTGGGCGGTGACGATGTCCAGGTGGGTGACTGTGGCTTGGTCAGAGGTTTTCTGGACCTGGCAGTAGAGGGTTTTGAAGTAGCGGCTGCTCCCCAGGAGGACGTTTTTGTGAGCCTTGAAGATCTTGCCCTCCACGATGATGCAGACGTCGCAGAGGATCCCGTGCTGCCTCTGCTCGTTCAGCTCCCGCAGCAGGTGACGGTAGTGGGAAGCAATTTCCATATCTTCCTTTCGGTTATTCATTTGGAGATCTTTATGTTTCCTCTTCCACAAGTCCTGCAGGGGGAAGGGAATGACAGGATTACAAAATCCAAGACAAGGCTGAGACAAACCCCAGGTTGTACCAAAAGCAGCAACGGGTTCATCTGGGAAGAGTGCCACAAATACAGCTACTGCCTGCAATGCCTCCACATTCATCACAAAATGCACCTTATTTTGGCCAAACTTCAAATAATTTACATTAAAAAGGACTAGATTTGAAGTCAATGCTCCAGTGGCTCATAACATCCCAGAGAAACATTTCTATAAATTACTACAGACTTGTAAGAAAACCCATCTGAAGTAAGCAGAGAACAACAGCTGTCAGTTTTTACCGTGAATTTGTTGAAGTTTGGACTTAAAAGAGCTACTGCACTTGAAACCATGCTCAGATGCCCACAGACTACTGAGGGGCACACTGCAACACATTTCCTCAAAGGAACAATCATCGTGTGTAGCACACAGAGGAGCTGAAATCCTCAAACAGCAAGAGCCAATTGAATTTCCCTTGTTATACTCCCGTGGAGGAGCTACAAAAATGGTTTAAAAGTCAGATCACAAGCAAATCCAAGACCACAGATCACAAAGTTTTAAGTGCCCATCCAAACTAAACTGGCAATAGATCACAACTATGAAACTGATGTTATTTGAAGCTCAACTACTTACAAGCAATATTTTGCAATAAACATGTTATTTCTTTGCTTTACATCTCCAAGTTTACCCCGCAGCCAACCTCAGGTACTGAGTAGAGAATTTCTCAGGATCACCTAAAGAAAGGATCCTTATGACCAACATAAAGCTGAGAAAAATCCACAGGGATTTTGATCACCTTTCATAAAATTTGGCAGTATTATCCAAAATAAAAGGCTAGTTGGTGCCAGCAGCAAGGTATCTTCCAAGTTATGCTCCAGATTATCCTGCTCTTACACCCCAAAAGAGAAAAAAAGGTCCTAAATGTTAACAGTAATCAGCAGTGTGAGGATTTTCAGATTGATTTTTTTCCAGTTACTATCTTTGCAACTCCGTATTTGCCTTTGATGCCACAGCTTTACAAATCCTTTGGCATTCAATTCTGCCATTTTCTCTAGGTTATACCACTTTTTGTTGGAACTTATTATCCAGATTTATCTACCATGGAACAGTGGTTTAATGGTCCAACTACTTAAGGGCACCAAGGTGAAGGGTATCTTACTCTTTTCTCTCAGAAGCTTAAAATTGGTTCCAATATAAAAAGTCCCAAGTGTAGAATTGATATGAGAGTCCACATGTCAACACAGAACTGTAAAATTGTGCCTGCACAGAATAACATTTGGAACTGGCTCCACTCATCAGAAGCCTGGATTTAGGCAACTGGTTGTTACTTATAAAAACAAAACCTCTGAGGTCGTACAGCCTTAAAGCACCCGTGGTTCAGTGTCAGCACTGGCATTAAGGAGGATGTTTCCAGCCTGGACCACCTTTCTAACATCCACAGAGTTCACACACAAGTTCAGTCCCATCTGCTCAAGCTGGCTCACAGCAGTGGGCAGCACAGCCCTGATTCAGGAAGTTTCCTTGGCACATTCAAATGTGTTTCCTGGGCTGTGGAACACAGATCCACAAGTACCCTGCCCCCTTCCCCTTCCCTGTGCTATTTTTATCATTGGCAGGAGCAAAATAGCTGCAGTTTAGTCACTGTGGGCTAGAAAAGCACCTCCCAGCCCACAGAACATCCGCGAGGTGGGACTTCTCCTAGAGAGCCACCTGATGATCCAAAAGTTCAAGTTATGCTAGACTGCTTCAAGCTCCTCCAGTTCTGCAAGGATGGAGCTGCCTCTCTGCAGCCCCAGAAATCCTAATTTGCAAGGCCAGCTGGCCCCTGATCATTGAGAAATGTTTGCTTCCCTCTAGAGAGGAAGGACTATCTTCCTGCAATGCAAGCACGCTGAACTGCGTTCATCCACTCCAAAGCCTTGCTGCTTTTCTGCAGAATTAAGCACAGAATGCACAGAGAAGCCAATCTATTTTTTTTAATTGAACTGGAAGAGGTCAATACCAGTGCAGCTGCACACATCTTTTTACCACAGAAATCTGCCCAGAGACCTCAAACCAAATCCTCACCCAGACACCATCTCTGTCTCAAATAAATAAAATAAATCAATGAAAATCAAACCAAGAATCAGGCTCGGGGAGTACAGAAAGAAAAAGAAATTAATTTTCAGGTGTTTGGCCTGAAAAGGTTGTGATGGCAGCAGCCAGCACAGCATCTCTCTAATCCAGGCTCTGGAGGTGGCTGCCAGCACTTCCCAACATCTCCATGTTAGAAAGAACCACCTCTTAAGGCAGAGTGACAGTTCAGTTTTGTCTTTATTCCAGAAACCACTACTGCATCTACTTTTAGGAGTTGAAGAGTCAGCTTAGTCCCCTTAGGAAATATGAAATGCCACATAGGATAAAGAGAGTTGTCCATCACCAGTCGTGTCTCCAACAGCTGCCATATCCACACAATTCAGGGGAAGATGTAAGAAAACCTCAGAGCCCACAATGAGGAAAGGGTCAGAATGTTCTGGATATGGCATTTCCTTTCACTCTTCCTTCACAGATATTAAAATCCATATTCCAAGACACCAGCTCCCTGGAACTGTGGGGAGGAGGGGCAGGAAATCTCCTGCAAGGATAATTTTCCCTTCCTCAATTTCGTACAGATTGACAAATACTGTGATGCTAATGTCTCCACTTGCTCTTGTGAATTTATGGCACAACATATTTCCTCCTTCAACTGGAAATTGTATCAATTCCTTGGGATTTTATTTCTTTGCTATCTCATACATTTATTCAGTTTAGTTCACTGGGTTGGGTCCCCCCCCCACTGCTAACAGTCCACTTCAGATACAGCTTGTCCTTTTTAAAGCTGCCTGTGGCAGAAACATAGAATTTAAAATATGTCTCTTGGTACTTTTGGTTTAGACTGGAGCAGTTTGAAGTTCAGGCATTGACATGGATGGATGGATGGAAGGATGGATGGAAGGATGGATGGAAGGATGGATCTCGTGCTCATTTCTTTAAGAAACAGAAGATAAGGTTGGAGAAAAGATATCAGAGAACTTTTACTAAACACAAAGACACAAAAATCTCTACAAGACTCCTTTCTGACCACTGAGGTGGGCACATTACAGCACCTTCAAGCAAGCAGTGAGGTGGACACTCCTGTGTTCAGTGCAATCAATAAAATGTAACAGTTTCCAAATCAGGAATTATTACTGGAGATGTCTTGATCTTCCTCTGTCACAAGGTCTGCTCCCTCACACCCATGCCTCCACATCCAACATCTGTCACAGCATTGTACCTTTTAAACAAGAGGTCTTTGGGGGAGAAAATTAAATATGCCTCGAATTCAGAGGAATTAATTAGTTTTCTGTCTACCCATGTCAAACCAGAACATCCATTTAATGTCAAGGATCACTAGGGAATTAATACAAGTTAAATTTAAGGCAATTTGCTAGTAGTTAAAAATTCAGGAAGCTTTAAAACCCTGTTCTCTTGTGTTCCAATTTCACATGCTGTTTTGTGGCTTGTTGATGGTTTGTTTTTCTTTTTTTTTTTTCCTCTCCCTGGTAAGGATATTTATTTCCACTTAAAAAATGTTGTGGAAAGATTTCTTCAGAAAATCTGTACCCTTCAAACTTCTGTAGAAGCACAGTGAAGATGGAATAAACTGGAGATTCCTTAGAAACAGACCTCAAGAATTAATGATGTATTTTTTGGTTTATCTCAGGTCTTTTTAGTACATGAAGGCTTTAAAAGTTGAGCATCTACCAGAATTCTTTAGGCCACATGGCCACAGCACAGCTTTCCAGGAAGCCAACAAACCAGGAAAGCTCATGTGAAGATTTTCCACAAAATAAAACTGTAGCGGATCAGGCTTTCTTCATCAGCCAGTTCACAGGCAGCACAGTAATTCAAGTCTATTACTTCTACAAAAAGAACTAAAAAAAAAAAATCCCAAACCAAATCATTGCATGTAACAGCAAAAAGAACACAAAGTGAGCAGATTTAAGAGTCACCTTCATGCAAGAAAGTGCAGAACTTCTTTTTCAAACTTCTGTCAAGATACAGGCTTGCTTTTATTTCTCCTATCAGAAAACCCTGGTCTTAGAGTAAGCATTAATCATTTATACAATCTTTAACCCTAGCTAGAGTGAACCTATGGAAGTGGTTTATTTTGCACTGTCAGTACAGTTATTTAAACATGAAAATAGCACCTGATGGCACACTTAGAGTCTAAATCACACTTCACTTCCCATTGGAAAGGTTTTAAGAAGAGTAAATATTTATTTATTGGCAAATTTCTCAGCCCAGGAATGAGTCTCCTAACCAAACTAAAATCTTGACGTCACTAAAATTAGGGGGCACAAATTTGTTGCATCTAAATCTCAGTGCATTACTTAAATTTTGACAAAAAGTCACAGATGAGAAATGACTCGCACACAAAACCCTCTACAGAGCAGTCCCCTGGGAAATGGTGGGGACAAAAATAAACTTCCTTCCCCCAGAAAGAAAACAGGAGGGGAAAAAAAAAGGCCTGGAGGTTTTTTTGTTTTGTTTTTTTTGGGGGGGTTGCTGTTGTGAGGATTTGTTTGGTTGGTTGTTTACTTTTTCTTTCCTGAGAAAGTAAGTGAACTGAAGATTTAAACTACATGGCACTTCATCTGTATCAATTTTCTCAGCATGTTTCTACACTTAATACCAAGGAGCAAAGGTAAAGAGCACCAAAATGCTCACTAGTGCCCTCCTCCACCACTCTGCTCCCTAGAGAAAACATGCCAACTGGAATTTAACCAAAAATGTGTTGTTTCCTCCCCCCTCTCCCTTCAGAGAAAAGTAAAAACAGATTAAGGAAGAACTCCAATTCACTCCAGTGCTTTATTACACAAAAATCCAACAAACACACCCCACTTCTCTGCTTCCCCTGTGTCCTGTCCATGTTTCCACTCCCAAGACATTCCAACATTTTTAAAATTCCTCTGCAAAGGAGCTCTGTAAGGTGAGATTGGGCTTGAAATGCTTCCTTGCACAACAAGACACAGTGTGCATGAGAGTTTCACTTTTATCCAGTTAAAGACAACAGAAATGCACAGGATTCCTGCTCTCCATCTGCCCTGTGCTGAAAAGAACGGAGAACAAAACCCCTCAGGAACTGAAAAGGAGAGTAAAGGAGAGAAAAAGAAGACTCAGAACACTCATGGATGGTAACTCTCTGCAAAGACACTGCTCAGGAGCTTTACAAGCACAGATCTCCACAAGACCAGTGTTTTCTCACACGTGTGTTTGAGGAACAGCAGCACACAATTCTGAAAACATTTTAATTTCTTTTGATACTACAAAACGCCAAATGATATTCATATGATCAGCTTTGTCCAAAACAGATAAAGTAACAGCTTACAGAAATGAGCAGTTGCCAATAAAGAAACTCCTTTCTCCTATTCTGACTCCCAAAACCAATCATCCCTTGTTTTGAGTTGGTCATTCCAACCACAACTCTGAACTGGAGGAGAAAGAGGCAGATGCTTGTAAATAGAGAAACCAGACCCTTGAGCCAGGGGGCTCACTCAGAGCTCAGGGTTTCATGCAGACAACGTGTACCACTTCTCCCTGATGGGAATGTTTAACTGCAGCCCAACAGTGCATGTCCAGCCTCATGGGCTGGGACTCACAGGAAGAAAATCAAAGTTTCACCATTCACTTGGAGAAGAATTATAGAAGTACAGAAAGGGCAAGGATTTGGGAGGCACATGATTTTCAGTAAACATAAAGAAAAATACTAATTCCATTTACATTATCAAATTTGATAGCCCCACTGAATTGTCAGTGATTGCAGGGCAAAAAGAGCCTCAAGTCCCTACACAAATTTATTAACCTTGGTCTGATCAGGATTCACTACAATTTCTCCAGCTTCAAGCCAACGTTGCCCCATCATAGCCAGCATTAAAACAACATCTCTGTTTAGAATCTGTACAGATACAATCCAGAAAGTCCACAAGTAAAGTTCAAACAGCAGACTAGAACTGCACACTTCCAGCATTTCGCATCACCATTAAAGCTTTGTTTCCACAGTCCAAACAACCACAAGGAAAATCTAACTCCAACAGCACAAGCTAAAATAGCAGGGAGTCATCATTAAACATCTCACTCTGCTCCAAAACTCTAAACCAGAGACTTGGCTGTGGCCTTTCACTTGTCAAACTATCCACCTGAAGTTATGAGTCAGTAATGTGCAGGAGCTGGACAGCATGAAAGTGCAATCAAAACACAGGATTTCACAGAAAAATCCATTTATTAACCTTCATTAGCTCTGACAGTACAAGAATTTCAAGAGAAAACCAGGACTGAAAATGAGAGGTAAGTGAAAACTGCTGTCCTCCACATTTCAGGAGGAGGGTAATTAGAATTCAAAATTTAGAAACTGTAAAGTAAAAATTTCAGAGGGAAAAAAGAAAAGACCAGATATGCATATTTTTCTATATTGTTATTAAAAGTAACAAGAGATTTTTGCTGATTTAGTTAATTGAAAACATGTAAACTGCAATATTGAACAAATAAACAAATAAAATCCAAGACAATTACTCCTTACCAGTAACAAACTGGGTTCCAGGTCTAGTGTTTCTCCTACAACAGCTGAGGACATCAACAGCCCCAGGGCAGCACAGGCAGTGCCCTGTTTGTGACCTTCCAACAGCACTGGTGTGAACTCTTGTAGGAGAAAGACAGAACTATGACAAAAAACAAAACCAGAACAAATTATTAGCAATAAACTAACAGTGATATATTTTGAAGTCCTTTCCCTCCAAACTCACAGTTATGACATCCTTACTTATGACTTAATGAACTCCAGAAAAGTCAACTCCCAGCATATCAATACATTGAAAGTAATTAAAGCCTGGCTACTACTTTGTAAAATGTAAACAAGACTTACTTCTTAAAGGTATGGGAACAAAAAGGCCTAATTTTAGCTACTAAAACTTCAATCAGGCCCTTGAACAACAGGGTTTCCTGTTTGGGAGCTTTTCAAAACATTCTCACTTTAATGACTCTTTAAAGAGACTCACCTTATCTGACCTATAAAATACTGAGCTTTAAAAGCTACCACTGCAGCTCCTGAAAGAAATTTGCAGTGGAACACTCAGGAGAATTTGCTCTTGAAATGTTTAGCTGCTAGTTTCTAGTGGCTGACACCATTCTGGGTTAAGAGACCAAACAATCCCAAGATTTGTAAAGTTTTGTGTGAAATACAGATATTTAGGTATAGTAAGCCACATTTACAGACAGGCTTCTCAGAGAAAACCTGAGTATTTATAATTACAGGGTACAAGGAGCAGGAATAGTTCAACTACACCAAGGCTTTTGTCTGTGAGGACACATCCACTAAAATTATCATCTTATACACCTATTTTTCTTATATAAACAGACTTTATTTTCTTCAGAACAGCATATACACCCACACTGGCAACATTTAACTCAAAATCTTACACTTCTGAGTCTGCTTTATTCAAAACTTTATATTGTAACATATAAACATGTAACATAACAAAGTCCTTTTTGGTCTCTGCATTTCATTCTTAAATACACTTCTTATTTAATGAAGCCAAGCTATAAATCAATACTGGTGATTTGAAGACTGATCTTCTGTAGTAACAGATTGTGAAAGGAAACATCAGAAGATAAAAGTTAAGAAAGCTTTTCCAACACAAATTAATGCCATTATAGAAGGTGAAATAAAATATCTAATAAACAAATGAAGTAATAAGGAAGATCCAAGCATTCTTATGGCAAACAGCAGAACTAAAAATCTTGAAAACAAATATGACCCAATTGAAGCAAACACCAGTGACTTTGTTCTCTGTTTCTATTCTGGACTGCCAAGTCTTGCCTTTCTCTATTTCTGATTGCTTCTCCATAGCAATTGTTTTGGCGAGCTCTTTCTAGTCCTGTTATTTGGACAGTTAAGAAAAATTAAAGTGGTGAAAGTGAGGGAGCCAGACCAACCCAGACACGTGGGAAATTACTTTGTTAGCAAAGTGTAACAAGGTGTATGTATTTCTACTTAGACTTGGGGCTGTTAATATATAAAACTCTCACTTACACCTGTCCCAAAGCACAAAAAGAGCCAGAACAGACTGGTAAAAATGGCAAAGCTGAGCCCTGCACTTTCTCTTCTTTGCTTGGAGCTCTGCACCTGTTTCTCTCTTGTGATCAAACAGATCAAACAGGGTGACTGTGATGGATGGAGGCACCTCTGCCACAAGGAAGCAGCAGAACAGCCAGAGGAATTTTCCCAACTTTTGCAGATGACCAAGATTTCTAAGTGAGCCCTTGTTATAAATGCTAAGTCAAGTTTAATGAAGAAGTGTCAGCCCCCATAACGACGTTCTCGTTATGTTCTCTCCAGGTGCCCTTTCTCTTTCCCATACCACATGACAAAAATATCTTTGAAATGCTGAGAACTCACCGATACTTGAAAGTGTTTCCTGTCAGCAAAAATAAACCTTGCAATGTTTCACAGCTGGACAGTGCATGTTTCACTGAAGAGAGGAGAATGGTCTCTGGTAAGAAGCTTCAGAAGGTTCATCAGATGTCCTGTGTTTGGGAATGGAAAGAATAGGAGGCAAAAATGAAAATCCAAATTTTAACTCAATACAAAGCCCTTCAGTGTCACATAATTACAAGCAACATTTAAAATAACTGCACATTTACAACACTGTTTGCCATTTTAACAAGAAACATTTTGATATATTCCTATAATTAATCATGCAGGAAAAATTATTTAGCCCCTGTGTTAATGTAAAGAAAGAGTTTAACATACCAGACTGCTAACAACTTCTGACTGTGCTTCCAGAAGTGCTTTGAAAACATCACTCTAAAAACCAGCACTTTATAAAAGGATTTTAAAAAAATTTAACAACATTGTTTCAGTTTACATGTAAGTTTCAGTTAATGTTTCTGTGACCTCTGCCACCCACACGCTTTAAATAGGGTTGGAATTAATCTCACCTCGTAATTACATGATTCCCCTCCAAACCAAGATATTTGCCTAAGGTTAGAGAAAAATCTAGTGTCCACATTGTGTGAAGGAAGAGATTTGGGTTTTATTCCCATCCAGCTCAACTGAATCACAGCCTCCAAAAGCCAGCATGACCCCCAGCTTTTAACTACCAAGCAGCACCCACAAAGGTACCAAGGAAAGCACTTCGCTTCTCTTGCAAACATTAAAAAAACTTTAAAAACCCCCCCAAACACAAAAATGAAGATACAAATAACTAACAGAAGCTTTATTTACCATGCCTGAAATACAATATTCCAGCAGGTAACAAGTAGCTAATACCACAGGATGCACCTTTGCAACAGGGCACAGGCGTGTGCAGCCAGCTCCAGCTGTGTGCTTGCAGAAAGATTTCCACTGCTCTTGGATTTCCTCTGCATTTCCCTTATTCATTTCCCCATAACTTCCAACTCTGTCCATCTGCCTGTCTCCCCATCCTCTTTCCATCCTGCTGCAGTAACAGTTGCTCAAATCGTTTCCCTATTTTTGATCTCTGTTCTCTCTCTCACATCTGGTTGTACCAGAAGAACAGACCCAACACCTCTCATGTCATGGACCCTGTAGAACACAGCAAGAACTTGACAGAACTGGTACAGGGTACCAGGATTGAGAAGTCTGGTGACTTAAAAAAAAAATTATAAGGATTTAGCTACAGAGGTATCTGCTACTCTAGCAGCGAAGATTAAAAACAACCCGGAAAATTCAGATGCCTGTGGCTCATATGACACTTACCTGTCCAAGTGCCATTAGATCTCCTTAAGATCTCCTACAAGATCTTAAGCTTTTACTTGAAAAAGTCACAAAAGAAATCTAAGCAAAAAAACTCTGCCCTTGTGCATCTGTTAGTAAAAACACAACATAAAAAGTACCTTAAAAAAAAAGAGGACTAGACAACTGTAAACTTATCACACTGGGAATTGCCCTGAAGAATGGTTTCCCCCAGACTTTCTGGTTGGTTTTTGGCTTTTTAATTAGGGGATCTTTGCCAAAGTTCCCAAACTCATTACGTAAAAAGGGAGGGAGCCAAAGGAGGAAGAATCATGAGGTGATTTTTAAAAAGAAGAAAAGCAGGGGTAAAAACCAAGAGAAAGATCACCTAAAAGACAAAAAAGACAGAAAAGACACATGGAGTCATGAATAATCTAAAAGTAAAAGAATCAACCAGTACAAAACTAAAGATAACATATAAAGGGCTCTGAGAACAACCTAATTCTGTTTGTGTAATTCATGGTACAAGCACTCCATGCCTTGGGTAAGGATCCTGGTTTACTTTTTAGCACAAATCTCATAATCCAGATTTGATCAACTACTATTTAAAAAAAAAAAGCCAAGTGAAGCCAAGAAGGACACATTGGTAACAAGAAGGAAGTCAAAAAACTCATTTTATATTTAGCCACCACCTCATTCTCCAACCTTATAGTAGCAGGACTGTTAAGAGCAACTGGGCCCTGACTACTTCATTTATTGGCACTTAAATTAGCTGGGTTTGGATATTTTAAGCACCTAATGTCCAATACAGACCATTGATTCTTCTGTTTCATGGCATGATCTGAGCACTAGTCAGGAAAGTATTTCCTCTGATGCTGTATTAGTGCAAAAAGTGCAAATTTTGTTTAACCCTTTCCTCTAAGAGAGCGAGCCAAAGCCCTGAAATATCAGCCCTGAAATTCTGCAGAGCCCTTCTCCATGGGGAGAGAAATACCAGGAAGGAAACTCACTTGGATGGAGCAAGGAAATAATCAGGAAAGATACCTAGGTATTTCAATATACAGAGGTATGAACATATTCCTTAATATACAAAACCCTGCTCACTTTTCTAAGTAGAGTTCTTGGGCAGATAAGGTCCTGGTACACACTGACATTCTCATTGACAAGTGTATTTTAGTCCACACACAAGCTCATAGATGTGTTTATAGAATTTTTTTGACACCTTGGTGCCTCTTTCCAGTAGAGGAGATGCCAACTCAGAGTCACTATAAAGCCAACACAGGGCAAATTCCAACATTTGCAGGGTGTTCTTCTTCCCAAAGGCACACATGAGTCAAGTGAGCAGCAGGACAAGATCACCACTGCCTGGGCTGGAATAAAAACCAGCCACATCTCCAAAAATCAAGGCAAAAAGGTGAGTTTCAGCTCGAATTCAGCATCTACCTGTCACATTTCAGCAAAGCCACCTCTCCCCTTCTGTGCCAGGCACATCCTTACCTATGCACAACTGAGCACTGCCAAGTGGGACACATTTCCATCTCATTAGAATGGCTGTCAAGGATCTCACCCTGCCTCTGAAGCACTCTGAAGCTGTTCCAAACCAACATCGCAGCAGCAGCCTGATGTTTCTTAAATACATGGCTATGAAAGAAAGTTAAAGCGACTGTTCAGAAAATAACTGCACCACAGCTGACTTGGTAAGGGACAGCAAACCCCACCCACGAGCCTCTGGACTCCACCACATCCCAGAGGGAATTCGTCCAGGACTTCACCCTGGTTTGCCTTTATGAAGAATAAGCACTTCTAGTACAATTTTTCATCAGAATCATTGAAAATGTTTGGGAGAGCTGAGCAAACCCCTGTTTCACAGAAGGGGAGACGGGTAACGAGAAGTTACACACCAGCACATTAAATCAACAGCTGGAGGATGGGAACTGAGTCCCAAAAAGCAGTTTTCCCTCTACATTGGACACCCTTGTGCATCCAAACACACCGAGGCAGCACAAACCAGAAAACTATTGATCTATTTAGGGAAGTTGAGATCCTTCCCTCTTGCATCTCAAGAAAAGAAGCCCCACACGAAGTGATACAGGCTTTTATTTCTCATCCTGCCTAAAGGACTGAAGATCCAGAGGGAACTGAGAAACCCAACTACTGAAGGATGTACTTAAGGGGGCTGCAAACACAAACATACTAAAAGTCCTCGGGAAAGGAATAAAGTGAAGCTGTGAAGCAACAAATTTTAACACTGGAGCCCTGACTGTTACTGTGCTTGCCCAAATATCACAAAAACTCCCACGGAGACGCTTTAGGGATGCAGTAGGATCGCAGGAGTTCCCACAGACCAAATTCCTGCCTCTGCCTTGCAGCTGCTCCTCGTGCTCTCTCCTAACATGACCCCTGCTCTGTGCACACAACCTGCTCGCTTTCACTATTAACACACTTCCACTTCCAAATATCACACGCAGAAAACACAGGTGAGCTCCACACTTCAAAATATTCCAGCCAAACGCAAGCCAGGAGCAAAATATAAAAGCGGAATTAATCTCTCTGCGTAAAGTGTCAGAATTTTCCAGGGTAGTGCTCACAGCCAGGAATGGACACAGATTGCTGCCTCCTGGGAATTCTAACGGACATGTGGGATAACCATTACAACTGCAGGTAGCTCTTCAAAGACTTAAACTAAGCCCTCTCTCCCTGCCCTTCTGTTTGCCCATTAAACTGAGCACACAGGAGCATGGAAAACCCCTGTGAATGCTTTTTACCAGTTTAGGGGGAGTCTGGAAAGCGTTACAGAGTGCTCTGGAGCAGCCAGTAAAACCGGCAACACGAAGGGAAAAATGTCCTGGGAAAGGTTGAGCTGTTTATGAAATAATTCTGCCCTGAAAGCAGGCAGTGGCAGTTTGGATTGGGTGTCAGCCTGCTCTGCGCTGCTGCTGGGAGGAGAGGAAACTTTGCTTAGAAACTTCAAAAACATGGATCTAAAACAAAAAAAAAAAAAAAAATCCACCCAAGTGGATAGCAAAAACAAAAAGAATATGCTGAACCTCACAAAAACACAACACATCACCAGAGGAAAAGCAGGCAATTAACAGATCTTCCAAACATGAGGCATTTTTCCTTTTGACAGAGGGCTGCTGGGGAAAGGGGAGCTGCTAAACTGGTTTTCCTCTAAGCACTCCCAGATATTAAAAAAAAAAAAATCCTCTTGCAAAGAACATATCCACTGTTGTACAACTGTCCCAGAAAACAAAGACCATGGGGAGAAAGTGGCCCATTTTCTCCAGTCTCCAAGAACCCCAAGTACAGGTCATGTTTTCAAAGGCTCAGTCCTACACACTCCAGATCGGAGCAGCATTTAAAGCACAGGAATGAACACTAATGTGAAAGTTACTAGAATGCCCCGATTTTGGTACCAGACTGAAATTGACTCAATTCCACCCAGGCGAACACACAGTCTGTGAAAACAACCGCGAGAGAAGTTTCGCTGTGAGTGAGTTTCCCCCTCCTGGACGTGCTGCACCAAAACCAAAAGATTCCTTTTCTATTTCGGTTATCCCATGAACGCACCAAACCACGGAATATTTTTCAGCAATTTGGGAGCCCCCTGAATCCTGTCCTGTAGCTCTTTCTCCAGCCCGTGGGGCAGCTCCTCTGCCTGCTCCCTGTCAGCTCCCAAAAAACACCTCGAAGCTGTAATTCCTCACCGCATGTTGAAAATATTGTGACTAATAATACACTCCACCCATTTTTTCCATCACTAAGGATTTCAAAATATAAAACTTGACAAACAGCGAGAGAGTTTAGAAGGGGAAAGTCAAATTTTATTTCCAATTAAAAGAGGCTATAAAAGCATAAAAGTGAGGTATTGATTAAATTGAAAGAGCTATCCGGTCATAGAAAGCTTCTTCTTCAAAAATTATGTTTTTCTCACTTTCCTTGGGTAGCACTGCCTTTTCTTATAATCCCCACAGGGAAATAAAAATAAAAAAAATATTCCCTGTCTTTTTTGAGAAAACACATTTAATGCATTAGTAGCAGGGCTGATCTGTGCATACAGAGAACCCACACTCAATAAATACTTGATTGAGTTCACAAACTGAGACCTACACCTCAATGACAGCAAGTAAATGCTAAAAATGATACCAGCGATGCAATTAAAAAGCATGCACGAACTTTGGTACAGGTGTCTACAACGCCACTGTTTGCTAAACACATCTCCTAATTAGCATGGCTTTAAACAATGCTGATAATAATCCCGTTCTGTAAGGCTTGCCAAATGAATCATTGGGATTGCAAAATAAAAAGCATGAGGAATTCATTAAAGAGCTGTTAAACTCTCCTTTGTTTATCTTTCCCCGATCAGGTGTAAAAATAAATAAATACGAGTTTACGTCTCCGGATTCCAGCCCAACGCTCCGCTCCACAATAACGAGCCGGGGAAGAACCTCCTCAGGAGGTACCAACGTTTTTTTTTTCCTCTCCGTTTCAAAAGAGAAATCCTCCCACTATTACAGTCCTGAAAATCTGCTCCATTCTCTATTTGTCATCTGGGATTGAGTTATCAGACACTACTTGTATTACTTTGGGAACTGACATGTCTATTTACAGAGACACAAAGGCAATCCAGCAGCACAACCCCTGCTTTTCCCAGCACCTCTCCTTCTCCCCTCCGCCAAATCCTACCAGCACTTTTTGCTGGGGAGGGGGGAGGACACCTCACTAGTTTCCCAGCATGACAGAGAACATTTCCAGCCACTTCTGCACTTGTTACAGCCTTATGAAAAATCACCTATATCCCCCCAAAGGAACAGCATTATTCTTTCAAGGTTTTTTTTGTTTGTTTGCTTGTTGGGGTTTTTAGTATTTCTTTTTTTTTAAAGAGGGTCACTTCCCCCATTTCAGCCTGCAATTAAAATGGAGGCAAGGCCAGGCGATCTATGTCTGGCTTTAGGGGGAGACAATAACCCAAAACAGGCCTGGCTTTAAAAAAAAAAAAAANNAAAAAAAAAAAAAAAAAAAAAGAGAGGAGAGGGAGAAAGAGAAAGAGAGACACGCAGAAAGAGAGAAATACAACATGCTTCACCAGTATTATTACCTCATCCCTTTTTCCAAGCAGTTTTGAACCACACTCCTGACAAACTCTTGGTCCAACTTGCACGGATGCTGGTTTTTAGGGGGCGGAAAGGGTTTTAATGCTGGAGCCGGGATTGAGGCTGGCTATCCGCAAGTGGAGCTGCTGTTAAAATGCCCCCTTGTCTCTTCTCCTCTCCCTTGAGCTGGGTGTTGACGCAGCAGAAATTACCAGCTGGAAAATTCCCCTTTTGGAGGTTACGGGGAGGAGGGGGGGGCGGGCGGAGGAGCGAGGG
>VWZV01003384.1:509-35273 GCA_013397155.1 Irena cyanogastra
AGTGCTCTAGCATTTTACAGTGTACCATTAAATACTGTAATTACGTACTTCAATTCCTTACATCTCTCTGGATCTATGTGAGTGAACTTTGAAATTCATGCTTTGAAGGTTTCTGCTTTTTGGGAACACTGCTATGGACAGTGATGCATAATTTTCTGTAAAGACATACCTTATAATTAAACGTTAAATGTTTCAACTACCTGAAAATTTACAGGACTAATAAAGTTAATATGATTAGGGATTTAGTAAGCATTTTTTTCAGAATACCTGAATCAGCTAGCTGGACAATCATAGCATCTAGTTTTGAGGAATAATTTACTAGGACTTCACTTTGTGTTTTGTTATGTCTGAAAAGAGTTAAGTGTGATTGTGTAACCCACTTTTTACTGCATGTTTTAGGTCTCCTCTGTCCAATCCAATTGTGATGGCCTGAGAGAAAATATTTAGCCTTTCAATGCAACAATTATGAGATCGTACCTCAAAGGTGCTAGCCAAGAAAATTCCCTTTGATTTCAGTTTTTGAGGGGAATGGTGAAACATTTTTTTCCTAAAAATCCATCTTTTAAGTAATGGAAGGTGAAAACTAAATGTTTCTTCTATCAAAATGTCAAATCCCCACCCTTACAGTTAAAGTTTTGATTTTCTGGTCACAGAAATATTTAAATCAGGTTTATGTGGGAAAATAAAAGTAAGGCACATATCTAGTTACCTGGATGAGACAGAATATATTTACAGAACTAATTGTGACTAGGACAATGAATAGCACTCTTTCAATATTCTTAACACTGAACAGTTAAAATAATACAAAATTAAAATTATGTAACTTAGCTGTATTTCAGGAATATAAATACACTTTGCTATGCCTTTATAGACTTAGATACACACCTAAAGCCTTTGCAAGGAAATGATTTTGTGGCTTTCACCAGTTTCTCTTATTTTACTTTTCTAATAAGAAGGGAAAAGTAGTACACAAGGAAGAAAGAGCTGAAATTTCACAGAATAGATCTTTGACTGTTCTCACCTTCTGCCAGTCTCACAGACAGGAACAAGCAGTTTCAAAGTATTTAGGCCCACAAATACACATGGCACTCCAGCTATGCTTCTGAGTTGTTCATACATGTACTATTTTTACATCAATGCCCACTTTTTGCATAGATTAGAGACTTTGAGATGATCAGATCTAAGAGTCCCCTTTAACACTTCAAGTTTAAAGTAAAGAGTCTAGACTTCTCTGTAGCTGGTGAAAAAAAAAAAAGGAAGAAAATCCTCTTATGTCTTCTATTGCATCAATCACTGCTCTTCTTTACTAGCTATTCCCTTCAGAATACTTTGAAATGAGATCTGTCTTTGGATTGTCCTACCTGCCACAGTTCAAACACCTTTCTAAAGAGTGGCAATAAAGAGCTCTAAGTGCAAACCTGGCAGAACAAGGAGTCATTAGGCCTCTTAGATACCGTGAAAGTGGTGATTGCATAAGAAACTATATAGAGAGATGAAAGCTTGGAAAAACATGGCATGCTAGCAGAACTGTAGGAATTTATTCCCTGCATGCAAATAACTTTAAATTTAGAAGCTTTGTGTATGCAAAGAATTCAAAGTGGTGTTGCAGTCATAGACAATCAAAATTTGTCAGTGGACAAGAAATTGCATTTTTGCATATGTAAATCTGCCTTACATCTGCATATGTATTGCATATGTAGTTACTTAAAATGCATGTAAAACTGTTGATTCCTGTCTATTCAGAGAGAATCACCCATGCATTTCGGTAATAAAATTTCATCCGATGATTGCTCTAAATGTTTGATAGTAGATGACATACTGTCATGGCTCGGAATTAGTAGATAACTATTTATGGCATTTTGTTTGTGAGGTGTATGACTACTGAAGGCTTCTCAAACTTTCTATGATTTTTAATTGGGCTTCACCTGAAGAATTTCTAGAAAATCAGACAAGTCCTGCTATTCTTAGACAGTGGAAGCAATTGCTTTTTCCCTAAGATATTGACAGGATCTTACTATCATCTCATGTTCAGCACCAATTTAGCAGAGATCTGCAAAGTGAATAGGCACTTGTACCTCAGCCTCTGTGGACTTCCACTGGAGGGAGGAAAGTTCCCATGACTCAACGTGCTGCTGCCCCCTCTTGGCAATTTTTCTGTTTTGGGACACTTTATCAGTTCACGAGGGTGTTGAACGGATGGACGGCTCATTTGAGATAATTTTGGAAGCCTTGTCCCTACATTGCCTTCCTGCTTTAAACAAATTACATTCTGAGCTTTATTTCATTGAACAGTTGAACACCCATAATACAGAAATACATTATGAAGACAGTAATTCAAAAGCTTGCAAGATACTATTGGGAAAACTTGGCTGCAAAATATTATTTGTGACATATGATCATGATTTTTTTTTCTCAGAAACATGTATATATATATCTATATCTATATGTATCCTCTCCAGATTACCTTCAGTTGATACCCAGTTGATACAGATTACCTTCATCTTTTTCAACATCACCCTTCTTCCCAAATTTATACCTGCATTATCTTAAATCCCACATTCATTGTCCTGTCCCCAGCTTCCTCTTGGGTTTAGAAATGTTCTCAGGTGAAACCAGCACAGCAAAGCCTGTGGAATCTGTAAACACATTATTAAACTTCTTACGCATTATACACCAAAGTGGGTTGTCCTTAAAACTTCCTTTTGTGTTTATATGTCAGCTGCTGTTGAGGCCTTTTATTACTCAAAATCCATCAACTTGAAGGTCATGCTTTTATAGACCGTTGATGTCACTGCCTTTTGCATTTAGTGTAATATGTACTTGAAGATATAGTGAAGGCAAAAGGGCTTTTGGCTTCCTTGGGGAGTTCCATGCTATTATGTCCATGACTAGATTCACATGACATTTTCTTATAAAGCAAGAACTTTATCTGTGATGTATAGATGTAGGATGAGTTGAGTTCCAGCATAACATGCTTCATATTTTCAGGTATATTAATTTGTTCTGACAAATAAAAGCTATTTAATATCAAGAGAAGCTAACCTATGTGGGTGGACCTCAGAGAAAAAAATTTGCTTTACAGTCAAAAATAATTCCCAAGTTGTAGACAATTTTCTTTTTTTTTAGAATAATACTGTGATGTGCTCTGCATTTTGGTGTGCATAAAATAGTGCATTACCTATGTTCTTATGCATTGCTTCACTTTTAATTTGGAAAAAAAAAGATAATTCTAGAGTATAAAAAGATTTTAAAAATATTCAAAATCCAAGTATATATTGTTCTCTGTTTGTTGCTCATCATAGCTGTCAAGGCAGCAAGAGAAATCAGTACTTTCAACCAGACATTTATTTCTCTTTTTTGATGTAAAACTATGCAAAATTGAATACTGAAACAGAAACATTTAAAGTTGAAATAAGTTTGTCTCATGCTAGAATGTATCTGGAGGGAGATGTGGATTTGAGGACAATATTCTAGGTATATAAAACTATAAGTAAGGGGGTGTGCGGTAAGACAAATGAGAAAAGAAAAAAAAAATCATTGCAATTGAGACTCAGTGGAGACATCTGATTTCTTTGGATTATATGAATTTCTTAAAACTGCCAAGCAGAGACAAACCATACCAGTTTTGGGATAAAAAACCTCTTTTCCCATGCAAAAATTTCAAAGCTTTTATGATTGAAAGTCAAGAAAAAAATCAGCATTTTTCATTGTTCCTGTGTTTAACCTCTGTTTCAGACTGACCATTTTGATTACTGTTAACTATCAGTAAAACTCTTGAATTAAACAATTTCTTCCAGCTCTGTAATTTCATTCATAGTTGGTAGCAAGAACCGTACTTCCTGTATGTGAGAATTACTTCTGTACGTATTTGTCCCTTGGGGCAAAACTAAAACTTGGTGTCTGGAAGTAAAGTACCACACAACAGAGACTGGTGGGATGCCTAACCCATATCATCCTCAGTCAGGCAGACAGGAATCTCCCGAAGTTCAGGCGAAGAAAATGCAAAGCTTTGCACCTAGGCAAGAATAACCCATTGCACTGGCACATGCTGAGGATCAGCTAGCTGACAAGCAGCTCTGCAGAGAAGGATCTAGAAATCTTGGTGTACCCCAAATTAAACAAGAACTATATCAATGTTTAGTGATGTTGCAGTAAAGAGTGCAGAAAAATCCTGGGTGTTAGGAAATGCATTCCCCCTAGGTCAGGAGAGTGATCCTGCCCTTCCACTCAGTCCTGGTGAGACAGCCAAATTGCTGGATCCAGTGCTGGGGTCTCCAGTATGAGAGAGAGCTGGATATCTAGGAATGGGTCTAGCAAAGGGTCACAAAGCTGATTAAGAGACTGGAGCACCTGTCATGTGAGGAGAAGCTGAGAGAACTGGAATTGTTCATCCTGGGGATAAGAATGCTCTTGTGTAAATGCCTGATGGGAGGAACTGAAGAAGCAGCGGCCAAACACTTTTCAGTAGTGCCCACAACAGGACAAGAAGCAATCAGCACAAATTAAAACACATAAAATTCCACCTGGACACAAGAATTATTTTTTTTTTGCTGTGACAATGGTCATACATTGAAATAATTCACCCAGAGATATGGAGTCTTCATCCCAGGCAATATTCAGAAACCGAGTGGACACAGCCCATGATTCTTCTGCAATATGTGAACTTTATTTTACATTACAGAAATGTAATTATTTTAGATTAACCATTTACTCATATTTCTTCTAATTAAAAGAAAAATCTTCAGCTTCCATAAGCAGGAAATTAATTCTTGTTTATCATTAGGCAGATATCTGCTCCTGCATTGAAATAATATGATCACCGTTGTGTCTTCTAGGACAGTTAAAAAATTATTGTCAAGGGAGATGTTTTGCACTATTCCTGCCAAAGAACAATGTAGCTATCCTTTCAAAAATTTCATGAACTGGAAAAAAAAAAGACAGTACTAGAAATCTTTAAATTGAAATTTTTAAAGAATTGCAATCTTCCTGCATGATCTGCTCAAACTGTTATTTTCTTCCCTGAGCTGTTGGATCTGCAATGTATTTATGTCATTTTGACCTTGGTTAATGATTGCAGTATTTTCCTTTTCTAGAAAACATGAAGTCATGATTCAATTCTCTAACTAGCTTTGTTTTTGTTGTTCTTCTTCTTTATTTTAAATTAACATAATGTATAATAACTTCACATAAACCAAGGTTTGGATCATCAGCCTAAGAATCAGCAATGCTAGTGTTAAAGATTGGCTCTTATGCTCTACACTAAGGCACAGAAAGCTTTCTCTCATAAACTATCCTCAACCATAAAATACAGTGTTACATTTGCACTTCCATGAAAAATCCCTGTGGTCCTTCCTGAATCAATTGTATCCTCCCCTGAACATGCAGTAGCAGACAAAAATGCTATTATAAGAGGATATACATCCCAAATGACAAATACATATAAATAGTACTCTATTTAGCCATTTTATTGAGTGATTAATGAAGATTTAGTCAGATAGATAAAAATAATAATCTCTGATATTTTGCATGGAAAACCATTTACTATTATTAATGTTACAGTATTTCACAATTATTTTGTCAGTTTTGAGTAAAATTTAAATTCCTGTGAACAATATTGAACGGCAATTTTTGCAACAATGGCAGGTTTTGTTGAATATTGCCTGTGACACATAAAAGCTTTTGTTAGTCAGTAGAGAAGTTGATAACAAGATTTTAACTTAATTGAATTAACATCATGTAGGAAAAAATATCTTTGGGCAAACTAAGTGGAATAATACCAACACAAATTTTAAGTGTATACACATGCACAAAATTTATTACCACATTGTTTCAAAATAGCTTTCTTTGTTGTTCTTTTTTTTCTATAATGTCAGTAACTGCTATTTTTGAAGATACTGAAATAGAAGTTATAAAATGCTATTAAAATAACGTATCTGTGAGGAAAATGATTTCCATTCCCTCATTAGTTTAAGACGCACTAATAAATTGTATGTTACAAAATTATTTTTATTTCTTATTTGTGGGGTTTTTTTTTCATTTTTGTCATAACGTGGTATCACAGATAAAATGGTAAAGACATAGAAGGTTCTGGCAAACACTGCATAAATCTCTAAAATAATTGCCACAACTAATCAGTGTTGCCAGGACTTTCATCCCCATTGCGGAGGTGTCTACTTAATTTATTGTAGGTCATTTGTAAACCATGGTGATCTATGAAGACAAAGGTAGACCTAAAAGCAGTTATTTCCATGGAAAGTGAATTTTTCCCCTATTCCATTAATGTCAAAAGTCATTTCTTGTAACCATTTCCCCACCCTGAAAAGAGAGATACATTCTCCTCTCATGACAGGAGACAATGAACACTCCATGTTGAAGATATTACTTCCAAATTCTAAGCCTCTGCTCTTGACCCAAACAAATGATTCAAATCGATAGAGACTACAGTCATCCAGTCACCTAGAGGACTTCAGTAGTTTTCAGCACGAACTGGAAATCCTAAACATCAATACTGGAGTCAAATTCACCAAACACATTCAAGATTGGGTCATATTCAGAGCTTGGAGAAAACTGATCACAGCACCCAAACACAATTAAGCAGATCTCACTGGCTTTTTTTTTTTTTTTTTGGCTTTGGATTATTTCCCAGATGGAAGTTGAAGTGAAATTAAACCCATCCATTATATTATTAATAATTATAGCAAATAATGGAAATTATGTAATTAGAACCACAAAATGTGAGTATGTTAGTACACATAGTACTGTTTGACTAAAAACCACAAAGGATGAATATGTCCCTATTCTGAAAGTACAGTTCCCTCTTGTTGCAGCAGGAGATGAAGGTTAGAACAAGAAAGCATCAAATTATGCCTTGCTCAAGACTCAGTTATCTCCTTATACATTTGCAAAGCTATTAAAAAAAAAATTGAGATAAGCAAAAAACCAGAATGAGAACAAATATCGCTATTTTATGGTATAAAAGCTTTTTTTTTTCTTATTTTACCCCAGTGTACAAACAAGGTGCTTTAGAAAAATGAGTATATCCAGCGATTAATCATAAGAATACATTTCAGGAAGCCATTCTCCTAGCAAAAATATTTAAGCTTTAAGAAAGTCCTGCTGATGCTGCGTACAAGATAGTTTTCACACATAGAATAATTTCTTTTAAAAAAAAAGGCAGGAAAAGGTGAAATATTGAATCCACTCAATGCCTCAGATAGAGACCTTTTGAGATGTGTATCTATTTTCAGAAAATGATAGAAAGAGATGGAATTCAGTAGATGTTTAAATCCTGAAAAGACATCACGAATGGTACTTTTTCTTCAGCAATGCTCCAATGGTATATATCAGTTTGACAGTGAAAGGCCACTCTAATTCCCTCTGTAATAACCTAGGGAATGACACTTGCTCAGAATGTCAAGTTCTGGAAACTTGCTGTTAATTACAATGCTTGCCATGATATTTTCAATTTTATCAGCATTGGTAGGAGTTTTTGTCTGTTTCTCTGTCATACAGTAAGCACTGAAAACTGACCCTCTGGTTTATGCTCTGCCCCAGCACACACAACTCACACCTTTAAAGTGACCTTTATGTTCACTAGCAGGTGTAAGATTATATAAATTATGACTCCCAGTGTATTATCAATCAAAAAGCTACTTGTCAAGCTGCTTTTTTGCTAACAACAAAAAAATCAAATCTATCCTCAGAGGCTATAATGCTGTATAGGCGAATAAAATACCATGGGGTCCGTTCTCCTCTCAGTGCACATACGTAAATCTCATTCCTACTAACATTAATGGGGAGTTACACGTGTGCATCAGGAGAAGAATAAATCTGCAGCAGGGCACGCAGGAAACCATTCAGTGTGAAATGTTTTAAGGAGACAGATAGGGGAAAACACCTCACGGAAAGAGCTTATAATGCATTTATTCAGTTTTACTTACAACTCTTGATGAACTTTTTCAGACTGAATGCTGTACATTTGTGTCACATGGATTTAGAATGCTTGATAAATTATATTAGCAAGTACATATTAACTGTAGCATGATTCAGGTGGGATTGCTATCTCTAAGTTCTGCATTGTAGGTTGATGGTTATACAGTCCAAAATCTTTTAAAGAATTCATGTCAAATGTTTTCAGGTTTCACTTTTAACATGTTCAACAGTATTTTAAAACTATTAAGGTCTTACAGTCTCTCCTAAATGTTTCTAAGTCTTGATTTAAGTGAAACCGAGGAAATACATGCATCTGCTTCTCCTCAAATGCATATTATTCCAAACAGGGCAATCAGCACAGAATAGAATAATTAGATGCTGCACTTTGTAACCTCAGGCACATACATTCTCTGCCTCTCCAAGTTAAATGTGGTGTACATGGGCTTTGAACAGTCATATCTTATTAGGAATATTATGAGAAGGAGACTTTGTCTGGACTATTGTAAAATGTTAATCAGTCCTGATGGGGAAGAAAAAGTAGCTGTACATAAATGTATCAATACAACTTCCTAACACACACCCAGGTTGAAAATCTGGCTTTCTATAATCACAGTGGTTGAGTGGCCATTGAGTCATCTAGTTATCCTTGTCCTTTACAAAGAGCTTAGTAGACACAAGACTTTAATAATATATGTGTCCATATATGTGTTTATTCATATATATATAAATATATATAGAATAAATATATAAAGTTGTGAAAATCATGCCAGAAGCAATTTAAGATGCCATTTTGTTGCAAAGGTGAATGGCAAAATGAGTGCCAGAAATGCATGATAGTTGCAAGTAAAGCAGGAAATTGTTCAAAGAGTGCTAATATTGTCAGAAGTAAGTTCAGTTTCTTTTCTCCCCCACCCAATTAAATCCACTTGTATTTAGGAGATTATGAATTGTAAAGTAACTGAAGAAATAATGCAGCTTGAAACTTTTTTTACAAATTTGAATAAATTCATATGTTCTCATGTTATTGTTGTGGTTTAATTTGACTGGGTTTCGTTTGATTTTTTTTCCAAAAGAATGTAATCCTCTGTGAAACACATTACTAGAAATTTCAGTTTAAAGGCATTATTTGCACATACTGGCAGATGTATCAACTTATAATTTAAACCCTACTTACTCTGCATTAGAAACATAGATCTAAAATATTTACTAAATCAGTTAGGGCAGTGAGATAACGGAAGGGGTATGGTAGCACTCAAATAAATAAACTGCAGCAGCATCTGCTACAGACCCTGAAGGCTTGATGAGAGCAAGTATGAAATATTCCTGGACCAACTATCCTAGAGCTTGAAATCTCCAGGCGCTGTACTCATGGGAAACTTTTGCTGTGCAGCCATCTGGTGGGTGACAAGTACATCCAGCCATGAATCACCAAAGACATTCCTGAGTTAGATTTGTAGAGGACAGTGACATGATTCAGGCAGAAGGGTTATCCAGAAATCAGAGCCTTTGTCATTAAGGGAGTGTTGATAGAAAAGAGTATGAACATAGTATTTGTTCAGATACTTGGATGTAAACGAAGTGGTCAATTAAGTGTCTTGTAAAAAAAACCAGTAATACAAGTAGAGAAAAATGGAGAATTAATAGTGGAGGACTAAAGAACAGACAAAATCCTTGGCCTACTCAAATTCACTTGTGTTTTGCTGATGATTTCAGTAAAATCAGTTTTTTATTTATACTGGGATAATGGCACTGAGAAGTAGTTGAATATGTCTGTAGAGGAGAAACTGACATATAAGAAGCACTAAGATTAAATTACAAGAAAGTATTATTCTAATAACAAGGGAAAATGGAAGAAACTATAAAAGGCCAGAGTAGCTTTACAATAAAATTCTTAAAGGTTAAAAGGATCCAGACAGCAATAAATGTAATAAAAAAATCAGAGTGTAAGATTTTTTTGCAACTCTCTACAATCTCTATGATTTAGAGGTGTCCCGCCAAGACCTTTCTGTAGTCTGATTTTGCTATCTTTATTTCTTATCCAGAAAGATATAAATAAAAAAACCTAGGTAATAAAATATACAAGGATTGCAGAATTTGCAGATAAATTAGGCTTTATAAATAATTTTTTAATAAAAAGGAGATTATTCCACAAGTGTAAAAACATTCCGTATTTCACAGCTGTCCAACAAAAGGCTCAGGGGCTGAAGTGAATTTCCTGAAAGTCCTAGTGCCTCTGAGCTGAGGCATCCCAGTCAGCCTTACATGCTAGACAAATGATTATGTGGTGTTTCTCATACAGCAAAATTCTGCCTATGCCCCTGTCTGGGCAAGCACTTGTAGGACTTTGAAGTCATGAAGGAGGTGGCGTGCTGAGTTAAAGCTGATACTCAAACTCCTCTCATTAGTGCTTTAGGTACCTCAGCCTTTTATTGAAATGTGGCCCCAGGAGCTCACAGCAACTTCTTGTTTGGCGTAGCAGTGGGATAGATGGCTTAGCACACATTCTCTTTTCCTTGTGTAAATTGTTTTTCTCTCAGAAATAAGTTCTTATAAGCTCTTGCTATTATTTGCATACAAACTATTTCACAGCACCAGTACTACATAGCTGTCAGTGTAAGGTGCAAATGTGGATGGAGAGCAGTGTAATTCCCTTTTAAGTAAAGATTAGAAATTCCAAAGCATTCCACATCCAAACCCCATAATTTGTTGTCTGTGTTGATTTTTTTAGAAAGCATTATCTTATGTAGAGAGCCTTTTAAAACCTCATTGTCTATCCCCTTCTCTAACATGTCATTGAGCCATATGAAAGTTAGTTCCAAACAGGATGAGAAAACTTTTTTTGATCACTCAAAATATTGTATTTGAAAGCATTTTCCTTTCTGTTGCTTAATTCATGGAATACTTCCACAAAATATTTCTATTCAGTTCAATAATTTCATTTTCTTGGGATTATGCACATGAATAATATTCCCCTTGTGTGAAGATACTTAATCTACTTATATAGTATATAATTTATGTTTTAGGTTTAATAACCCAGGCTCACCAAATTTCTCCATGAAGGTAAACCCTGATAATCCCAGATACTGTATTTTTTTTAATTGAGTAGCGGCCACTTAAAATAGAACTTCTAATTTAGATTTAATAACTCTATAAAAGATAAATCTAGTTGCCATGTAATAAACAGTAATTAATTAGTTAATATCAATTAAATACTAAAAATATTAATTTACATTTAACATCTAACTGCTGTAATTTGCTATAGCTATCTTATTAAATGCTAATTAAATTCCTAAACATTCTTACAAGTTTAATGCATTAATAATAGGAACGTAAGTACACATTTACTGTATCTGCAGTTCTCAGTTCATTACATGGCAACTAGATTTATCTCTTTTACACTAATTAAATATACTAAGCAAACCTCAGTAACTTTTCTTAACACATACCATAACTGTTTTATTAATTTCAAATTAAATGCCCATTTAAGATTTCTAATCTACAGCTGCCCTAAACAGTTTCCTGCTAACAGAGCAAAGGTTACACTGATGTTATAACCAAACCATGACACTTCTAGATGCTTGTTGTATGAGAAGCAAGGCTTTCTTTTCTGCTCTGTTTTAATTTAAGCATAATGACTTTTTACTAATTCTCTTTTCTTCTTCCCAGAAAGGATTTGTCTTTCCTTTCTCACTCTGTCCCATGCCAGTATAATCTTATTTCCTCTCTGTAATCAGTTTCGCTGCAATTTTTCTACCTATAGTAGCTGATAGTCCACCTTGGTTATTGTTTCAATAGTCTTGGAATAAAAGGAAAATTCTTTCCATATGTACAGCTATCATTGTGTTATTCAAAATGTCTCTGATGCCTACAAAATCATATTAATCTTCAGCAAAAGCACTCAGCACCATGGAAGGTTTAAGCAAATGACCATATAAACACCTGTATGCAAAGAAATTCTGGTCAGAATGTCAGTCAGGCCACTATGAACAAGTCAGAGTAACATCCATAATAGGATTTCTTTGGGAAATGGAGGGAAACACTACAGTCATATGTATCAAATTATTTAGAATCATGGTTCTTTTCACATACGATGGAGGCTGTCATAAAGACAGGAGGCTGCTGTGCAGCAAGAAAAGCACATTAGCTATTAACCTTCCCCCAGCCGATCAACTTTGTTTTGCAATCTTTCCTCAGAACCATTAGAATACCCTGAAGAAATAACTTTCCAATTAAAAAGGATCTCAGAGAACAAAGCCATTTTATCTCTGACTCCTGGTGTTCTTTATTCCAATAATTTAAATTGGAATTGATTTTTCAATTTAGCCGTTGACTTGCTATGGACACACAGCTGAAAAGGCCGAATGGAATTGCATGGCTGAAATATTTGTCTTTGTGATGCACTCCTCATAAATTCACAGGAGCCTGGTTTTTTTTTTTAATGCATTTTCTTTTTGCTGCTACTACTTTAGACAACAGCTTTTTAGCTCAGCATGAGCAAACTGAGAAAACACATCCAGTATGACCTCGAGGGCCTCATACTCTGTTCTTCATAGATCTATTTAATTGTTACATCCCTGAGAAAAATGAATAGATCCAGTGAAGTCAAAGTGATAGCTGTTTTTCAAAGCCTGAAAATGTGTTCTACAATTTTGGTGTGTATTTCTGATTTTGTTTCTTTAAAATAATAATTTTTAAAAGTGAACAAACAGGAATAAAATAATAATTTTTGAAAGTAAACACCTATAGTCAGTATATTTCACTGTCTTTGGTACAAATGTGGAATTACATGAACAGATGAGGTATATTTTCTCATTGTTCTAGTGGCAGACTCACTTAACACAGTAACTGATTTACCTGTGGAACAGTTTTGAATTAAGCACTCAAGTTATTAAGGAGGCTTTTAAAAGGTCCAGTTGTGCCTGTAGTTCAGCTCGGTGCTAGTGCAACCCAACACTTGGCATAACCAGGGAGAGACTTGTACCAGTTTGACTGAGGACAGAGATGAGTCCTAACACTCAGAATTTTGTAATGTGAGCATCTTAGCTTCCCAGGCTTTTGTGAGTAGCGTTTTTTCTGGACAAACACAGCTGAACACCTAATGCTGAAAGTACAAAGCAGAACTGGAGAAGGAAAGATAAGAGAGAGCAAACTTCTGGTCCAAGTAGATATATTCCTCTATTATGGGGAGGGAGAGTTGTGCTCATAAAGAAGACTGAGACATGATCGTCAGTTATAATTTTTCCTTTGTGATCTTTCATTCTTGGCCTTTTTTTTTTTTCTTTCCAGCAAGAAAAGCATCAAACTTACTGATATTTGAAAGCATCTAGTCAAAATGTTATTCTTGGCCACTTCTCTGCTGCATTAATTTTACTCTTTTAGATGGGACATTAACTACAGAAAATTTACTGCTAGCCAACTTTGCAGAAGAAAACACAGTAAAAAAGGAAGAGTATCATATTCCCCTTTTCATAGATACAATCAGAAAAATAGATTTTGGTGTTGCTGAATCTGTCTAAACCTCTGTCCAGCCAATTAAATACATCAAAAAATCAGCTTTTGTTAATTTTAGGAAAAGTTGTCTTCACGGTATGTGTCCTATTGTCTGTGGTATTTTACACTGCTTAGTGAAAAAAGACCATGATCACAGCAGCACAGATTATTCTGAGTTGGAAGGGACACACAAGGATCATTAAGTCCAGCTCCTGGCCCTGCACAGGACATCTCCAAAATGACAGAGAATATTGTACCAATTCATCTTAAACTCTGTTGGGCCGATTCTGTGACCACTTCCCTGGGGAGCCTGTTCCAGTGGCTTACCACCCTATGGAACTTTTTCTGCTCCAGTTAGGTTACTTTTAGGTGTGCTTTTAGATATATCCAAAAGACTATCTATATATCTATCTGCTCTTTGTAGGTTAGATGTGTGTATATGAGAAAGTATGTGCTGCTGGGACCTAGGTCAAAGACTGGCCCTGACTTCTTTCTCACCTTTTTTTTCTCAGTTTGTCAAAAACCTGTACATCTGCGACAGAATGTCTCCATTTAATGTTGAAAATTCTTAATCAAAGTGAGATGACTATTGGAACATGAATAAGCTTTTGAAGGAAACTGTGTAGAAACTGAAAGGACTATGCTACCTGTTGAATATTAAAATATCATTAATGCTTTTTGACAAATGCATGAAGTAGTGAAGACAAGAGAAGGAGGAAAAATACATAAGGAAGTGGGAAATGATGCATCAAAAGCCTGTAATTACTAAACTATCAACAAATAGTTAAGTAACAAAATTGAGCCAGGATTTTAGTAATTTTTTTAATTGTCACAGTTGAAAGACATCTTGGTTCTTTTTCAACAATAAAAATGTGTATATGTTTTAACTACTTTTAAAATAGATTTTGATAGATTTATAAATTGAACTTTGTATAACAGTCTCCTGCAATAATATTATCTTGGAGTTAAAAGTTCATTCTAGTTCTGCATCATCTCTTTCTGCTTTTTTATACATGTATTATGGTTAATGGGAATATTTGACTTTTTCCCGGTTCCTTGATTCAGTTGCATTCCAAACACATTTGAATGATACCCAGGTACATGCTATATTTTCCTCATCCTTGTTCAGCTTTGCTTTTCATGAAAAGCAATCCCAGAGTCACAAACAGAAGGACAGTTTTACTGGTCTGGTTGACTGACAAGATAACCAGGACTTCAAATGTTTTGTAGCTTGCATTAATCAGCAGAAGTGAGAGCAGACTCAAGAGTCTTTTGAAAGAAGCTTAACTGCCAAAAATAGCATCCAAATTCCCTCAATTACTGGAAATATAAAAATGGAAACAGATTTCCACATACATACATACACACTTACGTAGACACACAGAAGCATACATGTTCTTATACCTCAAAATTCTATGTGGTTTGCTGCAGGTCATCTTTATAATAAAACAGCAAAACAAATGACAATAACCTATTTTGAATTTATTCTACCAAAAGCCAAGAGCAAAAAGATTGTCATCACCAAACTGGGATATTTGAGAACAGGTTTAGCTGCTGAACTGTGGTCTTTGTAAAGTATATCCAAAACTGATTTCTAGCCCTTCATACAGATGAAGGAACAGACCATTTCAAGAGAGGGAAATGTCTTTTTTTTTAATGAGAAAAAAGAGAATGAAAAAGCTGCTTATTGCATAAGACACTGAAGTTCAAGTCACTTCAGAAACACAGATGCACACTGCCATTCACTGTAGGTTGTATTAAAAGCAGTCAAGGTATTGGCGAAATCAGTATTTCCCTGTACAAGACACTGCATTGGAATTACTTTATGTTTTATACTAGTTTGAGAACAGGTTCAATCCTTTAATTTTAGTGTCTTTTATAATCCTCTATTAATTCTGTTAATGTTATTCATTTATTACAAAGGAAGTGATTTAGAATGCTAATAAAAATCTTGAATGCATTTTTACTTTGTCTTAGGATGGCACTGGCTGTGAGAGCATCATCGGTCAGTTAGTCCAAGGAGTCCATTTTCTTCCTTCCTAGGTAGAGTCATACTCTGCAAATTTTATTGCTTTTTAAAAATTGTGGGAAGGTTCTGAGAACCTGCAACTGATATGTTTAGGCAGGAACATTTTCTTTTTCTCTTTGCTCTTCCCTATTTTTCCTCCATGATTGCTATTTTCTCTTTGAATTATCTAAAGACAACAAGCTAGATTTTAGTTGGGGATTATTTTAAATATGCAGTTATGATATACTTTTAGAGACTTGAATCTATTTCGCCGTTATGACTGAAGTATTAATAACTGCAAAAAATTCAGAATGGAGTTTAAAAAAACAGCAAAAAACAATGGTCTAAGCATTTAACTGCAACTGAGCAGGTTGAAAATATTTATTTGTTATGGGAAGTTATCCAAAAATGTTCTCATCATATGCAGGTAGAAGAGACTATTCATTATGTAAGTGCATTTATGGAGCTTAATGTCCCATACATTAGATTCCAGTCTGATACATTATTTTAGACAAATGAAGTTTTATTGACTGACTATATGAACTAAACCTTTGACATTGTACACAGTTTGGAAAATGATCTTTCCCAAGTTATTTCTTTTATTGATGTCAGACACTTGGCCATATTCATTTCCAAGTATGCCAAGGGTAATGAGTAAATGATGTGACAGGTCTCACGTTTATATAGTCTATTTTGTTCTCTAACATCAATAAAACCTCGTTATCTAGAAATCATTGCATTTCTATTAATTTGTATAATCACATTTCTGTAGGAAATGAAACCAAAATAAAAGCAGAAAAAAAACCCAACAAAACTTACCCTCAACAAATACTGCATAGATATCATGTTATTCCACGCAAGTGTCTTGGATACACTTGCATACCTCAAACATCGCCTGTCTTTAGCTGCTGTCTTGGAGTTTAAAATGATTTACCCATGTCCTATCATTACATGCCCTTGTAAAAAGTCCTTTTCTTCTTCTTCTTTCTAGACTCCTTTCAGATTCTGGAATAGTTAAGTCACCCCAAATCCTTCCCTTCTTCTAAAAAATCCAAATTCTCTTAGCCTTTCCTTATATCCTTACATTCCTCTGATCATTTTGGTGGCTTCCTCTGGATTTGTTTCAGCAGCTCCACGTCCTTCCTGTGCTGGAATCCCAGAACTGGATGCAGACCTGCAGGTGGGCTCTCACCAGAGCAGAGCAGAGGGGCAGAATCCCCTCCCTGTCCCTGCTGCCCATGCTGCTTTGGATGCAGCTCAGGACACATTTGGCTTTCTGGGCTGTGAGTGCCCATGGCTGGGTCATGTCCAGCCTCTCAGTCACCAACACCCCCAAGCCTTTCTCTGCAAGACTGCTCTGATCTGCTCTTTCCCTAGTCTGGGCTCATATCAGGGGTTGCCCTGACCCAGGTGCAGCACCTTGCACTTGGTCTCATGAGATGCCCACGGCTCCACTTGAATTTGTCCAGGTCCCTCTGGATGCCGCCCATCTTTCAGCTGTGTCAACTGCACCGCTCACTTTGGTGTCATCTGCAAATTCGCTGAGCCTGCCCTCAGTCCCTTCATCTGTGTTGTTAATGAAGACCCCAGATAACACTTGTCCCAGCACAGACCCCTGAGGGACACAGCAAAGGTGATCCTATTGACCATCTTGAGGAGCTGGAAGTTTGCTTTTTCTAAAGCTCAGGACCTAACTTCCTACCCGACCCCTATCCCTCAGGACTGCAAACTCCAACAATGCATAATCAGGAGACATGCTGGACAAATCTGGTTGGAATTATACACTAGTGCTGAACACACTATGTTCCTAACCCTGATCAAGATTTTAGTAGCAAATTATCTGAATGGAAAGTTTCTACTTGGATTTAGTCTGCTCTAATTTTTTCTGGAACTTCATTGATTCAAATGGCAGCAGTCTTTTGTGTAATTGTCATGTGATATGTGAAATTTCACTGAATTTCCATTTCAAATGTATTTTTGTATTTTTGTTATACATATTGAGCTTTAGGGCCAGTGAAAGAAAGAATGTGTTCATAACATGCATTGTGGTATGAACAAGCAGATGATGTTATTGTGTTTATTAGATTACTTAAGATTAAGGAAACACTTATTGTGAGAGTGACATTCAAAAGCTGTCTGGACATGGTCCAGAGCAACAGGCTTTAAGTGGCCCTAGTAAAGCAGGGGACTTGAACCAGATAACCTTCAGTGCCCCTTCAACTTCAACTGTTCTGTGACCCTGTGATTCTTCCTTTACACATAGCCCCGTAACACGTGTACAGTTTTTTTCCATGTGCTCCAGAAAGTGCTATCTATTGCATAATTCAACTTCTTACCAAGAAATTATAGTACATAATGATATCTGTAATTGAGTTTAGCAGAAACTTTCTGAATTCTTCAGGTACACAATGAATGACATTTTTTTTGCCCTTCAAGTTTTTATAGTTGCTACTCTATAAGCTCACACATTTATTCATCCATTTAAAATGCTTTCTCTAATGCTTAGATGTATTTATTTATAAATTGTTGCTGAATGTGAAAGTTAATCTAATCTTCTAATAATTTGCTTTGGAAAATCACTTAGTTGTCCAGGTGATTTTTATTTTCTGAAAGGATTTATCTTTTTTTTATATTTGTGTGGTGGGGTCCTTTTGCATGGATTGGATAATTTTGCATAATTGGATCACAGTAAGAGTGTTTTACTAAAATTTTCACTACAGAATATTTTTAGTGGATCAAAAAACTGTGTAGGGGGGGTGTGTGAGTATGTGGGCAGAAGGGCTTCAGAAGTGTATTATCTGAAATGAATTACTAATTGACTGCACTAAGTGTAGGAAGGTTTTCAGTGTTTTTCACTTACAATAATTTCCCAAAATGAATTTGTTTGGGAATCACTTATTAAACAAAATTAATTGATTCATTATGTTACCCTGCACTCCAACAAAAAAATTAAAACAAAGAGAAAATTAAAATTAAGGGAATTTCATCAAGTTTAAAAATTACAACCTTGCAGTGCATAGGAATTTCAGAGATCATTTGTTCTTGAAGTTGCTGAGGTCTTTTGATTGTATCTAATCTGCTGAAAGAGGACTAGGGAGAAAGCAGTCAGCATCTGATCACCACCTTAACTATCCTCCTTGTCACTGTTTTGTATGTGTCACCTAGACACGTTAAGATGGAAAGTTTTCAGCAGCGTGTATGTGAGCCAGTCTGTACAAAATGGTCCTGTAGTTAGTGATCACCCTCTTTTAGTTAGCAATGTCAATGAATTTAGCTCATCTTTATGCAAAGAGAGGCAATATCATTTTATTTGCTATATAAAATGTAGCCCAAGGGTTCCATTGGGGTTTTGTACTTATCAAGGCTGAGTTTACTCTTTGGAGATGTAAAGAAAAGGTGACATCTATGCTACCAAATAATACATGATAGAGATTATTCTGGCTGGATTGCCAGAGGTGCCACAAGTTTTTGATGATGTCTATCTGCACAAATGTCATTTATACCAAAGAATAGGAAATCTAAGTCCTAACTGGGTTTATTTCTAACAGTTAGCCGTATCTGAAACAAATATAGATAATTTTTGATTTTGCAAACTACGTGTATTTTTTTTTCCTATTTTAATTATTAGCATATACAAAAACCCACCTCTGGACACCCCGATTGCTTATTTTTTAGACTAACTGGTCCGAAGGCAAGGAATGTAAGAAGGTTGAGGGAAGGTGAAGACACTTTTCCTGAAATGAAAACCTGATTAGATATGGGCTGTCTCCAAAAGTGAACTACTAAAAACAGTTGTTTATCAGGTTATCCAGTTTGGTGGATCAGAATGAATGAAAGCAGAAACAGATCTTCCCACTGGACTGAGAAAAGTAAGCAGCACAATGGTTTTTAAATAATTTTAGACACTATGATAGCAAGCCAAGTTTGTTTGGGCTTTTTTTTCCACACAGTGCATTCGAAGCACTGGGGTTATTGTTAGGAAAGAATTATCATCTCATTTGGTATGTCAATGAGAGATAATCTTTTACAGAAATGAAAGAAGTAATCTGTTGATAGCTACAAAACCATATTGTTACACTGGAGTTGAAATAATATTTTTTCAGCTGAGGTAAACATAGCTAGGAAAAAACTGAGTTATTTCAATTCAGTGCATTTTAAAACACAGACTTGAGCACAAATTTCTTTCTGATGTAGTTGTGTATTTGGTGGCATGAGGGCTGATAATTCCATGTCATTCTGTTGTTCAACAAATTGCATTATGAAGTAGAAACTAGAACATTGCACCACAATATTTGTGTGGAAGAGAAAAAATACTTTCATAGTTTGTGGGGGAAAATGATTAGTTTTCTGATGCTGATAGAAAATGTAAGAAATACTGTACTTATGTCTGGCACATCTAAACTCATAACATCTATTTGCTTTGCTTTGTCAAAACATATGAAAAATCATTAAAGTGTTTTAATAAATGTCTGGTTTTCTTGCTCATTCATCTTATAAATATTAATTAGCCATGGATCAGGCAATTAAAGTTTAATCAATTTGCACTAATTAGCACCACATACTCGCATAAAAAGATAAAACCAGCTCCTGCATCTGGCTGTTATTTGCAGTTTTTGTCAAGTGCTGATGAGTTTCATCTTGAAGAGAAGATTAAGAAGAAAAGAGGAAAATAAGAAAGTAGTGTTAATTTTATTAAATCTTCAATCAAACCTTCTGTTCATAAGCTTTGCGGGACAATACCAGGTAACATTTCACTTTATGTGAAAGTAGACACGATTGGGCAAAAAATTTAACACTTCTCTGTGACCACACCCCTCCTAATTATAACTTGTAAGAAAAAAAATAAGCTCTTCTGTGCAAAAGCCCAGGTTCTATCTTACAACAAGATAATTTTGCAATCATATACCTGAAGCTCAACACCCCAACCTTTCATAAGGAAAGTAAAACCAAATTTTCATCTAAAAATATTTTCAGTTCTGACATATGTGAGTGGGAAAAAATCCTGCAAAATCTAATCTTAAATTCACTTAGAATTTTGATGTTTTTAAAGATGCGTTTCAGTATTTAAATTATTCCCTCTTACGATGGAATGATAAAATTTCAAAGGTCACCTTCCAGTATTTTGCTAGTGGTTGGACCATAGGACAGAAGAATTTAACCTAGCTCAAATGGCACCGGAATTAATTGATAGATGCATTACTGGAAATGTGTCAGGCACCTGTAGAGTAAAGTGGATAAAAGAACGTCCTGCCCACCAGGAAAGACAATTATTTGCTAATTCTTCTTGCAGTTATTAATGTTTGGGATTTGTGTTACAATATTCATTGTCCAAGCTATTCAGTAAAACTAAAAAAAAATAACGACCAAAGTAACAAAATTTAAACAATGTACACGCATACACATACACACACACACACACACACCCTCCTTATGTTTCTTTTTGTTCAAGAGGTCTATTTTTCAGATGTTTCACTTTCACTTGGAAACAGCAGGGTAAATCTTATTCTAGAAAGTCCTAATCTGCATTAGGGGATTATAAAAGTGTTGGATCTGGTTAAGAAGCTTATGGTATCTTTTAATATTACACTGTCATGTATTTAAAAAGAATGCACTCTGGCTTGCAAACCACTAACACAGTGGGCCTGGAACAGAGAAAAATTCAGTCATTCCACCCACCAGTTACTTATTCCTTGTTTGAGTCCAAAGGAGAACAGTGTGCCCGAATGGATAGCTAGATAAGAGCTCTCTGAGTGCTGTTAAATAAAAATTGAAAACTGCATGTTTTGCTTATCACAGACTTGTCCAAGTCACTGTTCTGTGCTCCTGCTGACCATGGCTTAATATCATAAAACTTGTGTTTGTCTACTAAGCAAACACTTGAAAATCAGCACTCTGAGTCTCTATTTTTTTACATAGTTAAATGCCAAGTAGAAACAGTCAAGGTTTTTGTAATACAGCTATGGCTTTGGCTTCTGGATTTGGCTGAATGAATTAGACTGCCAATCTGCCAAACAGGTATTATTGACTACCTCTATATGACTGTTTTCAACTTTAATAATGGGAGAAAACAAAGGATTCCTTACAGCCTGTTTATGTAACTGAAAATGTTTATAGGGAATGAAACATGCATTTTATCACCAGTGGAAATTTACTTTAAACTCTGCAGGTAAAGCCAAGCTTTTACAAGTGATTTAACAGTAAAAAATCCCAAACAAAAAACCAAAACCACACAACATCAACCAACCCATAGCATGAATCATAAAGAAGCTATGCACCATTTACATAGAGATTTTCATGTAGTTTATGCAAGAAAAGACTTGTGAATGGTTATTGATATTTTTTAAATGAAGTATGTATGAGCCATTAAACTCCTCATTCCATAGTGTACAAGCCATTGCTCTGCTAAACACTCTTTTACCAGATAGGCTATAAATGGAGCAGAGGCACTTGAAAATGTGTCATTTTTCAATGTTTGTTTAAAGATCTGACACATATGACACACAAAACCATCTGGTAGATGAAAGTTCAAATTGCTGATTGTTGTTACAGAATCTTCATAATAGGATATTGTGTACAAGATCTATTGTTTTCAAGTATAAAAAGACTGACTTTGACATGATCTCTAAGCACTTTCCCTAACTGGGGCACTGAAACAAAAAAATCATTAGTAGAACAAATTCCTTCAGATGAATAATTTTGGCTGAGTGGCTTCCCTGTGATGTACCGTATGTATGTGTACATTGAACAATGCCTTTCATTGAAACTAAAAAACTAAGCTCAGTGGAATAGTCTACAGTAAACTTTAGTGGGCTTAGGAAGAAGACAAAAGCTATAGTGTATTTGCAAATAATACATGGACCTGTAAGCAGTAAAGATACATTTACTAAGATATATTTACTAAGATATTAAGGAGATCAAGTGTTTCTTAAAGCTCAAGTGTCCAAGCAGTAACCTGCAGCTCCTAATTAAGTGTAACCAGACCTTATTTTACTGTCTTCGCACTGAAGGCATTCAAGGCTTTGTGACTAAACCTTTGTGAGTAAATGTAGAGGCATTAAGGCAAACATCTGAAACCATTCTCATCTTGTACTGTCATCATCCTTTGCACTCTTGCAAGACAGGGGCTCCTTTATGTTGTCTTTTTTATAGTCTGGTTGAATAGGACGTAAGTATAGGTCAGCATATTAAATCTCAACTCAACTTATGTTCCAAAACCGAGTTTTCATACAAATATGGCTTCATATAACATTTACATGGAAACCCTCAAAAATTGTGCTTATAGTTGATATGTGGTCTTTTTCAAACATTTTGAACACCTGTCTTTTTTTCATGTTTTGCTTCCTGAACTGCTGCTGTGGAATTCCAAGACTCATACAAAAATTATACGGAAAAATAAAAGAAAATAAAAATCGCTTCAAGGTGGAACTTTCTTTAAATACCTATTGTTTTCATAGCTTTTGCAACTCAAAGATTTGAACTTACAAAATGAAATTCAGTCCCATTGGTTCAGCAGAATTAAATAAATTATCAAAGTTCAAAGACTGTAGCAGTAGTTTCTCTACTCTCATAGCACTGGCAGACACCATTATGAGTTCTGAGTTTCAGCTGACAAGGAGGGAATAGAGATCTAAGAGCAAGAAACTGAATTAGACTCTTAAGACACCTGCAGTGAAATGGCAGGAATGGGGAGCCCGGCGCTCCAAGGCGGTGTTAAGCAGGAGGGTGTGGTCGTGGGCTGACTTTGTGTAGCTCTGTGCAGCTGATCCTTATGGCCAAAGCAAGGGAATGTTGAGCTGCTAGTACTGAGAGCCTCTCAAATCCTACTGCTGCAGTATAGCCATGAACAATGGGACTTGAAAATTGCTGTCTTGCTTTTTGATTTTCACAAATATGTTGGAAACATAAATTTATATAGTATGAATTCATTTCAGAAATATTGGTTTGGGTCCCCTGTACTGCAGACCACTTGTGTAAGTAAAGAGAGCACATACCTAGAGGTCTATGAGTCTTGTCTGTTGTACACATTTTTCTGTGGCTTGCATCAATTTGAATTTATAGCATGTTGTTCAATTTTCTGGTGAAGAGACTGTGGGAGAAACTAGAACAAGGTGTTTATGGTTGACTAAAAGTTAGTGGAAGAATGTTTTTTTTAAAGGAGAGGGTATTTTCAGACAAGTTTTAGTGGGTAAAGCTATTAAGCTGAAGAGTTTAACTCATATCAAGGACATTAGTGAGAAATATAGGGTGTCCAGGGTTTTCAAAATCAGAAGTGGAGAAAATCATGAATGATACGTATGTTTTGCATGTACTATACAGTTCATGCATTTCATATCTGACAGTTTTAATCAAGTCCTTTTGGATTCCTATTGTCACACTAATTTAAAATCCATGCCAAATTTTCTCCTATTTTTTTCCTATCTTCTTCACACAGGTTCTGAAAAAAAAAAATTATCATAACTTATCATAGTAAGATCTCTCATCGACATCCAGGGACTTCCTTCAACTTTGCAGTGTTTTCACATATTTTTTATTGATTTGGGGTGGAGTTTTTTTGGTTGTTGTTTTTGTTTGTTTGTTTGTTTGTTTGCTTTTTTTGGGTTTGGAGGTTTTCCAGTGGTTTTTTTGAAGGGTTGTTGTTTTTGTGCTTTGAGTTTATTTTTTTCCTAATTTAGTTTTTTTTTTTTCTGAGGTGACTGTTTCTAAATGTCAGATTATGAATCACTTCCTGTCATTGGTGGTGTTACTCACATGAGGAATTTCATTGACTTCCTTGTGAGTAATAGCTACTCACTGTTGTGAAGTCAGCAGTGGCTATCTCCTACTGCAGGAAGAATGCTGTGGATGATGCTAAGATAGGTACCCATCCAGCTTCTCTACCTTTGATCAAGATCAAAGGATGCTTTTTGAGATTGGTGCTGTGTTAGATTAGGCTGCCTTCTTTACTATTCCAATTTGCTAGTCTGTTTTTCTTTTGAGTGTATAAAAATTGAGTTGCTTTTGTATTGACAGGCCTTGCACTGAGAATATCAATTTGGAATTTTGTTGTCATTTTAAGTCTGTATGCATTCTTTGTAAAAGCACATAAAGATACAGTGATTTCCTACTTAATCTTGATATGTGCCTGTAGAAAGTGAAATGAGCACTCAGACAAATGAGTTCACTCTTGGAAGACTTACTTCACCATCAGGGAGACAAGTAAGAATTGTGCCGCCTACACTGAGTTTATGCACAGTAGGCAGTAAATATCCTGAGTCTCATCTGTTTTGCAACAACAATGGGTGCTTGGAATGGAAGGAAAAGAAAGTGGTGCACAGCATCTTTCTGCTACTTGCAGGAATGTGACTTCCAGAATCAATAACAGCCTTTGTCTAAAGATATATTGTAAGGTGAAGTACTTTGTACTGTAGAAATTGAAGAGAGATATGGAAGATTCATTCAAACTGCATATAATAGGACAGATAATCATGCACAACTTCACTTCCATAGGTATTGGATTTAATAATTGGATTTAATTGAACTTATTTAATAAGATATCTTCTAACTTCTCCAAACTCTAAGTGTAACAATGTTGGTGGTTTAAATATAAATTTTGCTCAGAAATTATTGTTCAACAACTAATGAATACTTTACTCCAAAGGACTTGCCTTCTAAGGACGACAGATGGCTCAGTACAAAACAAAGACGATGGAACAGAAAACAGCTAGAGGGTGCTCTTTGTAGTTGGAATGTATTCATCCATTCTGGAATTGTGTGAGGGAAGTTTGTGTGAGGGGAAGATATGAAGGAAGTTGCTAAGAGTGACACTTGATTGAACAGATGGAGAAGAATAAAGTGTAGAGATAGAGTTTGGAGCCAAAGACTTATCATTATGACTGAATGAGAGTCATAGTCAACTTTAGTCTACGTATCACAGGAGCTAAAATTGAGTTTTCTCAAGTATTTTATCTGAGTTTGCTTAAGTGTCATAACACTTTCATCTTTTGACTTTCATAGAGCTCCCCCCTCCCCCCTAAATTACTTTCTCCTGCCACTTACCCACTGGAAAAGTATTCCACTAGGCACAGAGGTGCTTTCATTGACAAAATCCAGAAATCCTCCAATGATGAGACATTCAGTAAAAATGTCTTGATAAAAAAAAAAACAGAATATGAACAGAAAAAACCCAGCAAGCTGGTTTAGTTTTATGGTAGAGTTACAACTTGAATTAGATCACTACTCAACATTTACAGATTGGAACACAAGGTTCACATTTAGAGACAACTCTAATCCTTCAAGTATCCATGGGGATTTATTACACTTATTAAAGTGAGCCCTGTCCTATCTGTGCCTCATAACAGAAGGTATTGCAGCAATGGCTGTATTTGTATGTGACAAGAAAAGAGCCTGTCACAAGGAATACAGCTTTAGCAAATCTGAACCACTGTTCAAGGAATGATAACACTGATATAGCATGAAGATCAAACATAGCATAACTTTAAACTCACTCTGCTTAAACCTTGTTGGACTTTTAATTCAAGTAGTACAGGAAAGACGATACCAATGTGCCAAAGCCAAGAAAATATATTTGTAGATAAATTAAGGTAAATAAATATGATTTAATTTTCCTACTAACATAATGTGATTTTTCCTTTAAATATGTATTACTCAGTAGCACAGGTGAAATTAACATCTGATCTGGAATTTGCATGAGGCACTGTATGTAACACCAACAGATTGTCCAGAGAAGTTGTGGGATTTTTTTTCCAGATCTATCCACATGATGCAAAATACCATCTGAGAAAACCAGATGGTCACGCCTCTTCAATCTTGCATTTCTATATATGAGCTTATAAAAATAAGATCTGTAGACAAATTAGCTATGATTGTTTCCTATTTTATCTTGACCAGTGGATAAAATAAAGTCTCTAGAGTAAAACTCGTAGCAATAACCTAGGATTCCCTGTACCAAACTGAATGTGCTAACTAGCAGACAGCTCTTTCTCTTCTTTCCCCTCTCCCTCCTCCCTCCTGTGATATCCTGAAATCTTTTCTGCATAGTGACACAGCTTCAACAAGAGGGGTGGAATACATTTCCTTCCCTCCCACCTGCCCTCTCTCCCAAATGATTAGAGCACTTTTCAACAAAGTGGGAGATGTGGGTGTCCCTCCCTGCCTTATATACACTGAGAATACATTAAGTATGAAATTGCCTCCCAGGGGAAGTGATGGAAATGCCACTTGTTCATTTTTAAACTGATTCTGAAAAAAGCTTTATAGGAAAAAATTCTGCTGTAGAGAGGGAGAGATTACATGACCTTCTTGAGAAAGATTTTATTTTCTAATTTCTAGTATCCTGATACTGTGGTTTACTCCTTTCCAGTCTGTCAATTTTTTCATAGCATTGTGTTTTAGGAGATTTATTCAAAATGTGTGTGAGAAAACCAACTGAAGATCTTCAAAGCAGACAGAATATAGCTTGGTTTCATCAGCTGTTTGAACCTGAATTACTGTAATGACTGTAGTGGAATTATTTTCATTTAAATGAGCAAATCTGACACGAACTTCAAAGGGGAAGTAAATACATGTAATAAAGCTTCCGTTTTCCTTTTTCTTTCCCTAAATGAATTATTTTATCCCCAGAAACACCAACAAATGTTCAAAAGTTCTAGATATTTAAATAGGTACCAAGATGTCTGAAGCTGTAATCCTTGCTCTGCCAGTTCATTGAAAAATTGCTGACCTTATAAAAGCCTGTGCTCCTTTTCACTTTGATAACAGCTTTTGCTTCATCAGTCCACAATATGTATTACAGAAGTGAATCCATGCAGGATCAACTAATTGCTTGTACATGCATTTAAATATAAGTACCCTAGAATTTTTATCCCACAACCATACACATACAATTTTATTTTAAGAAAGAATTAAAAAGTTTTTGTTCTCTTAAATTATTTTTGTGTTATGGACCTTGTTCTAGCAATTACATTTTTACCGGTTAGTGCTTTATGAAGCATGATGGAATCTAACCAGCAACTAATATAGGAGCTCCAGTATGCCCTCAGTACACAATCTTGAAGCCCATTAACATTTGTGAGAATTATATGTGCAACGTGCAGGGAGAATATAACCTTAAGCAAGTGAAAACTGAAGTTACTGTGTATGCAGTCTAGATTTTTCACAGCGGTGCATTATATCAATTGAAGTTTGTTAGACAGCAGGGAGACTAATAAAAAGAGGGATAGTATAAATAAGACAAAACAAAGAAATTAACAAAGCCCTTCTGCATTTACTAGCACATAATCTACAGATGTTTCTCAGTTGGTAGAAAACAGATTTCCACACAGCAGTTGCATTTAATACAAATGTTTGCACAGAGTCCAGCTGGACTAATATATAGAGCCATCTCTCAAGATTAGAAGCTTTATAAAAGAGTCACCAGCTGACTAGAAGGAGGATGGGTGTCTGAAGTTGTTGTCCAAATCTCCTTAGAAATAGATCAGTCTAAACTGTCAGCTTCAGGTGTAATTGAAGCAGAAATTCCTTTTAGCTGTGCTATCCCTGCCTGTTTCTGTCTTTCTGTTCAGAAATTTGGAAAAGACAGTGAACTAAAGAAAAATTACAGACAGTTGTGAAGTTCCAAGGTTAATATGTGGATTAAAACTGTTAATGTGTGTGTGTTAAGCTTAAAATATGAAGCTTTTATTTTCCTAAAATTATCCTGGGACTTGACAAAGCTAATTTTGATAGGCAGATATTTGAAATATAGAGGTCATCATGGAAAATATGAGTGGTGAAACACAGGGCACCTATTTTGAATGACAGAATGTAAGTTAAAAGGAAATAACAAACTCTAACTTTTCAGGTTTATGCTTTCCCTTGTGATTTTGATCAGGTTAGGAGCTGGACTCAGTGATCATTTTTGGCCCCTTCCAAATATGGATATTCTATGACTATGATATTCTGTTCTATGTTTCTTCTTTTTCTGCTTTCTCTGATTCTAAGTTTCTTCATCTGAAAACATATATTTTTAGCAAGTTTGGGTTTTTTTTTCTTTGTTTGTTTGTTTGGGGTTTTGGTAAGAAATAGTTTTGTATACTAAGCAGTTGGAATAAACAAAATTTGTGATGCTGCTTTTCTGTCAGATTCCCCTAAACAAAGGTTCTGGTAAAAGATAATGCCTTCTGTCTTGCAACTTCTAAAATTTCTTGAAAATGAGTGACATTCTGGATTTTTGAGCATGAGGGACCCTGCTCCTATATACTTATTCATCAAACAAAACAATGAGAGGCTTTCCAGATATAGGCACCATAAAAATTATCTTGCTGAAGTTTGTTCTATATAATGTGCATATCATACCTCACCCTTTGTTGTCTTTTTCTCCATCTGCATTCCCGGGGGAACCACCTCTAGAAAGTTCTGAATTTTGTCTGTAACTGTAATTCTAGATTCTCATCTTGCAGGAGGGTAATTTACCTTCTGAAGGGGGCCTGTCCTTTCATTTTTAACACAGAGGGAACCCTTGTGGCTTGCTTAGAATTGACACCTAGCACTTTGAAGGATACAGTTAGAGAAGAATAATTTACAGTCAGCATTCTGCACTAAATGCACTGAGAGTTTATCATGGTGTCAAGATGAGGAGAGTTAATCCACCTTGGAGCACTTCTGAAATCCTGCATTCCGCTTGCAACGTTTTTAAAACATGCTATAATAAATACAGCGGTCAGTAGCACCGTGCTGAGTTAGCAACATTCAGGGAACTGTTTTCATCTGATGATAGCTATGAAGTTTGCAAGAAGATGAGGTCAGTGCTATGTATGTCATATCAAAACATGTTCTGACTACAGCTTTCTCTTTTGAAATAAGAGTTTTCTTATAATAATCATACAATTCCAGTTCTTATTAAATTCTTATTTTTCATCAGCAAGAATATTTCCAAAAAAATATGAAAAGAATCTGCTTTTGTCCTTGTAAGAGCCGATCACCTCCGGCATCTCTACTCAAGTTTTCTAAGTTTCTTAATTTTCTGTTTCTGCTACTGTTGCATCTTGTATAATTTTACTCTGGCTTCTGCGTACTCCTTTTCAAAGTTATACTTTCTTAAATGTTTGATAGAAGGATTGAACAGTTTGTGACTTTCCTTTATTGCTCCCTGTTCAAAAAGCCCTTGATGGCACTAATCATAATTATTCAACTGCTGTGTTGTGTTCTGTGCAAAATACTTTGTCTGTCTTTCAAGATTTTCTTCCTTCTCTAGCAATAAAACAGACATTACAGCACTGTTGTTTACAATTAACCTTTTGTTTACATATATTCATCAGCTTAGAAAACTGCCCTACTTTTTATTGATTTTTACAACTCTTTTTTGACATTCTTTCCCTTTTCTTTGATTTTCTTATTTTTGATGTTTTCTTCCTTCTTTTTAAGGAACAGAAAGCAATAAATATTACTACCTTTAAAAATCCAGCTCATAAAATCATTTCCTTTCCTTGAAATTTTTAGAAACTCCTTATTTTATGTGTTATTGCCAAGCACGCCTTAAAAGATCTGCCTTTAAGGTACCTTGAGGCCAGTGTTTTAATGCTAATTGAACTGCAGGTAGGAGTATGTGATTGCCTTTTTGAGTGTGAATATGTGTCAAATGTCTATCTGAGTGCCTGGTAGCAAGAACATCCATAACAATGATCAGCATCTGCTATTAATATATATTAATATAGCAGATACTGCATTATTTCTTTTTCCACTGCTGAGATACTGCCTCCATACTTCTAAGTGACAATATATATGCAGGATAAATTTTCTAATGGGGAATGCTTGATGTTGCTGTCCTGTGCCCTTATTGTACTTTAAATATCTATCTAATCAGCAGTTACTTTCTGACTCAAGTGTTTTAAGAGTGGTTGCTAAATTTGTGCAGATGGCAAAACTCTTGTAATTTGTGTACTGCTAACAGGTATTATGGTGAATAACATATACGATGTGTTAATAAATGTTCTACATTTTAGGAAAGTCTGAAAGTTCGACACAATTTGAAATGTGTGAAAGATCTCTGAACTAGATGCAAATATCGTAATATAGGTAATAAATATGGTGCAGTGAGCAACCAGTAGAATCAGGCATGAACTACTGTTTTAAATCCAACTGCTTCGAGCTTGTCCTGGTTTGCCAGCTGGCAACTAGACCTCGCACAGCCACTTATTCATGCCCACCCTTTCCTGGTAGGATGAGGGAGATAATTGGAAGAATAAAAGTGAGAAAACACGTGAGTTGAGAAAAAGGCAGTTTAATAGAGTAAGTAAAAACTGTGTATGTGAGAAAGAAATACAAGAATTCATTCATGATTCCCTATCAACATGCAGGTGTCCAACCTTCTCCAGAAAAGAAGGGCTCCATTACTCCAAACACACTTCCCTTTATTTTTTATTTGCCCAGCTTTACATGCTGAGCATGATGCCATAAGGTCTGGAATATCTCTCTGGTCAGCTGGGGCCAGATGGGTAATTTTATTAAACAGTTACAGATATCTCACTTCACGCGTGCAGAAAAGGTGATGTTTTTCACTGAGGCTGTTTTGTGGTACCAATAACCGGCAGCAGCAAATTTTGCAAGACTCCCTAGAAATCCACTTTTGTCAAATTCCATGCATTCTGTTCCTTTATTCAAGGGTGAGAACAGTCTTTATAGACTTCCTGAATTATTTCTGTTCAACTAAAATTCAGTTCTCCCTTAAAAATAATAAAAGCCTTTCTTTTTGTTTATTTTACTGTATCAGTTTTCCACATCATTCTACAGGAAACTAAACCTAGCATCTGAAATGTGTGAGAAAAAAAAAAAGTATAAGAAAATTGAGGCAAGAAAAACATACATTCCTGGCCTCAGCTTATCCAGATTAATGTCCCATATACACAAAAACCACACACAGTCAAGAAACCTTGGTTTGACGGTGTGGTGTAGAGACTGGTAAATAACACTAATAGAAACCCATATAAAGCACGGATCTAGAATAACAAGAGCCATTTAAATCCGTGTGTCCTAGGCTGCTCTAGGCCAGTGAAAGTAGGAACAATGCAGTTACCTTCCTGTAAGTTCTGAGAACTGAATAAACAAGGAAAAGGACATGGTTTTGATGCATGTAGAGGAGATTAAGTATTGTGAGACTTTTGGCTAAAATGGACTAAATTACTTATAAATCTTTGCTGGATGTTTAGCCAGAGATACATTTTCAAAAAATGAACAGTAAATATACATTGAGGTCTAATATTCTTGGATCTTATCCATACTTGTGAAGGAAAACTTGAAAATAATGGTAGTGGGAGAGGTTGTTTAAGTAACTGTATTGGGTCCTGTTCTTTACAGAAATATGGCTTCCATAGTCAGCTGCAGGATATTTTGGAAGAATATGTGATTTCCATTCAATACACTGTCAATGGCATCACACTTCTTTCAAAAACTGGTAGGAAATTGTGTGAATTTTAGTTTTGGATTGTCAACCTAAACTACTTTAAGCATGGCTGGATGAAGTTTCTTTTTTTCCCTTAAAACCTTAGTAATGTTTGCTCCACTGTAATAGCTATGTAGCTTGCCACAACAACACAGGCCTAAATGTCCTTTCTGAACAAGACAACAACAAAAACCTTGGGTTTGGAAGACAGCAGGGATTTCCCTCCAGCTGTTACTGCAGTTACCTTTTCACTCATTTGCATTTCTACCTTTAAAAAAACAATGAAACTTGTTTACATTCTGGTCCTCCGAAATCCAGAGTAGGAAGGAAGTTCTTGGAAAGGAAGCACATGCCAAATCTTCCTAAATGGCTTAGAAAAGAAGTGTGCCCTACAATCCTGACAAGGTATAGGGCACTACACATTGTGTCACAACACTGGTGTTTGATTATTGCTAAAATATATGAAATATCGTGGTAAAAGAAAGAATTTCATGTTGCATTTAAGACAGCCTAAAAGTAGTGACATGATTTCCCCCTGTATTATAAGGTGAAGGGTTGTGTGTCACTGAGCTCCAGTTCCTTTCTCATTTGAGTCATACAATGATATCTTTACAGCTACACTTAGAAAATCCAGTCCTTAATGATATTAAAACCACAGATATATTCCTAAGACCAAAAGAAGCACTTGTTGAACTTTGAAAACAAGGAAGTTTTACACACCAAAAATGTTGGGAAGAAATTACAGGGGACATTTGTTAGAAATTTACTGGATTTTGCTATTAGAGAACAGAGAAATAGAGCAAAGAATAAGGGTATGAAATGCAGCTTTGTATTAGAAATGTAAACTGTGACATGTAAAAATTTTTGCCCAATGTTTGCATTCAGATGTTTGGGCTCATTTACATTTAGAAGTCATAGAATGCAAGTGCACAAGGAAAAAACAGTTTCCAAAGACACTAGAGAAGCTCTTGTAGTGTCTTTTAGATTATCTTAAGATTATCCTTTTATTAGAAAGGTCCTAATAAAATTGAGAAAATATTGCAGATCTTTCCCCATACACGATGCCCAAAGTACATCCATTTCGAAGGGAATAAAATGTTTTATCACACAGTGGCCCTTGAATATCAAATTAATGTACTAGGTTAGGGATATATATTACACACTGAGGACAAAAAAGTCTTTAATATTAGAACTTATATATTTATCAAACATCTAATGATGCCTAATCCTTGAAAAATCTGATGAGTAACTTGATTATCAGCGGAACAAACCATCTGAAATTCATTGCCCTTAGCCAGATAACAAAAGCCAACAAAAATAGATTTCTGTGAATTTGTCCTCAGACAAATAGAAGATAAATGCGCTGTCTTGCTATGATCTCTCTTCAAAACATTTTGTCTTTGATTAACATTTAATTGTTTAAATTTCGACTGTTAAAAACAACAACTAGGAGTTGTGCTGAACAAAGTTGGTTTTAGAACATATACTATCACAATTACATTTTGTAAAAATAATCATACTTGCTATGCAAAGAAACGTAAGAGATAAAGTGTTTTTCCTGAACTTTCTTCAAGGAAAAAAAAAACCCAACAAAAAACCTACTCTATACAGTTAAAATAATCTCTTTAATATTGGTACCAAAATAGCAAAATGCTGTAATTACATCATTATTTTGTCAGTCTCTGTCAATCCATTGTAAGAAAATATTCTCTCTCGTACCCTTTATCCAGGTCTTAACACCTTCATAATGTTGTTACCTCAATTGTTTTAGAGTGCATACTTTTCAGCTCAGGAATATGGCTCCTACTCGTCTGTAAAGTGCCATCATATTTGCTGGGTTACATTAGTAAATCAATAAAAAGCAGTAATTGGGTATCTTTTGTAGTTCTTAATGCCTTAACAATGCATTTACTTTGGCAAAGCAGGCTATCTTGGTTATACATATTTGCCATATCTGCTTCAGATACCGAATGGTTTTATTGTCCCTTATTAAACACAAATCACACCCAAAGTTTACTCACCAGAAGAGCAAAAGGTTATCTTTCCTTCCCAGCAGTAGCTTTGGACAGCAATCTCTCTAGTTTCTACTCATACTTTGGCCTGCATCTGTATTAGTAAATTAAGCAGGGCAAGAGAACTTTTGCAGAATGCTGGAATGCATCTGTCTGTACTGTTATTTTATAAGACTGCTTTATGTGTTTTCTGTTTTTTAAAAAAGCGAGAACAAATAGCTCATGATGACAGTTTCAGAAAGAAAAAAAAAATCCCAAAAGACAATATGAATGCAATTTCTGGTACTGGAGGGTATGAATGTTTTGATATGGATGCATTACTAACACTGGGTGCCAAAGAATTATCCCATTAGTTTTTTTACTGCTATAGATGCAGCCTTAGATGCTAAGTAATTTCTGTGGATGAAGATATAAATTTTTGTTCTAAAAGGCTGAAAAAGACTTGGAGAGGTGAACATTCAGTAATCTTATTCTGGGTTCCCTGCTGCACAGCCGTGTGATAGAAATTTCTCAAAAAGACCCTCATTTTTCTCCCCAGGAAAAATCTATGAGAAGAAAGTAAATACATTAAATGTGTACAGCCTTTATTTTCCACTAATAGATGTAGTAACAAATGAAATTTGTATTTAAAAGTTGTATTTTGTATTCACAAAAATCTTCAGAAATAGAAATATCACCATGACTCTGTGCTCTATAGTTTGTCCAAATATATACCTTTCTTTATCTTTACATACATTAGAAAAATTGAAGCACATACAGCTAGTATGCTATCAGGTAAGCCAAGATGCATTGTTAATTCCAAGATCAGAGTTCAACTGATCATAGGTCCTCTAAGTCTGCAGCTTATGCTGCTTTAATAACCAGATCATGAATCTCTGAACATGGATTCATTCTGTTCAAAAGTTTAG
>VWZV01003387.1:1109-60756 GCA_013397155.1 Irena cyanogastra
GGATGCTCCTTATTTGCTTTCTTTAACAGTGCAACGAAAGGGAAATGATGACAGACCACCTCTTGATACCCAGTTTGATTAAGAAAATTTATCATGTTCCTTGTCATGAGTTCAAGTCTCCCACATTGAATAATATAAACATTCTCAAACAGAGCCAAAAATAGGCAGATAAGACTCAGATGTCTCTACCAGAGAATTGTATTTGGTCTGAAAACGTGAACGTGACCTCAAAATAACTCTCATGTAGAACTAGGGAGTATTTAAAAATTCTTGAAAGCCTTTTCCCTGTGCATTCAAAACAGGACTCCCAGTTTAGTGAAAGGAAAAGTGGTCTCTTCCATTTCTGAAGTCTGTACATTCCTTGAGCTGACAGTAATCAGACACATAATCGGGAACTCATTATTTCCTGGAACTTTGAATTTATTTTCATTCTGTCAGTTCTCATATAGAAAATTATCCTCCACATTAGAACAGCATTCTGGCAGTCACGTTAGAGAATGTTACAAAGGAGATAAAAGTGGCATGGAACAAAAATATATTTCAAGACTGTGTCATCAGATTTATCTCACAAAAGCAAGAAGATTATTTTTTGACATGAAGAGCTACATATAAACAAAAAATGTACACATTTGTTATTTAAAGAATTTGCTCTGTTTGTGATTTTGCACACTTCTGAGCTTGCACTGCAGGACATAACCAGAAAAAGATTTCTTTAGTGGTCGACTCACAAAAATCATGCATTTTAGTAGCATATTCTGAATACATTTATGATAAGCAATAAACACCTTTAAGGAAAAAGGCTCAAAATTTGTACTTGTATTTATACAAGAGTATTGAATTCCATGTTTGTATTAATTTTCCAGGGAAGGAATGAAGAGGAAATCTGACATCAGGGTAGTGTTGATTTTGTGTCGTCCGAACTTGGGTTGCAGTAGTAACACTGAAGAATGAGGATGTCCACTGTTTCAAGTCATGACAATGCCCACAAGTGTGATATAAGGTAGAATTTTTCTACCTGAAGCCAAAAGTTTTTAGATCTTTGGTATAGCCAAACTGTATGTTGAATTTTGGATAACCAAGAAATAGAAAATGGATTAAATTTAGTGAACAATGTGGGGAGGCAAATAGTTTTTCCAGTCCTAGAATTAAAGCTTAGTGTCCTAGCCCTTCATCTCTAGAGACCTGATTCTCATTCCAGGGTAGGTAATAAATAATGTGCTTGTTTGGTCAAGTGGTTGTCTTCCGTTTGGCAACTTTTAGGATTCTTATTGCGTATTGTAGATTGGCTTTTCACAGATTGATTATATTATGTTTAGAGTAAATTCCCAAGAAGAATTTTCAGTACATTTTGGTAGCAGGATAATCTTTATAGGTGGATGGTAGAAAAATAACCTTTGTTTTTACACAATACATGTGGTAGACATGTGGCAGAAAACAAAAAATGACAGGGGATTTAAAATACCATCAGAGCAAATCAAAGGCATAAATTCAAATTAAGCAGATGGACATGGTGTTAGTGAGAGTTGATATGAATCTTTGGATTAAAATGACATAATAACTTTGCTTACTAGATACCTTCTATTTTACGTGTAGGGTTTTTACAAAAAAAGTTATATCTGGCCCCTGAAATTTTCAGGTGCAGTAAAAAAAGTCACACAATGTTTCCTTAGATGAAAAAAGCTCTGAAGGATGCACTAAAGAAGCTCAGTAAAACGACTGATAGTGCATTCATAGAAAATCGTGTAAGAGTATTTGAAAAGGGATTTCTACACATGATATTGAATTGTTTTGTTTGGAAACTTTTAAATCTGTAACTGTTCAGAACTTTGACCTGGAGGTGAGAGGTCAAACAATAAATATGGTTAAATGGTGGGCATTTCTGGTCTATGGATATTTCAACTTGAGGTGCTTTGCTTGTAGGAGTACCTCTGTATGGAGCACAGAATAAGTACTTTTCTTGTAAGGAGTACCTTTCAGACGTAGTTCTTCTATCATATTCCTTAATTCAGTATCCGAGCACCCGCAATAAAACCATGAGCGATAGCATGAGGTACTTTTTTTTTCAGATCTCATTTCCATAGGGAAAACTATGTTTAGATTAGTTTTAGTAGAGCTTCTTTTGATTTGTTCTTTTGTGTTTATAGATACAGTTATGGTTTTACAAGTCCATCTAAAAGAAATGTTCTTTGACCTTGGAGCAAAAGGTGGTGGGATTTCTAAAGTTTATTACTTGGTGAGTGGGTTCATTTCACAGTTTTGAAAGGTCTGTGAGAAATTTGTGTCTTTTGCCTAAATAAACACTTTTGTTACTGTAGAGTGCTGCACTGTTCCAGACAGCTTTTAAATACAGTCTTCACTCCAGACTCGAAGCAGTTTTATAAATGCCCTGAGACATGGATATTGGAACAGCAAGTCTGAGATTGATGTAATGATTTGTGATAACGAGTTTCCCCATGGTGACTTCATATTCTGTGCCTGAAATTTACCTTAAGCTGATGCTCCAACCAAGGCAGGATTTTTATTGCATATTTTGATTTAGACTGAGCTGTATCATCTTTGAAACACTGTTTTGACATTCGAGAAAATGAAGGAATTTTTGTCTTCCTTCTGAGCCTGTTCCAATCATCTATATTCCATTTTTTTAGTCTAGGATATTTAGATTCTTAAAGTGTTTCCGAACATCAATATATAGGCCATAGTGAAAAATCTCATTCCTGAAGAAATAGGTTGTTTTCCATTAGCCAGTATCTCATGAGTCAGCAGTGATTCAGCATTTCTTTTTTTCCTGGGTAGGACAGGAGATAAAAGTTTGGAGTCTAGATTCTTATTTATCATTTTACATTTATTGACAGCTCTTGGTATTTTGAACTGTAATATGGGGAAGGAGTGTGATATCATCATGAGCTCAGCTGGAAGAATATCCATCTCTCTTACTTGACATCATAAAAAGTCAAGGCCTATTTGGTATTATAGATTGTGTTGGTCCAATGAATGGGTTAAGGTAAAGCCAGTGTTTTTGCAAGAAGTGGAAACACAGGGGCATAATGGAAGAAAATTCCTGGTTGTCAAAGCAAATTCACATTGGATTGAAGATAGATTTGAGGTCTGTATGTATAAATACAGAAATATTGGCGCTTGTGACAAAAAGAATTTAGGAAGGTTGCACTTTAAAAAAATCAGATGAACTTTGGAAAAATAGCATCAGTGTAAAGTGTTGAACAGATTGTATTCTTACAGTAATTAACCCAGAACCTGTGGATAATAATGAAATTATTATTCATGTTAGTCAGGACCAAACTGATCAATAGGGTTAGATAAAAAAAATAGATTTATAGGTTGCACCAAAAATTTGGAGACACTGTATGTGGATTGGGCACCTGTATTGCAAATAAATTGCAAGGGGAATAGAAAACCAACAGGAAACTAAACTGTATAAGACTTCTCCAGCTAAAGATTTATTCAATTGTCCAGTACACTATACCTATAAAAATAAACAAACATGTAAGCTTTTAGAGCAGGTAGCAGTGCTCTATAAGACAGAAATTATGTGCCAAGTAATGCATTTAAGGTTATTTTGTGCAGTAATTTCACTGGAGGTATGAATATTTCTGACACGATAGTGGTTCTGATGACAACGTGAATAAGCGCGTGATCCCATATTCTGTTGACATGAACTTTAAAGACATAAGGCAAACATTTAAATCAGAGATGGAAGTGTGTATGGGAACAATTTTCAGCTGTATAACTCCATGCAGATTTGGTATTAGTGTTCCTTGTTATCCATCTGTGTGTAGAGCTACAAGATCTGATACACAACTGCAGCATCAACATAGCATGGCACAAGCAATTACATTTGGAACTTAAGACTGCCATTTTGACTTAAGTTTTTGTAGGCATTAATGAATCTGAGAAACATAAAAATGGGGTAAAGCAAAGTGATTTTGATCTATAACAGGGAGTATATATCAAACACTGAAAACTAGTGTGGTGTTAATCATCAGAAAACTTTGGGGGCTGGAAGGCCTGCTGTGCAGTTACATCAAAGTTAATGGGATATGAATATGCATGACTGTCCTTTGCACCTTGGCATGTCTTTTTGCACTACCATTTTGTTGTATGATGTTTTTATTCTTATTTTTTTCTAGTTGGGGACAGTAGGTTTAAAAGGGCATTACAGCAATATTGGCATAGACTATAAAACTTATCAGATGTTCACTGCTTATAAACACAATATATTCCCTCTCTCACTCTTTGATCTTATAACTAGCAAAAAAAAAAAAAGGGAAATGACACTTAAAACCTTTTGTTTAAGGCCTTTAATTTAGCTTTGTAACACACTCAGATTGCATACTGCTGTGTCTACTTAGTTGATCAAGAAACTGTGCGACAGCAATATTAAATGACTTATCCAAGTTGCAACAGAGACTCAGTGGCAGAACTGGAAACAGAAGCCAAATGTCTTATTTCTCAAATCTTTGGTCCAAGACATCACATTCAAGACTAAAAATCAGACAAAACTCAGGAGCTTGGTTTCTTAGGAAATGGGTAATTTTATTCAGAGATCCTAAGGCTCACAAGTGAGTTTGTTTGTAATTCAGATGCCAAGATAATAAATGAGATATAAATTAGAATGCAAGTCATACTTTTGTATGATTATTTTTATTGGAAAGTGCAAAAACCAAATCAAACTTTACAGGGAAGCATGTTAGTTTCAATCAATTTTTTTCTCAAGAGAGGCTTTGCAGGTTCCAGATGGAATTTCTAGCTACAGAAACCCCACACAAAAATACTGAATGTGATGATGGCGAAGTGGTTGGGGAACACTCAGTTAGGGAAAAAAGGCTCAATCTCTGTAGCATTGATTCAGGATGGTGATTTGGGTCTGGTTCTTTTTCATCTTTTTCTGGGGGACACTGGCTATTCTGGTGACACTCTCTTGCTGTCTTCTCTCAAAGCTGTAAGAGATGTCTGTTTCATTCAAACACCACATGCAAAAATCTTTAGGGTTTTGTTTTGGTTTTTTTTTGCTATGAAACTGTCCTTTCTCACGCAGCTTCTAATTTAGATGCTTGAGTAGTCTGGTAGTAACATGTTCAAAGTTCAAAGCCAGTAGGGATCTAAATCATCATTCTACAGCCTATACAAAATATCTGAACCATCAAGACCAGGTGTTTACAACACGAAAACCATTACAGTAAATGCAACACGTTTCCATTAGTTTTTGACAGTTTTACTAAAGCAGCCAAAGCCAGAATAGAGTTTGAGCCAGAATATTCTGCTTGATTGTTAAGATTGCCTGTTCTCTTCAGGACAGTGGTATGTTGCAGCAGAAGGCAGAGGCTAAGCTAAGTTTTGATGTAGAGAGAGGAAGGAGAAGTGGAGCTCTGCAAACCATATGACTGTGTGTGACCCAGGGTTCACAGTGTGCTAAGTGATGCTCACTGGAGGGGAAAAAAAATGAGACAGCATTATATCCCTCCTGAGTTTCCACTGCAGTCTACTCCTAGGAAGAAGACTTCTTTGTGCGTTTAACAAAGACTTGTAGCCTTCACTACTGTTGATTATGTTAATATTTTTTAAAAATTAAATTATTTTTTAAAAAGAAATTAATTGTGCTGCATGCACAAATCCTACTCTGTACTTAACATATTGGGATGCTTGGACTGGGGCCAACTCTGTATTTTACTTTCTGATTTTTGGAGCATTATGTCATGGTGAAACCAGAGAAAGTGTGTAATAGATCTATCCCCTTGTTATCTGTGATCTTACTAGTTCCACAGCTTGCAAATCCTCCAAATTAGGTTCACATATCAGCACTTCAGTAGTCTTCAGCAGCATCAGCTTGACACAACATAACAAGCTTTCCAATACTGAAATAAATGGCCACCCTTCAGCAGCAGTGGTATCAACTGGATTTTGCTTTCTTTAATGGCCGAGTAACATCTGTTCCAGTATTACAGGAGTTTATTTCAAATCCTCCCTCAATTTTTGTGTATGTTTGTGTATGTGTATTAAAGTGCTTGTGAATTAAATCTGTCAGTGAATGGTCTTTTGCTGCAGAAATCTTGGGGCAGCTGAAGTCTAACATCGAGTGCAGAAGTCCTACAGATCAGTACATAAAGAACATAGCAAATGTTCCTATTCAAAAGTACAGAAAATTATCATTATGCTTTTATAGATAGCATCGGCTCAGGTCTCCCCGTGCGTGAGAGCTGCAAGCAGTGTGTTTAATGGCATGGCTGCAGACAGCACTTTGGGGAGGCACAGCGAGCACAGGATGAACAATCCTCTTCCTGCAGCCTTTGCCTCATTTACCGGACACCTTCTAAGTCGTGCAGCGAGCCAGGCGAGGCAAGGGACTGAGGGACAATGGGCTTATTCAGTGCAGAACACTGATTCATTTCTGCATCACCTTTCACTCTGCACAGCGGATGAAACGGGGGGGCAGAGGGGGGACAAGAGGTGGGGTGAGTCTGTGGAAAAAATAGTGTGCATTTTGTGTAATTAAAGGTTGTATAGTAATGTACAAGCTCAAGAGAACTCTAGTACAGTTGAAAAAACACTCTTGGTTTGAGGATTTCTTAATGGTTGCATGCGAAATGTCAAAAATGCCAGAATAGGTGTTTTCTAGTAGTTTGTTGGGGTTTTTTTTGTAAGGTATATGTATACACATTTCGCTGTTCTTTACATTCATATAGAGTTGACAGTAATTGTAACGTCTGAGATTATTAAACTTGAACAGGATTTTCTATGTCACTAAATGTGTCTTTCTCAAGAGAGAAAATTTATTAAGAAAGGATCCTCTTTTTTTCTCTTCCCCTTTTCTGAAGATTTCACAGGAGATGGAAATATTTCAGGTCTGCCAGTGTTTAATTTCTGTTTAAGCATAAGCTTAGAAATGACATATAAAATTTGTTGCTTTGGATCTTTCATGCTTTTCTTCTTTATAGAAAAGATGCTGTGCATATGGACTATGTTTTCCATACTGCATGGCAGTTAGTCCCTGGGGATGCATGCTAGCAGAGAGAATAGATCCTTTTATTTCAGTTTGGATTTGACAGATCAGATAAAATACATTGATTCAAGGATATTAAAATAATCCAACTAAAAAGCTAAAAAAGGAAAAGGAAAATTTTAAAACTTTTGTCTCAGTAAATTATAAAAATAAGTATCAGAATATCAGGCTTTCCCCTAAGATGGAAAGTTTTATCATCTATGCCACTTACAGATTAGGCAAAGCAGATGATAATATTTCAAATCCCGATTAAGACATAACATCTTATTTTCATCTTTTTTTTAATGATTTATATTCTATTTCAGGCTCTGTGTGTGGTCTGGACAGGGCCTCAGTAGAGCAGAGACTTCAAGACTTTTGCCAAGCTGTGCAATGTTATGGTGGTCTGATGATACGGGTTGCTGCTATTTTCTATTTTAATAACAACTGTTTTCTTTTAACATTATAAAGCTGGCAGTTGTTAGTGCTTTTAATTGAACTATCCATGAAGTGTGAATGATAGGTGGAGCTGGCACAAAGGATGATCCAGAAAAAATTAATAACATTAATAACAGGGCTGAGGTTTATTTTGCCTGCAGAAAATCCCTTCTCTGTGACCAGCCAATAGACTTAGCATTTGTGTATATGTGTCTCCTTCACCACCACAGGCCTTAATACTTTGCATAGTCTGTTTCCCTTTAAATGCTGCTTTGGGCTTGAGTTCACATGTCTTTCCTTAGCTCATACTATTTTTGTAGCAGAGCCAACAGCCTGACAGCACTTTTAAAAAAGAATGAATGGGGTTAAAGTACCCAAGTAGTGATACGTTGTTTTGATGACTGCTCCCCGTAGTTTTGACTGCTGAGCAGTCAGCTAATGGCAATTCACTGAGAAAAAACAATTGAAATTCAGATTGTAGGCTTCTCGTGAATTGTTGTAGTCTAACGGTGAAATACTTCCTTTAGAGGAGTCTGTCCTCATAATGTCACTGTCACAAAGATTACTCCAGTTTGTGTTATTCCAGGCTTACCTGCCCTAGATGAGTTATTTTACAGAGGTCACACTTGTTTCAAATGTGCATGGATCTAGCCTGCACTGTGGTGTGCCTACTGGCCCAGCAGCTGCAGCTCCCTGAGTCAACATGTGTGGGAAGAGACTTGGGAACCTTCTCCAGGACAGGCCAGTGAGCTCTCATTATCCAGCCATCTGGACCCCAGATTATTCCAGATGTGACATGTGCAGTAAAGGCTGCCACACAAATACGTGTTATGAATTCAGCTCATTTTATTTTGAGTTATAGAGTTTTGAATTCGCTCTGTTCCTTCATCTACAATAAACAAACACATGTGTATGTGTACACACACACATTACTGCCTTTATATGCTGTACCTACCTCCTCATCCAGTCACACCACTAAAAGCTTCACTGAACTTGCTCCTGTGGAAGTCCATCATTCAGCTTCTGCATGCTTCACCTCTGGGAGATTGTTATTTCCACTCTTATCTCATCCTGGTTCTTCTGGCTTGCTTGACTTGCTTCAGTGATATTTACAATCTTGCAGGAAGATGATTTCTCTCTTTATCATGAGTGCCATGACTATGTGGGATGGGGAGAAACCTGGCAGTTCAAGAATGGGAAGCAATTATACATTATGCACATTATGCACCCTGTATCCTTTAAATTTTATATTAATGATTGCTGTGGAATGAGAAGCCAAGTCTTTGAACAAAGAAATATATAACAAGCTGGGACAAGTGTGGTGAGGCAAATGTTCATGTGGAACAAATATTTCTATAAACCAATTCAAGAGCACAGGAGAATTTTTAAGGGACTCATTTGCAGGACATAAATGCTGACCTTATGTAGTCTCTATGTATAGAAACCTTTGTGAAAGCAATATTACAAAGTACAGACTAGAGTTAAGGAATTCATTTATATAGAGAGTTGACCCCTGAAGTCCTTTTTTACCTTAATCTATGAGGCACTGGGATAAGGGATAATTTGGGGTTAGCCACAGTCTGACTTTGGACGCTCAACTGAAGCACCCAGCCTGGAAGATTAACCTTTCCAAACTCCATACAAGTACTCAATGGAGGATACAGAAACATCTTGGGACCATTTCTGAAAAACTGCCTGACAACTGCCTATCCTTCTCTACTCACTGTAGAAATATCAGGGAGGCAGAGAGGATCCTAAGTCAATAGACTAAGGTATTTGATGTGAAATGCTTCTGTGATCCCACACTGTCTTCTGTCATTTCCTTTTCTTCTATACCAACAAATAAAATTATATGAAAATGGAGCAAAGAGTTCTTGGGTTTTTTTCAGCTTGGAAGTAACCAACATATATGGCATTGAATATATTTTAGATGAGCCTTCTCTAGTATAATGTCTGCTGTACAGTTGTCTGAAACTGTGAAGGAATGGATGCATTAACCTAGGCATTAGTCCAGGAAGAGCCTGGTACAGTGCCCTTTATGTGTCTGGATCACCAAATGAAAACAATCTGTTATGCTAAGGAGGATGCTAAATATATTTAATTATATTAATTATTTACAAGTTCATACATCTTCAGACTCTTTATATCCTAAATTAGTAACTGGAGTTGTTACTGGATCTCCAGATCCTGGCTCCTTGCTTTTTCTCTAAAATAAACACCTTTTGGGTTCTTGCAACAACAATTTTTTTTCCATGTAGGCTTTTTACTTGCTTCCAGCTCCTTTTCTTTCCTAACCTGGCTTTCATACTTCCTTTTGACTGTAGTACAGTGCTTTGTCAGTTAACCACATTTCCTTAGCATTTTGTTGGCCCCCTTTCCAGTTAAGTTGAATATAAATAAGTACAGATTGCCATTCCAGTAACTTCTCTTTGTAGTCATCACTTCTGGTGTCATGCTATAGTAAGGTCAGATGCTCTTTGAACTGGTATTATCTCTTCACTTGATAGGTAATTGAGCCTGTTTTCTCACACTAGAAAAATTATAAGGTTGGTTTGCAGAAATTCCTTTAAAACAATACTTGAGCATCCTGTCTGGTAGTAGAGATGAACCTCTTTCTCTATGTTTTGATAGTCATCCAAATCTTTTTTGTCTCAGCCCTCTTGTGCATTGTTCTGGGAGTTTTCTTCCTGTGGACAGCTAAGCAGATTCATGTGGATCATGTCCAGATCAGTCCCTAGGTTTTGTTGCTTTACAGCTCCTAGTTAAGAAAGATTATAAAAAACAGGGTCATTGTTGTCTCTGTTCCCTCTTGTTCAATTTGGAGAATGTTCTGGCACACAGCAAGCTTCAGTGAATCCCAGAAATCTGGCACTGGGTCTGGACTTTGCTTACTTCCTAACTTAGGCTTATAGGCCAGGAAAATGTTGTAATGTAGTTTCTCCTCTCCAGTTAGTCCTTGGAGATTCCCCCTCTTCAGATTCAACTGTAGACCTTCATATATTATTTTCTCTGGTGCTTTTTAGCTCAGCAGATTTCTTATAACTTCCTGCCTAATGGATCCATCTCCTCCTCTTCACTCCTTATATGAGCATGAGGTCACAGTGAGGTTGTTTACTCGTAAGTCTGCTTCCAAAAACCTTTGTCCTTTCAGTTTGTAACCTTTTAAACCCTTGCAGGACTTTAAACATTTTCAGCTCAGTTGATTCTTTTCTTCCGAGTTTTCAGTTTATGTGATTAATCTTTATTTTTCAGTGTGTGTACTTGAGTGCTACAAGATACTTATACAAACACAAAAGACAAGAAATAAATATATTGTACAAAAGGCAACTGGATAGGAATGAGAAACAGTAACTTCAGTTTTAGCCTAACGAAGAACGGAAAGAGAAAGAGAAGATGTGATCAGGATAGGAAGGCTCCAAAACCCAGAAACTAAGCACCTGTCCTTCTGGTGTTTCATGGCTGGTATTGATTGATTGATTCCCAAAGGACAGTCTTGTAAGATTGTCACAGTGAAGTTTGACACTTATGCTCTTTTCCCACATCTTTACATTTCCCTCTCCTGTGTTCAAGGAGATCAGGACGTCTAGTGGGAACTAGAGAGAGTGACAGCAATCTAAAAAATTCTGGACATTCTGGACATGAATGGGAAAATGTTCCCTGATTTTAAAAATGCCTAAGTGCTTTACCAGTGGTTGGAAAGCTGAAAGATAGCACAAAGAGAGACTGAGTGTGACTATTTACCTCTGGGCATATAAAAAGTAAGCACATGTGGATGGCTGACCCCTCTGGTACTGGGAGAGAGGAGCCAGAACACAGCACCCTAGTCTATCAAATTATGTTCCCAGATCAAAGGTAGCTAACAGCTGCTGGAAAGGGAAATAGGATAAGGAAACGTGCAGACCTTTGGAATAATATGAATCAGTGCAATAAAAAAGATGTCTTGAGAGAAATCCTGAAGCAGCTGATCTTGAAAACCTGTTAAGTGTACAGTTTGGGTTAGTTTAAAACCTAATTATCTTTCAAGGTAATACAGATAGGCATTTGGGGACTTGTCTTCTGTGTGAATTCTAGGTGAGTTCAGCAAATATTTGGAACTTAGGAGCTAATTAGGCATCCTGTCCTGGACAGGGTAACATTGATTTTACTACTCACACAGCAGGTTCACTGCAAATGATTTAGGCAGATTTAAATGAAGAATGCATCTCCTTTCTGAAACAGAGAATGTATCTGGGAGCCAAAATATAGATAATTTGATGGGTCATATGTAAAAAGAGGTTTGGAAATGTTTGCTGATTGTTTTTTCTCATATTTGGAGGAATTTGATTTGAAAAAGTCTTCTCCCAATTGTCCAGAATTATGTGGGGAACTTAATTTTGAGCAACAAAAAACCCCCACAAAAACTCACAATCTCTAACCCTTATAAAGGTTTGGAGAATGGATCTGGAGGCTGATAAATATGTTGTTTTCTGCACCAAAGTATGTTTTAATGAAAATATTTATCAAATAGTTTCCTTCTCACTGAAAGTGACTTTAAGACTTTTAAAGTGTTTCAAGAAATATTTTGAGCTTTATAGTTGCACCCTCCAACTGACGAACCCCTCCTAGAAAACCAGGATGTTTCCAACTAAGCATCAACAGTTGCCAGTCCTCATAGAACCAAACATGCTGTTTTAGTAATGCCTTCTTAACACTGCATAATTTCATAAAGCAGGTTTTCACTGGAACATTCTTCCTTTCTTTTCAGATACATACTGGTATAGAGAAAGTTATTTCATTTAGTTGCAGTCTTTTCATGAGCAGTGCAGTAGGATCTGTGCTGTAACCTCTCCCAGAAAAAAATCTACCGTACAGACTGCTAAAAAATATAACAATGTGTTTGAAATGTGTGTGCGTAGCACTCTTCCTCCACTGTATTAGATCAAGTCATAGCATTTAATCTCTTTGCACACTTTGGATTGTGCAAAAGAATGGAGATTTGTTTTTACATTTTCAGCGTTGGACTTTATAGGCCACACTAAATTCTGGAAGTTAAGCCAGAGCTTCAGTGTCTGGTAATGATTCTCCAAAACACAGCCACCATTGAGAAACACCTTCCCATGTGGTACAAGGTAAAGAAAAAAAAAGTTGAGGGATGGCAGCAATCATTCTAAAAAGAAATGTGACATGTGGCGCTGCAAGTAAGATTTTAATAATGGGAGACTTTTGCCAGTAGAGACCGTAGAATCATAGAAAATGCTAAGTTGGAAAAGACCCATCCTGTCCAATGCTAAGAGTGAAGGGACCTAGTCCAGTTCATCAAGTCCAACATCTGGTGCTGTGCAGAACACCCCAAGAATCACACCATGTGCCTGGGAGCATTGTCCAAACAGTTCTTGAACTCAGACAGGTTTAATGCTGTGGCCACTTCCCTGGGCAGCCTGCTCCTGCTCTTGAGGGTGTTGACAGCTCCTCCACGTTTAGTGCTGTCACCAAACTGACTTAGTATTCCTTTGAGTCCTGTGTCCTGCTTATTGATGAAGACCTTGAAGAGAACTGGGGATGATGCCTTCTATTGAGATAACCTTTCTTCTCAAAGGAATTTTTAGGGAGGGGATACTGTGAATAATTTATTCACTTTTTCTTTGAGGACAGTGGCCAGCAGATGTGATTGCTGGCACTAGAATGAGAAATCATTTGGGTAATTATATGGTAGTGAGAAAAAGACTGAATGATTTGTCATTGGAGGACTTTCTATAGTTCTAGGACTTGATGTACCTACTAATAGGAAAGTAGTAAGAAATATGGATGACTCTAGCAGTAGTGATTTTTTACTTTTATTCTCAAATATAGTCATTCCACATGTCATTTTCTTTTTTATTGATTTATGAAAACTCTGACTCCTCTTTGTTCCCATGAAGTACAACAAGCACAAAATGAACATCAATGGATAGAGTTACTTTAACTATAACTCTATGAACTGCCTTTTTTCTTGATTTTTTAAAATTATATTATTTAAGACATAACTACTCTGAAATTGCTTTTTCAATGACAGGTAAGATTAACTGAGACACATTTACTACAGTCCCTGCATTTGCATTTATTGGTCCTGTTGATGTGAACAAGGAAAACCTTTACAACAAAATTGTTATAAAAGGGATTACTTTAGGGATTTTGACCACACACACAATCAGTTAAAGCAAATGAGGTTCATCTCTTATAGAGTCTTAAACATAAATCTTCACAAGATCCTTCTCTTAGGAATTCTTACTTGATAAAAAGAACCAAAATCCCTAATGTTTTACTTAACTATTATCAAACTGTGGCCTAGATTGTAAATAAAAACTGTAAAATAGGACCTTCTGTTCCCATGTTTCCTACTTTAATCAACATGAATTTGAGGATATTCAGGGCTTTCCAGCATCAGATATGTTATATGGCATTCATTCTTTTCCCACAGGACTCTGAATAAATACTAATTAAAATTAAGCTAAAATGTTTGGCTTTTAAAATATGTATGTATCTTTTTAAATCTACTTTTCTTCTGGGCAACAAATGTGACTACAGACTTGTTTCCTGCCTAACTTACGTTCCCATGCTTCTGTGTTTTCTTCTTTTTTTTTTGTCCTTTTTTGTATGTAGGAAAGAAATAGTTCTGAAGAAAGCTGAACTCTCAAAATCCACTGGGTATTGTTCTGTGTTAGAGATTTCTAAGCATAGTATGCTAACTATGGGCTAAATACTGTATTAATTTCTCTGGGATAACTTTTGGATTTGGGATTTGTGGTCATTGAAGGAGAGAACCTTGCATAGAGCAGAACACCCAGAATACATTCCTGAGCTCATTTGTATCCTACAGTATTTGATGCCACTGGCCTCTCACCTGGCAAGGTAACGTAGTAAGACCAGATATCTTACAAGATTACAAACTGCTAATTCCCTAAACTCTTCTCTTAGTACCCAAGTATCTGGCCAATGTCTGATGTTGTTATCTGGAATGCAAGGAAGGAATTTTGCTGACTATGCTCAATTTTGGCTCACCCTAAATTCTTTAGACTGACTGCTAACATGTCTCAAATACTTACTTCAGACTTTATGCTCTTTGTTGTGGGATGTATTAATTGAAATTAAACTTTCCAATGCAGTGAACTGATGGTCAAACATTGAAATATGAGTGAAGGAAAAAGTTTGTGTCTAGTAAGAGTATTTATATGACAGTAGCACCCACAGAGCTTATTAACTCATGGGCTTGGGTTCTTAGTGAAGGACAAGTTTGAACCAGATGACAGAGAAGAATGATGAGATATGATCTGGACATCAGGAATAATCTTGGACACGAGGAGTAACTTTTTTGTGGAAAGAATTTTAAACATTGGAAATGTCTTCCCAGGGAGATGATGGAATCACCATTTTGGAGGTGTTTAAAAATCCATTGGATGTGGCACTTAATGTCATGGTCTAGTTGACAAGGTGGTGAATAGTCAAAGGTTGGACTTGATGGTCCTGGAGGTCTTTTTCAGTGTAAATGATTCTGTAGTTCTGTGATAATGTAATGCATGGTAGAGATTAGGTCTGGTTTTAAAAACAGTCTCAAACTTCTGGCTAACTCACATTGTAAACACTCTTTTGTGTAAGGCTTCAGTGTCCTCTGCATGGCTGTGGGAATGGGGGTGATGTGGAGTGCAGAAAGCACTGAAGTTTCTCACAGAACACTTTTGTGCATCTCAGCATAACTCTTCCTTGAAGCCCAGGCCAGAGTTCTCACTTTGCAATTTCTTGGAAAGTACAGCATGGAGTCAGATAGGGGTTATGGAATTTATAACCCTAAATGTTGTTATTAGTAACAATTTCCAGTTGCTGACAAAGGCAAAGCACCACACAGTTGCTCCATAAACAAATATTTATGTATAATACATGGAAAGTGTAAACAGCTTTTGCAGTGTTTCTTAAATAATTTCTCAATGCGATCAAGAAGTTAACCTACAAGTGTTTCTTCCTGAACAGGCTGTTACAATCTGGTGTTATCAGATGCCCTCACAGAATTAAAGTTTGTCTTGTAACATTGACTTATAATGTAAAGAATCAGTACTGCATTTGGATTTCAGCGCTTCAACAAATTTATATAAGGACATTCTTTCCTGCACAATCTCCATTTCAGAAATTATTTCACTCTGTGTGGCCTGGCATACAGAGGTGCAACTTAGATTTTTTTTTAAAGCTGACACTGATTTTCAGTGTTTCTTGTGACTTTCAAAAATGCTTCTTTTGTCAGCAAGCAGAGGTTTGGCAGAGCCTTATAACCAGACATGTTCAGCCCTTTTTAATGACTTGCTTGCATCAGCTTGTGCGGGAGGCAGAAAAATCAATTATGCCAAACCTGAGCACTCAAACATTATGAATTTGGCTCCAGAAATTCAGAAATCTTCTTACAATTAATGAACTTAAAAGAAACATAGTGAAGAGAAGCATCTTTGTGCCTGCTCAGTGATGGCTGAGCATTTTGATTCATGATTTTAAACTTTTCTCTGCGGCCAATACAAACCTGAATCTATTTTAAACAGGGAAATTGCACTTAAATTCACATGTCTTTCCAAGTTTCCAGAAGCTAGGCCTTTAGAAACACCACCACATAACAATAGACTTCCAATAAAATTATGATAACTGCTGACATTGAAAGTGTGTATTCTGTAACAACAGCATTACAGGTTTTCTGATGAGGCCTGACAGTTACATTATTCTTTCTCTATCATTCAGCTCATCCTCTAGCCAAGACCCTTGAGCTTCCAGTAACACCTCTGTGTGTAACCAGAACTGGGCAGAAAGCAGCAATCCCACTTCACGGGGGATTTTGATATTTCTAATTTTAGTTTCTTTCTATTCTGATATTTCTAAGTTTAGTTTCTTTCACACAAAATGAAATTTAGACATTCCCTTTGAAATAAAGCTGTCTTCAGACTGCTTTGCTTGAAGTCCATAGTCAGAGGAAAAACTTTGAAAAATTGTGTTGGCCTCATGGCATCCTTCAAGCTCTCAAAATCTTTTCGAGTACAGGAGTTAAAAAAAAAATCATACTTCAGTGGAGTTTCCAAAGAATATGGTGTTCTGTCCAAATGGAAACTTTTAGCAATACGTCAGGTTTGTTTGGTTTCTTTTGGGAGGCAACACATAAGAGAAAAATATTTGTGGTCCAGGTTGGAAAAAAAAGAGGTAGGCCTCACTCAGCTTTTTTTTCTCATTGTATGGATGAAGAACCATTCTTTTAAGAATTTGAATCTCTGATGTCCCAGCCTTTTGTAGCAACCACCATCTGAGAGACAGTTGAATTCCTCCAGCATAAATCTGCCACACACACATACAAATTTGAGCAGTTTTGTTTTCATTCCAGTATAGAAAACTTGCATGTTTCATTAAAAAAAAAAAAAAAAAAGTTTCTGGGGTCGGTAGTAGTCTGAAAGCCTTGGGAAGCTCCAGCTCATAGGGAAGTCTGCCTGCCCTGGACCCTGTGGGACAGGAAGTGGGGTAGTGAGGATCCTGCAGCTATTCCTTCTGGCTCCTGATTCACCCAAGGGAACTTCTGCTGGACTGATGCAAATGCTGTTGAACAGGAGGCTGCTCTACCAGTATCTGACACAATATTGACAGATGGGAATTTTATCTTTGTAGGTACTGATGCCTTGAGAGGCTGAACCTGGAACAGAGACTAGACAGAGCTAAGAGAATAAAGTAGGTATTTATTAAAAGGCCTTAAAGGACACACCTTGGGCAGCAGAAGAGCCTGGCCAGGGCTACACCCGAGATGGACCCAAAATGGTCACAAAATGGACACCCAGTCACGAAGTCTCACACTTTCATAAGTTTTGGTCCATTTGCATATTGGGGTTAATTGTCCAATTATAGCTTTGGGTTATGAAGTGCCATCCTCTCTGTTTGCTCCCCTCAGTTCCCCATTGTTTATACCTTTTGGACCTGAAGCTCATAAGGATTGCCCTTGGTCCCAAGCTGGAAGAGGATTGTTTTGTCTACCTACCCTGTGAGGAGAGCTTACAGACACTTAATATGAAGCTCAGAGCTACACACCTAGGCAGCACAGAATCTGAGAAATACGAAAGCTAAAACTTAAGGCATCAGTATACTTATACAGATTTCCCTCAATTTCTCTCTTTGCGTATATACTTACAGGTATTTATGCATGTAAACTTTAAAAATTTAATTTTGAAAAATTCCAATAGAAATAAAAATTGCTTCTGAATTTTTTATTACTAACTTTATTGCTGACCAGTTTCTGGCCTAATTCAGCTCTGAGCCTTTGAGAGTGTAAAAAGTGCTAAACAGCCTGCCTGCATGGGTAACTTATTCAGGAAAGACCCCAAAATGTGTGTCTAATTACCCTACACCCTTCCAGCTGAAGCCTTCACTTATTCTGTCTACATGCAGACAGTCACAGGGTTCAAACAAAACATATTTCTCCTCTCCTTTTCAGAAATAACAAAATGTTGACATTTGACACATCAGTTGTACAAGTAACAAGGAAGCTGAATGAGTGTGTTTTTGAAAGGCACCAGTTTTTATTTTCCCTCTCTTTGGGAACCTCCCTGAAAATTTGACTTAGTTCCAATTTCTTCAACAATTGGCCAAGACACAATTCCCAAATTTCCCTTTCCATCTCTCCCCACTGAACAATATTCTACTTCCCCTGACATGCCTGCTAACTTTTCTGGGAATCTTTATACAGACCACAATAAGCTCAATATTTTCAAGATGAAAACCCACAGCAGCTTTTCTTTTGCCAGCCTCTAACCATCAGCTCTTTTCTTTTTTCTTTTCCTGTTAAATGCCAATGTAATGTCAGCCTTTCTGTTCCTCCATCTGCAGCTGAGCTGTTATATACATCCCACACATCCAGACCCTTGTGTATTGTTTCCCTCTGCTCAGTCTTCAGCCTGCATCCCTTTTCCTTCATCCTCCATTGCCAGGATTATAGTTCATACAGTGCTTATCTCATGTCCTAACTACACTTTTCCAGTTTACTCCTCCCCACTATGCCTTGAAACCATTGCATAGAGGTCCTGAAAAATCCTTCCTCTACTTTTTTTTCTGACCACTAAGCAGGAGGAGAAATCAGATTATATGAAATTCAAAATATTCTACATTTTTCCTACTCAGGTGTCTTCTCCTTTGCCATGTCTCAGAGCCTCTTCTGAGCAGCTATATGGAGGTTCTCTATTATTTAATTTCCATTTTAAAGTATCCTACTTCACAAAATCTCCAATTTTATGGCTGTAAAGGATTAATGATTTTTCTGCTTATCTTTTAGAGCTGTATAGACACTGCTGCTAACTTAATGTGGAGAGATATTTTTATTATCTTTTGGCACAGTCAATGATGTATATAGAAACATCTGTATAGAAAGAACTCAAGTGTTTGGCTCTTAATTACAGGACTGCAAGCACCATTCATCCATCCAAAGATTCTCTGTAGCAAAGTCTTTTATCAATAGGAAACACTCATTCTCCCTTTCTTTATGAATGCTCCAAAGCAAATCATAAAATCATCATAGAATGCTTTGGGTTGGAAGAGATGTTAAAGATCCTCTAGTTCCACTCCCACTGCCATGGGCAGGGACATCATTCTCTAGACCAGGTTGCTCAAAGTTCCATCCAACATGGCCTTGAACTCTTCCAGGGATCGGCCATCTGCAGCTTCCCTGGGCAACATGTGCCAGGGTCTCACCATGCCCACAGTAAAGAATCTTTTCTTAATATCTAAACCTACTCTCTTTCAGGTGGAAACCATTACCCCTCGTTCCATCAGTGGAGTCTCTTATAAAAAGTCCCTCTCCAGCTCTCCTGTTGGCCTCCTTTAGGTACTGGAATGCTGCTCCAAGTCTCCCCAGAGGCATCTCTTCTCTAGGCTAAACAGCATCAGCCTTCTCAGCCTGTCTTTATAGAAGTGAATTAGCTATATCAAACACACTTTAAAATCTGGAATTACATTGTCCCTTAGCTATTACACCATCCAGTAAAATGACATATGAGACTGTGTAATTTCATCTCCCTAAAGCATTAATGGTTTATGCCTGCTCAACTGTTATGCTTCACGGCCTTAATTTCTACCTAGAACTTCTGAAATCTGCTTTCTGAGATTAGCAGTGCCCTCTTGCCTGATTTGAAACAAAAATAATTGGAAAGGCTTCCAGTTTATAAAAGTTCATTATTTGAAATCCCTTGAGCTCCTCCAATTAGAAAACAACTTTTTGACTTAATATCCTTCAATTGTTAAAAACTTGCGTCACTGAGAGATCACAGTGAAACGTAAAGGTCCCAGCACATTGGCACTTGATTGTGAGGGGATGTGATTGTTCCACATTTAGACTGGAAAGGGTTAGGAACTCCACTTCCCAATGTGCTTAATGAATGAAAGGAAAATTGGACCCTTGAGCCAGAGGCAATGACCTAACTGAGTGAAAAATGTTTGCAGGTTAACAAGGGCAACTGTTCCTTGCTATAATTCCCACTGGAGGTGAATGACAAAAAAGGCCAATAAACCTCAGACTCTGGATTATTTATTAACCTGTTTTCTTCCTAGAAGAAAGGACCTTACTGTAGATCTTGAGAGACAGAACTGAAAAAGTGTCCTTTCACAAGCAGTAAATTAATTACCATGCATACTTCTTAAAAATATTAAGGTGTAATATTCAGTATCATTGTATTCTCTGTGATCAATCAGATTTTCAGAAAGGCAGCTTCACTGGGACTGATGCTCAAGGAGAGCAAAAATAAAATTGTGATTAAATACCACTAATGTAAGCCATATTAGAACAAAATGTAGCTGGAAATGACATATAAGCATTGTTGACACTGAATCACAGAAACATATTTTACGTCTTGTCTTTACAAGCACTGCTGCCTAACATGCTGACACAGCAATCCATAGCTTTCCGACAAGCACTCAGAAACCAGGGTGTGGTGGGATAGCCGAGTGTCCTGATGGAGAGTGGAGTCTCTCTAGCTGGAAGTCACGCAATTCACTTCTCACCCTGGAGACCAGACTTGGTTTCCAATCTAAACCGTTTGTAATGAAGTAATGGAAAGATTACTGTTGTCTACACTGAGATCAGGTCTGGAGCCTAACACAGAGGCGATGGAAAAAAATTGCAGGGTAAGTGCAGAACAATGCAGGAAAAGTCTAGTAATAACCAGTAGAGCAGCTGTCAAACTACCTTTGCAAAAAATTCTGTGATGCCTTTTCAGGAAACAGTGTAGACTAGTCAGGAGAGAATTGAAGGGTATGATCCAAAGTTGAACTGTTTCAGTGGGCTTTGTATTGTATTAGTCCCTAACAGAATATACAAATAACATATTGCTTCCTGTATTTGAAGTGCCAAAAATGAGACAGTTGCAAGCATTCTGCAAACCATATGTCTGAATCAGTCTGGGACTGAAGCAAAAGGAAGGAATATGAATTTACATAATGCAACTCTCTCTGCAACATAGATATGATAACCATAATGCGCAGATGTATTTTCATTAACAGTAACTGCATTTGACTTTCTTGTAAAAAACAACCCTGCATTTTTCAAATGCTCTTTCCTTACCCCGTTGTGTACCTGCATGTGAAAAGGTGAACGCCAGGTTTGTGTATGGCTTTCTTCTCTGAATGATAGACCAGCCTTCCTGCTCAGACCTCTTCCTGAAAATGTATGATTAAATTTGTATGGTCTTTGGCAGTGGGCTTATATTGACTTCAAAATGGTTAAAAAATTTTCATTTGATTATTAATTCTTAGGTAAAGAAAATATCTCAGAGAGGAAGAGCTTTGCTTTTTATCCCAAAGACTTTTAAAGAGTGCAGATTGAGCAGCACTCTAGGTCCTTTTTTTCACTGAGTAGTTTCCAGCCACTCTGCCCCCAGCCTGTAGCACTGCCTGTGGTTGTGGAGACCCAAGTGTATTACCTGGCCCCTGGCTTTGTTGAACCTCATGCCATTGACCTCAGCCCATTGATCAAGCCCATCCAGATCCCTCTGCAGAACCTTTCCACCCTCAAACAGATCAAAATTCCTACTCACTGGGTGTCGTCTTCAGACTGACTGAGTGGGCATTCAATCCCCTTATCCAGACCATTGATAAGGATATTAAACAGTGCTGCCCCAGTGCTGGTCCTGGGGAACACCACTAGTGACCAGCTGCCAGCTGGATGTAACTCCATGCACCACCACTCTCTGGGACCAGCCGTCCTACCAGTTTTCTACCCAGAAAAATGTTCCCATCTAAAACAAGAGCAGCCAGTTTCTCCAGGAGAATGCTGTGGGAGATGGTGACAAGGCTTTATTAAAATTCAGATAGACACATCCACAGACCCACCTCATCCAAAAAGTGGGTCGTGTTGTCACAGGAGATCAGGTTCATAAGGTAGGACCTGCCTTTCCTAAACCCATGTCTGGGCAGCTGCTCTCAAGAGGGCAAAGCAGGAGCAGGTGGCAGTGCTTCTCATGGAGATTCCCAGTTCTTATTGGCCATCAACACTATCTCTAACACCACTGAATTAGTAGGTGTTACAGCTGCTTCTCACAGCTTGAAGCCTGCTTCAGTTGTAGGGAAGTCTTCTCACCATGAAATTGCAGATAGTTCAGAACCTGTCCTTCCTCTCGCCTCTCTTTATGAGATCTAGTGCTTGAGTGCCTGAAATGTTAATCCTATGTCTTTGTCTAGACAGGCCAGACGTTATTTCTGATTTTAAGAGGAAATTAAGGGAAAACGTGCCCGTTGTTGCTGGATACTGGCTGCAAAGTTTTATATCTTGTCTCTTTATTGCATATTCTAGGGAACTGTGAAAGTCTGCACAGTGGATCTTTTTATTAAAAAAAAAAAAAGAGGGAAGAAGAAATCAAAATAAATAAAATGAGAAAATAACAAAGAAGGAGAAAAATAAACTGGTAAGTAATATCTAGGTTAGTAGAAAAATGTTTCTTTGAGTAAGTAGCCAAATTACTAACTATAAAAGGGTAGAAACAAAAACTTTTGGTAATATGAAAAATTTGTGAGTGAGTAGGAGGTCAGGACTACAGCAACTTGTAATTCAGCTCTGCTTGTATTAAACCTGGATATAAACTTCTGAACTTGGTTTTCCACAACCTTTATAGTTTGGGTTATAGGTTAAGAAATTATTAATCATGAAATATATCAGTTTCTTTCTGAGTTATACGTTATATTGATGTACTGTATCACATGTATATATGTGATATTGACTTAGATGTACTGTTCAGAGATTTGAAAAGCTTGCTGCTCTCATCTTTTATAGCTCTTTATAAATATATACTTCTGTTTGTAATTTATGTTCTATATGTATTGTTTCAGGGTCTAAAAAATATAATTTTCTTGTTTAGAGTCCTTTAAACATCATTTTTCTCTGTTAAATTCTAAATAGGATGACATTAAATTTAGTAAAAAGGTAAGGTTTTTGACACAAAAATATTGTTTCATTCTGCATGAACTCTGTTTTATTCTTTATCTTATTTTTGGTAGGAAACTTGACTGTTGCTTTTGGTTGTCTTGGATGAGAAAAAAAATTGGGCACATACTAGAGCTTCAAAACATAGTCCATGTTTAATAAACAAAGCTTTTGTATCATTTCCAGCAAAAAATGAAATCTTGCTTTCTTTACTAGGTACTTTTCCCAGTCACATAGAAAGTAAACTGAATGGCAATGAAAGTTCAGTTACACAGAACTCCATAAAGGTGTTGTAATGACCCTGAAATCCTACTTATAAACCAGTTGTTTCACACAATATTTGTAAACCTCATGCAACTGAGCTTTTTTTGCAGTCCTTATACAATTGCAAGCGGGTATAGTAGCACACAAATGTTACTATACACGCTTGCACTCACATCATCACTGGCTATGATCTTGTCTCATAAATTAAGTAAGGTTGGGTCTTGTCAGTTCTTGGATGCAAGGCCTCCAAGGAAAACCCAGATGGTGCAGGCATTGATAGCAATTCAGTGGGAAGACCACCTACCGTGTTAGTACTCATTTTTCTTCTGGATTGAGAGCATTGTGTTTGGAAGGAAGTTGCTGGGGTTTTTTTCTGAGGTTAAAAATTAAGAACCTGACCAAAGTTAAGTATTTAAAATCATCATAATAATCTTATAGTGTGTTGCATAAGAGTACAGAAGTGGTTTAAATATTGCCAGCTGAAATCAGAAAAATAGTAGAGTTAATTGAAAATAACTTTCCCCCTTTTTTTCAGTCTTTTCACTCAGCATCTATCCACCCCCTCTGTGAAATATTCATGGATAAGTAAAAACTAAAAACAATTTTTATCTTCATCAGCATTTCCTGTAAGCTTTTGTAAAACATTCAAAACTCAAAAAAGCATGACTGCAAAAGAAACTGAGAATTTCCTCAGCTGGGAATTTGTAATTTGGTTTTTATCTTACTATTTCCTTCTGCAGCATAGAACAAATAAAATGTTAAAAAGTAATCTGTTTTGCATTATTTCATTGGCAGATACCATCATGTCCCATGTGCCCATTAATTGCCCTCACTGGGCTAGGACCCCTGGTTACACTATAGATTTTTGGTGGAGCAGGAAGGGGAGCAGGTAATAAACAGTGCTGCCTGAAAACCTTGGGCCAGGGGCAGTGGCAAGTGGAGCACTCTTTACCATGCATTGTCTCAGTAGTCTGTGTACTCTCCTTATTGCCTCCCAAAGTGCTGAGTTACATTGCAATGCATCTCATTTAAGAGAGATTTTTGTCATGTTCCCCCTAATATGCTTTTAAAAAAATAAAATTATTCACCAAACACAGACATTTATCATGAAAGTGAGTCTCAAACCCAAAACTGGATGAGAAGCAGATATAGCAGAAATAAATTGTAATACGTCCAGACAGGCTATATAGACACTGCCTTCTTCACAGCTAAAATATGAATAATATTGTTGTGATCTTTGAATGCAGGTTAAGAAGATTAGAATTGTTTTCTAATGTTTAGCATCTAGAGTTTTAACATGTAAAGAGATTTTTCAAAGTCTAGAAGCTTTCACAGCATGAGAAGGAAAAAATGGGAGTGACTATTGGGTAAGATATTCATAGCTATAAGTAATGGATTTTTTTTTCACAGAGGGTGTGAAAGGCACATTTGCCTTTTACTCTTGGAGCCCAGTTGCTGTCAGCGTGCTATGTCAGAGAGGGTACACTGGAGTAAAACTTCACATACAGTCACAAATGCTCACTCCACAGTGTGCTCACTGAACTTGATGTTGATCCTTCGTAAGGACAAAATAGTTCTCAAGTCAAGTAACATTTTAAGGGATAGTCAAAGGAAATTACATGTTCTGAAGAAATCACAACCAAGTGAAGCAACTGTAGACTCTCATAATGTGAAAGTCCCTACACTTCCGAAGGTTTCACACTGATGAAAGAGGAGGAAACAGAGGATAATTAATGAATTATGCTTATAATTTCTAGAAGAGATAGAGCTTATGAACATGTATTTTGACCTTTTGCAGATGTTATGAAAACTTTGCTGCTTGGAACTTGATATATAGGATGGTATAATCCTTAAGTTCCAAGAATTCATGTTGGTCAAAACTAACTTGGGCACCTGGAAAGTAAAATAGAAATCCTCACTTATTTTGCCAAGGTTTTGATTTTAGTAACTGTTGTGACAGACATGATAAGAATATTGTAAGTGTAAACACTACTAAAAACGTTAAACTTGAATAATTGAACTCTCTGTTTTCACTATATTCCCTCTGAAATTATATCAGCATAAATACAGATCCAGCCTTGACCCAAGATGTGCTTTTGGTGGAGACAAGAGCAGGGTGTGTTTAGGGATAATATTGTATTTCTGCTCACCAGGAAGAACAACTGCCCCAGCCACTGTGCTCAGGTGTAAGGTATTGTCTATCTTTCACTGGGACTTTGCGATGAAGGAATGAAGGTATGAAGCATTAAGGGAAAGAAATCCTTGTGTTAGGGAAGGAAAAGAGGCTCTGATGCTGCTGCAAGGTTTTGCTTCCCCATCACCAGGATTCAATATTTTGATATTTCTTGTCATCTTGTTTCTTATTTTGAATTAAATACAATACTTACAACTATACTTTTAAAATTTGAAATCAAGACAAGAAGACCTTTCGGAGACCTTCAGAGACCTTTCTTTTTGTTGTTGGGGTTTCTTTTTGTTTTGGGGTTTTTTTGGTCTTGTTTTTGTTTTTGTTTTACAGATTTGTGGGGTGTGTTCAAAGTTTCCTAACTACAGAATTTGTTATGGAACACAAAGTTCCATAACCTGAATTCTTTTGGCATTTTTAATCATGACAGGCTTTTCTTACATGTTCATCTACTATTTTAGCAGGAGAAAATTTCAGCATATAAGGTGGGCTCATTAAGGGGTAAATCAGGATTTCATAGTGATGGGAGTCATTCTTTGTTGCAGAGGCTGGGAGTGCTGAATGAGTCTGAGACTGCAGAAGATAGAAAGATCATCTTGTGAGCAACCTCGTGGTGTCCTGATGATCTGGCTTCTCTTCCTACCTCTGCTTCCTGGGAGGTGGTTCCAGATGACTGTTAAAACTCCCTTCTTGAAGGCATTCAGAAACTGTGTGCAATTGCTTTCTGGGTGTCCAATGCCTGTGGAGAACCAAGATGCAGAACATCTCAATACTCACCATTGCTGCTAAACTCAATGGGGAACTGTGATGTTAAAAGCTATAGAATACTTGCTCTGAGAGAGTAAAAAAAAAATCATTCTTATGTGTGTGAAATTGGTCTGTCAGCACAACCTATGTCTGTATTTCTGTTCACTCAGAGTAAGAATGTGGATGGTGATTTCCCCTAAATGTGAGCAGGTATTGTTGTACTTTGTAGCTGATGGAAGCACTATAAAAATTAATGTTGTGAAATCTGGGAGAATCAACATTATTTCTTTCTGTGTATCAAATGTGACATGCTTTCACACTTTGAACTGAATAGATAAAATGGAATTAGGAGATGCTTACTAAGAGTATCCCCAGTGAAACACCTAGTGCAAGTCAGTAATTTTTATTTTTTGTATGTCTGCAACGGGACTGAATTAACATTGTCCAGGCAGCAATATTAGAAGTGGTGTATTTTGACTACTTTGCTATGAAACCTCATTGTGCTTTCACTGTAAGTATTTAAGTGCTTGTAAGTAATATGCTGACTAGGATGTTTCAATAAAATTGTGTTGGTACCAATCTTCATTTATATTTCTTAGAAGCTGAATCTAACTGAAATAAATTTTGTTTCTTCTATGTTGCATCTTTCCCCATTTTCAATGCTGATTTTTCTTTTATACTTCAGCTTTATTATCAAACTATGAGGGCATTTAGAGACTGTCAAAGGCAGTGTGCGAATGAGGAGTTCTTTTTCCATAATACTTGTAAAATGGAAGTAATCCATTTATAATCACACCTGTAGTGTGCTAAACTGAAATGTTCAGCTAAAAACAAAGCTCTTTTAGAACTTTGAGTTTTGATTCTAGCTTTGTTAACCAAAAAAGTTAACAAAGAGGTTGTTTGTTAACAACCTCTGGGAAGTTTTAAAAAACAAGACTGTCATTGCAGAGTCAGCAGAGTCATAAGCAGAGGGGCTGACTTATTCAAAAAACACACTGACGTAATGTGAAGGAAGGGTATAAGTAAAGAGACGTTATATGTTTGATGCCCTGTTCTTGGTGAGATGCCCTCTCTGTTCTTACTAGAGACAGGTCCATATGTTGGCAAGACTATTCCAAGTTGATTGAAGACTCTGAATTTCATCAAATTCTGAGTATTCAACATGAAACGTTGTTAAAATCCCCTAATACTCAGATAGTGATCAACACCTCTCTTTGGAAAAGCTGTTTTCTTTGAGCTAGGCCTATAAAATATTGGTCACCTCAGAACACATTGATCAGTCTCCTTCCCCACTAGGAAAAAACCCTAATCTGGGCAAAACTAATATTGCTTCTACAGCTTACCATGAATATCAGAGCTTGGCAGGATTTCACTGCCTCCAGTTTCCTCTACCAGCAATTCATAACAGTGATTTAATAAGTTCTGTCCTCCTTTGGAATATGGCCACAGTTTAAACTGCTCAGAGGCAAGTGAGTCAGATCAGGCTGAGTGCTACCTCCAATCTAATCCCCTGTTCTCAAACCAGTGTTCCCTTCTGGACTCTGTGGTTTCCTCTTTGCAAAAAGCACCCCTCCATATTGGATTGGTTAACTGCTTCTGAATTTGTATGCACTATGATGGAAGGTAGCAGATACTCTGGCCCACAGGTTATGCAGTTTACAACCTTAAAAGGTAAATTATTGATAAGTTTCTGGTGCTGCAAAAATAAATGGAGTTTTTACAAAGTAAGATCTGGACATAATCTTTGCTTGAGTTCATTGTTCTGCCAGTTGCTCCCAAGTTTCCCATGCCTCTAGACAGACTCAGTTTAATATCCATTTCAGATATACTGCCATCTCCAAGTTTCTGGCAGTCGCTGTTATCTGTCACACTGATGTGCTGCACAGGAAAATTGTTCTGCATTTTTTTGGTGGAGAAATAAAAAGTTATTGGCATAGGTAGTTTGGAAGCCAGAGCAGCTTTCTTACCCAGTGAGATATTATTGAGTTTCAGAAGCATCTGAAGGGAGTCAAACCTAGTCCACGCATATGTTCAATTTTACATGGTGTGCTGAGGCCAAAATTCGGGGCCAGCTGCTCCCAAGTCTCTGGCATGTGCTTTCCTTTAACCACATAGAGCGTTGCCTGTCTGTATCTGCTTGCACAGTTGTGGCTTCAGCTTCAGAGCCATATATATGTTTCTTAGCCTCTCAGTGTCTTTTAATAAAAAAAAGAAGAAAAGACGTCATTTGGAGTTAAGTCTAGAGAAGTGGTTGGCTGTCTTTTTTGGCTTATTAAACTGCAGTAGTACTAGAAAACATAATGTGACAACTACTGCCTGACTTTTGCATCTATACGGAATAGATTTTAATGTTGTTTTAAAACTTAGTATAGGAAATGAAGCCTCAAAATTCATGTATTCTGGCTGCATGTAAACTGGTACTTTTTTGTCACACATGAGGACAGAGATTAAAAACAACTTTATAAAGTATTTATGAGGTTTTGATTTACCACAATTATTTTCTCTGGCTTTTAGAGTCTCTGAATAGTATCTTAATGCTAGATCATATTTTCTGACAGCAAAACACCAGATACACTGTAATGATTTGGCATTCAGCCTTTTGGAATGAAGGCCAAAACTGGTTAAATAAATCTTTTTCAATAGCAAGGAGCAATGATTGCATTGTAAACTCTGCATAAATCTGTGATATTACAGAAAGCAACTGTTTTGCAATAAGTTGAATTGAAAAAAAAAATGGAAAAAATTTCCCATACTGCAAAGATGTCAACATGGCATTTTGCTACCCGAGTCTTCTATACTGTTGTAACTGAACTTTTCATAATGTGGCAGAAAGTGTTTTTCTTGATTATTGTGCTCAAGATTGTGTGAGAATCCCAGACTGGAGTAGTATTTCATAAAAATATTAACTTCATTAATAACACATAAAACACATTGGGATTCCTAGTAGTCAGTTCTACAGATGGCTAAGAAAAAGCAGGTGGTTTGTGAAATAGCATGAGCTCATGCTCTGCAAGATTTCTATCAGGAGGGGCAAAGTGCTGAGTTTGTATTCAGTGGAGCCAGTGCTGTAAATGTATTTACCAATGTACATTTACTGCTAGTGGTGTATGACTGTAGGTCTTAGCAGTGATGCAAGGCATCAGGGTTGCTGTGCTAAACACTCTGCAAGGGTGTAGACAGACATCATCCTCACCCAGAAGAGCTTATAGTTTAAAATACAGATGTCTCAGACCTGATGGAAGGGGAAGCAGACGTTTAAGAGAAGCAATTTATGCAAGCCACAAACTGCCAGTGGCAGCAGTGAAAGGAGGAGCGTTCCCAGAGGCTGAGCCCCATGGTGCAAGCTGTGACTTTCAGCCCACGGGAGGGTAGGTTCGCTTATTTTCCCTTCAGACTCTGGCGCGTGGGATGGCTGTCTGGGAGCACGGGTCCGCGCTCCGATGTGGCTGCGGCCGCCCGGGTCCCTCCCGCAGCCCCGCGCGTGTGTCCGGCAGGAGAGCCCCGAGGGCCCCACGGCGCTCCTCAGGTCAGCGCCCGGGAGCGGAGGGGCGGGTGCCCTCTGTGACCCCCTGCTCTGTCTCTTCTTGAGAAACTACCTCGGTTTGGCTTTAAAAAGGGCCAGAACCAGCTGAACAAATGTATGGCTGTTTGGTGTAACATTTCCGTGCAGTTCGGGTTAATAGTTCACTTACAGTGCAAAGATTAAATCTGTGCTCTCCAGATCGTATAGACTCTACCTCAAAAGAAATACCAATAATGATAACCATAACAACAACAATAACAATAATAATAGTACTAATAATAATAATAATAATTGCTTAACTTTTACATTATCAAAAAAAAACAACGTCCAGGAAAAGATTATCCGCAGAAATGGTGAGGGAAGCACAAGCCAGGATGCAGAAGCGTGTACTGATGTGCAGTTCATGATTCCTAAAGCCCTGCAAGGTTTTACCTCCTTGGGCTTCATGATGAGCCTTGTTATCGCGATATGAAGCTACGACTAAAACGAGGGAAGCGGCGCCAAGGGGCTGTGCCAGCGGGGCGCTGCTCCGGGCCGGCGGGAGGCGGCAGAGCTCGGTCCCGGTCCCGGCCCGGCCCGCCGGGACCCCGCGCTGCAAGGGACGAGGCAACATCCCCCGGAGCAGGCGGCAGCTGGGAATCCCACACGGGTAGTGGTTAGGGAGAGCTGCAGTGAGTACATGCATGTAGGAGAGGAGCACTGGAATATATCCAGAGCCCAAATCCTTGAGTCTTAGCAGCTGAAAGATGTCAAACGCTCTCCTTAGGCTGAAAGGCGTTTGGCACGCTCCCGGAGTGTGTCAGGACAAGACTGGCACCGTGGTGCTCCAGAGACCGCGAGGAAAACCTTAGGATTACAGCTGTAACTTGGCCACTTCCTCTCTTACTGCTTTCAGTTTCAAACATCTCAACCCATGTGAAACGGAGCGATGTCCCAGCATGATGCACTTAGCACATCTGATTGCTTAATTATCATCTGCCTTTCCACACAGCTAGAATCGCAGCTTCACCTGCTCATGTGGCACCCACATGTGCTGTCCTGAACATCAGTGTGTGAACGGCTTGGGATCACTGCCACTCTGGTATCTCCTTCTTCTGCCTTTGTCACAGCTCTTCATTCCAAATGCAGCTTCTGCACACTCCCCTAGGTGTGGAAATGTAAATGCATTCACAAAATAACTGGGCAACCAGCAGAACTTTTGTTAACTGCTTTGAAGGTGAAAAGTGTTTTTGAAATAGAAGAGTTAAAAAGAATCTCTGTGCAATAGCTAAACATTTGCCAAGCCACCTACATACAGTTTTTAAATTTTAGAAGTTTTTTGTAAGCTTCCCGTAATTTAAAGCCACATGGACTTTAATTAAGGGCTGTCAGGATGGCTAGTAAATGAATATCAATAAACACAACATCATAATTGTTCTCGCAGAACTGTGTCAGAAAATACATTTTTATTCTGAAAAAAATCCACTCCACTCTGTTCTCGCTTTCATTATGCAAAGAATACATCCCTTGTCCTCCTACTATGGAGTTTTTGAAAAGTTATTTGGTGCTTATCTGCATTTCCAGGGTAAAACACATTGAGCTGAAAGAGGCCTCAAGACAGAGTTGGAGACAGAAAGGTGTAGGCAGAAAAAAGTTTTGAGAAAAGCTGCCAGTATATTTATGTTCAGCAAAAGAATGCAGGTAAGAAGAAAAGGCAAGTGGGAAACTTCCAGGAATCAGGTGCTTGCTGTATGTACTAATTATGTGAATTTGCTCCTGGTCCTGTTGTGTAGCAGAGAATGTAAGCAATGTTCTTGGGACGCAGCCTCTGTGTGTGATGCTGTGGCTCTGGGTCCATGCTTTAATTCAGTCATTCAAGGTGAGGGGCCAGAGGGCAGATAAGCTTTTTTCCAAGCAGATGTTAACAGGGTTTGCAATGTCTGCTTAAGATGCTACCTGAGCAGAGGCAGAGAGATTTAATAAACTGAGAGCTGTCTTGGGACTTTGCATCCTTCCCCATCTCTGCCACTGCTTTCCTGCTGAATCACGTTTTTAGCCTGATGTCTCTTTCTTACTCTGTTCAATGTACACAGTAAGCATTGCAGAAGTAATCAGTAATGTATTTTTCTTTCTAGACAGCAAATGTGGTGTATAATTACTGGAAATTACTTTTATCTGGGATGTTCTAGAAGAGATGGCAGGTTTTGTGTGGTCCCATTGTCTCCTCTCATCCTTGCAATACTATAAGGATGGTGTTAGTATAGGTTTTTTTATAATTTCTGCTTGGTTGTTTCAATCAATTCAGACTAAATGTGCATCTCTGTCCTTTTGGGCCAGTTTAGAATGCTTCTTTCTTGATATTCTCTCGAAGAACTTGAAGACATATATGAAGTGAAGTCCCTGTCATGGCAGAGGGATCTGGCAGTCAGGCAGCAATTGGTCATAGAGCGCCAAAAATAGAGGTAGGGAGTAGAAAAGAAATCTTAAGTCACTGTTTGAGAGAGGTTTAGATATGTAGAAGAAGATGTTTAGAAAGCGTTCCAAAACTTAAGGGTGCAGCTTTACGCAGATACTTATTTTAGAAAAATGCATTTTAAAATTAGTAGACGGTCCTCTACTTTCCTATCAATAGTGTATTCAACATTTTCAAGTGATTGCATGTCGAGAACATCAAAAGTGTCTGCCTGGTGTCTAATTGTGCTGATTAGTAATTTCTAATCTGATAACAAGCAGTGAATTGGTTAACTCTGCTGGTACTTAAGTGTGCATGTTTTGCTTCAAGGCTGACACCCGGGCAAGATGAATGGGGGAAGTTAACTTGCTTGATGCTATTGTTTTAGCTGGTGAGGATGAGGACTCAACAAGATGAAAGTATGTTGGTTTACATTGTCAAGGCTATCTTCACAACCAGAAGCTAGAAACTTCCTTTATTATGAGAAAACAAACACATAAATTCTGGGAAATAGAATAAAACACCCCATTAATCTGCATGAAAGCCTTAAATCATTCAGATTCATAGATTTGCTACCTGTGGTAATTTTCTTCTTCTGCATTTGGAATAAGAGTTGGGATCGAACAGCATCATTGCTTGCACCTACTGATGGTCTAAGGAATAATTAATGAAAACAAATACAGTAGACATCTTTTCTTAGAAATAGACCTTTCTGGAAATGGTGTAGAAACAGAAAGAAAATCTAATAGAATGCTACCCTATTCCATTGAAATCTGTTCAGAAAAATAAATGAGGCTCTATTTTTGGCTTCATTTGCCTCATTGAAGGGTATAGGGTAACTCATTTGATCTAGCTCTGCACCAGCTCCTCTACTGTGAAACAAGAATGAGTGAGTTGTGCATATTTTCTAAAATGTTGAGTAAATACAGATGAAAAATTATTATGTAATCCCTAAGCACCAGATTGGGTGACCTTTATTCATATTGAAATAATAAGAACTATTTACAGAGTAGCCTACTGTTCACTGTGAGTAAGGGTGAGAGAATCCGGGCTGGTTTTGTCTTGGTTTTGTCTTCTGAACTGCTGTTTTCATTTGGTTTTACAGTTCCATTTTCATAGGATTGAAAGGACCTGAAAATGAATGAAATTGCAGGTTAGTGAATGATACTGTATGCTTGAAGATACCCACACTCTAACAATCTTTGACTATTTCTTCAATTACCAGTATCTCAGTTGTAATATCACTGCTGGGATTTTCAGAAAAATAGCATGTAATGTCAACTCTGTACTTAAACTGTAACCAACAAACCCTGGGGAGCTATCAAGTTATCAGTCTTTAGTACTGAAAGCATAACACAGGTTTTAAGTATAGCTACTCAAAATGGGTCAAGTTACAGCTGGGTTGTGTTTTAGTGAACTAAAATTAATAAGGTGTTTTTAACCAAGCAGAAAAATCCATAAGTGTAGATATTTGTAATCAAGTTCCTGATTCTATAAGTTAGTTTTTATTTAACGTGTGAAAATTAGGTGTACACACACAAAAACCACCTGTGAACTGAAGTTCTCAGTACTTTGTTGCCTATAACCTCAAGCTGGAACAGAAAGTAGACTTCAGGGTTCAAAATCTGGATCAGCTGCTGAGGTCTAAGATGTTTGGGTTTGAACTTGTGTACTTTAAAATTAAATTATACATATTCTGATCTGAATTTAAATAAGCAATAATTGGTAGGAAATAAGACAAAATATTTCCTTTCAAAACTCAAATGTTCGTAAATCAGATGTATCCATAAATGTTCTCTCTTTGCAAAGGAAAAAATATTTAGAGATCATGATGTAAGACCTAATTTCTGAAGCAAGTAATTTCTGAAGCAACAGTGAAGGAAACATCTTTGCTGGCCTGAGTGAAACAATTAATCAATGTCCTATGTGCTCTTTAATTAAATGTGTAAAGACCAAATTGCTTGTCAGATCAGCTACAAAACTGAGAATCTGAAGGCTTGGAGCAGCCTTCAAGTTTCACATTTGCAGTAACTATTTTTTCTGTAATTCTGTAAAGATCTATTTTTTTTCCAGTTCCCTTGTTAATCTCCAAGAGACAGTATCAGCACAGCCCCAAGTAATTAGTCTTTTTTGTCAAAGCACATAAATTATTACTAGGCTGTTAATTCTAAGTGAATCTAATCCCAGCTCACTATTGCTTTTGAAAGAACCAAATTTTGTTTTTCAGCCTATTTAGCAGGGCTGTCACCTGCTACCTATACAAACTCTTTGACACATGTTTCAGCTAGAGATTCAGATGACACACACTAAGCTTGCTTTTTGTGCCATTCACTGAAAAGTCAAAAAAATCTAAAGATGCCTGAATGAATTACCATGCTACAAATACAACATTAAAAATACATAGAAAGTACAAATCAATTTTTTCCTAATTTGAGATTTTTAATATAGAAGGAAAGGAAATAAAAAAATACTGAGTGCTATTAGCTTTATGTATGTGTATGCAATATTTAATTTTAATATTAAGAAGTTCAGAACTTCTGAAGTGGAGCAGAGACACAGTTGCCCTTTCCAAACTGTACTTTCCAAAAAGGAAATAGCAAAGGAACACTAGATGCAGTTTTAGGATGGTTCTGCACTTAGTCCTGATGGATCCATTAAGTGGTTTTGTTTTTTAATTAGAGATACTTTTATGCTTTTCTCAGCATACTTTCCTGGACATCACATAATTTTATGCATATGTACATGATACCTCTGTATATTAGAAAACTGTTATTTCAGTCTTCCTGATGGGGAATTGAGGCACAGGGAGTTGAAGTGACTTTTCCAGCATCTTAGAGGACATGAGTTAGAGCAGGCTAAAAGATCTAGAATTTATAGTTAACTTCTAAAGCACTCTACCGCTTTCCTTTGGATAAATCAGTGCCAGCAATGAATTAAACTGCTTAATGTTTATTTGAAAATCAAGCCAAATATTATTAATTTAATTTGGCGAGTAAAAGAAACCCCAGCAACCCAGAGTATGTCTGGAATTAACTTTATTTTGATGTGTATTTCGTGGAAAGGAAGAGCAAGATTGTTATTTTTTTCCCATCAGAAACATCTGTGTACTTTGCCAATATCTGCCTTGGCAGTACTTTACTAGTAATGTATATATTTTGCCTTTTAGAAAACTGTTTTCCCAAGGCTGAGAAAAACTGTGAGCAAAATTATGTCAGGAAACACTTACACATGAAAATATGAAATATAATTCAGATTTGATAAATTCAGTGTGAAAAGACACACTACTTAGCAATTCTTAACAGACATCTTTAACCTAAAAATATTCTATTGGTTGAGGGGAAAATGAAGGCAGAAATAAGAATTCACACAACTAAAAACAAGAGTAATAGCAATGAATTTAAAACTGACTCTGGGGGAATATGGACAATTGATACAGGAAGCTGAAAATATCTTTAAAAAACTCTGTAGAGGATGGAGGGAAATAAGAAACAATGCATGAAGTATATAAAGAAAAAGTGAGATCTTAGTAATGGTTTATATCCTGTTCTCAGCAAGGATAGTAAAAACATGGATCACAATGTGCAAAAAGCAGATTTGGTCATTCATATCTGTTTTGTCAGAAAAGACAGGAAGTTCTATTTCTACCTTAAAGATAATGAGAAGTATTTTATATCCCATCAGTAGCTAGAAATAATGGTGAACAAATTTTTTTTTTTTAAATGGGTAGGATCAGACAATAGATTTGATGCAAGCTATGGTAGCTTATTTCAGTCTACTAATATTTTTTTAATTGCAGAATTCTGGGGAAATTGCAGAAAACTTAATTAATGCCAATATTTTAAATGAAAAATCTGTCAAAAATCATACAGAAGACTAACTAAAATGGAGGTAGTAAAGAAATAAGTATAGATGAGGTATAGTCACAGAGGGGAAAATATTTCTAGCATGGTCCTGTGAAGATCTGTTTTTTCTCCAATGCTGTGCAGCATCTTTAGCAAAGTCTGTAAAATGTGAGATTATCAGTAGAAAAACTTACAAGTGACAAAATAATTTGATGAACAATTAATGATGATGAAAAAACAATGAGCTAATCTGTAGTGCTCATTGCAATAAATTCATTAAAACACAATATTTTTGTGTGGTCAAAACAGGCCAAAGGAAAAAGAATTTACATAGCAATTATTATTGGGAAACTGAGCCCTCTAGAAAATACTTAAATACTAATTTGAAGGTAAGCTACAAGAATAAAGCTGTGGTTAAAATGTAGGATGCAATCCTTTTATGTCTAACCAATGGCATACGGATGGAGATGGTGATACTCCATCTGTGTATGTCATTAGTGAGAGCATTCCTGGAATGCTCTGTCCAGTTCTAGCATTTATGCTTTGTCGAGGACCTTTACAAGCTAGAAGGGGCTCAGAAGAAAACTGCCACAAAGGTGTGAGGTCTGGGAAATATGCTTATCCTGAGATGCTGAAGAAGCTCAGTTTACTCTAGGCTAGAAGGAGACTTCACCATAATCTGTAAGTCCATTAATGGAATTTATGTTCTTGACCAGTTTTGTTACAAATTAAGTCTAATAAGGTATTTTAAATTAATTTAAAATTTTTTAGTTATTGCTGTGACTTGAACATAATCCAATTAATGTTACAGATGGAACTACTGGAAATTTAATTTTGACACTTCTGAGCTGGAAACAGAACACAAATATCAAGTGATAGTAGCTGATGTTTGGAACAAATCCTTACACAGAAATGTGCTGAATTTTCCATCTGTTGCAGCTCTTTAATTGAGTTGTAACATATCTCCCAGAAAGACACCCAGCACAGAACAGATAGTACAGCTGATGCAGGAATTGCTGTGTCTTGGGCTATAGTTTGTGTAGCAGGCCAAGTTAGAAGACCAAAAAGCATCTCATGGGTACAAAATCAGCCAGGAAAAAGTTACTAGGGTATACATGTTATACATGGGGGTGAAAGGAAAACACTCATGTGCTATAAATACCAGTATCACAATAAAAACACAATGGAATGGGACAATTATGTTAAGTAACAGAAGAAAGTATCACTGGTTTTAATGCTTTGCTAACAATTAAAAGACCATATTTCTGATACTTAGCCTGCCCTTAACTTCCTTGCTCTGTACAGTTCAAGTAATTTTTGCTAAGTACAGTACTGTCTAACTTGCTTTGCAATTTGTACTGATGAATGAGTTCAAATTAAGTTTAAAGGAAGTAAATCAAACACAGTGAACACTGCAAAAATGACATAATTTTATATATAGTTTTATGTACCAAGGAGGCACAGAAAGTTTTACTTCAGTTATTCTAAAAAGAGCTGGAGTGCAGATGAGTCTGACAGAAAAAAAAAAACCAAACTTATACAAATGTATCACATATGTGTTTATGATCTTCTGTCCTTCTTAACACAGGTTCTCCACAGGCACTTCAGTCTACTCCACTGCTAAATGGGTGTATTAACAGCTACAACAGAGCAAGGAAAGACTACAGGTATTAACACTTTGAGGTTGGCTTTTCTTATTTTGGTTGGTTGGTGGGTTTTAGGTTTTGGTTTTGGATTTTTTGGTTGGTTGGTTGGTTTGGTTTTGTTTGTTTGGTTTGGTTTGGTTTGGTTTGGTTTGGTTTGGTTTTTCCCAAACAGAAAGCATTTAGTCTGTGATGAGAAAGTGCCTTATAGCAGCAGTGGCACATGTACTCATTTAAGAAACATAAACCCTCTAGTGTCATCTAGCAATCTTTGGGAAGGCCCATAGATTCAAATGTGCATTCTATTTTGTGCTCCATACATATGGGCCAAAATACAGCACCGTTGGCTCAAATCTGTGTACAGTGTTATCTGATGCATTGTCTTCATCTCTACTGAAACAGGCAGGCTTCTCTCCAGTGACCTAAACCATATATGGTTTTATGCTCTGCTTCATTTTGAGAAAACGCCCCTGTTTATATTTCAAGCCCACTTATTAAAACACATATGTGCTTCTTGGACTGATTACAAAAATGGCTGCTTGACAATCTTCATTACAGACACTTTATTACTTCAACAATGACAAATTGAAGGCTCCTTTAAGTAGGCAGTCATTTCACAATACTTTACCTGAGAGTTTTGGCCATTTATATGGCTTGGTCTTTTCTCTGTTTCCTCTTGTGCTTCTTCTGCCAGTGTTCAGTGTTTGTTGAACTTTCTCTTCTAGTTAGTATAATTTTTGAGCTTGGAAACTTTCCAAGTGGGAAAAAAGGCTTTCTGTGAGCTTTGATAAATTATTTTATTAATCCTGAAAATTTACCAATTTCACTTCTAAATACAGAGACTATATGATTTTGTTTATTTGCTTACCTCCTCTGTTTTTACATCCTTTTGAATTATTTTGCACAGGTTTTATTCATTTTTTACACAGTTTCAGCTTCATACAGGAAGTCTTTATGGATTTCATCTATATCATTAGAAAATACTGGGGGTGAGAACATCTGGAAATAAACTGTATGACCCACTTTAGCATACTTTGCACTGTGAAAGCTTGTATATTATTTCAATGGCCCCTGGAGCTGCTGTTCTGGACAGCCTGCACCTCAAAACAACTCACCTCTTCTATCCCTTGCTCTCCCAAAATAAATTCAAAACATTGAAGATGTAAGGGAGGATTGTGAGCATATTAATCTACAGATTACATTTGGTTGAAGATTATTTTTTGCAGCATAGCCTGCATTCTTCCATTTCAAGGCTCCCAGTGCAACCATGAAGAAATTGCTTCCTTGTCTCACCAGGAGAGACACGATGGCAAGTATCTTGCTTGTTCCTGCTGCGTGGTGCTTTAAAGGCATCTGTATTGAATCATTCACTGGTGCAGCAGTCTGCACACAGCTTGGTGAATGGAGCAGTGAGCTAATGAATGAACATTCCTGCTTAAAACAGACATATATATCTTTCAAGTTGTATTCCTTCATCTCGGTGGCACACCTCAGCCCATTGGTTCAGTCCAAAGTAAATCCATAACATGTCATAGCTGGACAGACCTCTGATGAGATTCTTTTCAACAAGTTAGCATACTGTTAAGCCATTATTTTCAAGGTCTCTAACACAGAAGTCCCTTGTTGAACAACTTTGCTTTATTTGGCCAACTGTGTGAAGGCACGTTTGAGCGGTATTTTAAATTCCCAATTCATGAATAATATTCCAACACAAATGTAAATCTTTGCAAGCATTGAACTACTGCTGTGCATTCTAATAACATATGGAAGATAATATCGTGCCCATTCTTAATCACTTAATTAAAACAATTTCTGCAACAACTTTATATAGCAATATATAGTTGTTTGGGGTGGTTTTTCTATAAATTTGTGTTTTTAGAATAAGTCATGGGAAGGGATTTTTACTGACTTGTCAATAGTGGTGAGTCTTAAAGCAGTAACTTCAATAACAAGACGCTGTATTCATTCCCAGCTGGACAGAGTCTTGAAGAGGACAGTGAGGCAGTGGTGTGAGCTGCTGGCAGGACATGTCTGGGGATCTCCTGGCTCTGCTCTGGAGAGGAAACCAAGGAGAGTGTTGGTTGGCTGGCTGAGCCTCCTGGCTGAATCTAACCTGTCACATTTTTAAAACACCCAAGCAACTGTGGGTGTCTTTTAGAGGAAGTAATTGCTGTTAGCATTCTTTTCCTATTGCTTTCTGACCATCTCAATTCCTTCTTAAGGTGTTGCCTTAGCAGGAATGTGAACTGTATGTAGGCCTGAAGAAAATTAACAGTGACTCAGTAAATGAAATTTATCTGGAAAAACCACATTCCTCAGGAATACAGTATCATGGAGACCTGATTATTTCTTCTTGTGGAAGGGGCCAAGGTGTTTTATGATACCATACAGTTGTAGCTGAGATTGGCCTGTAGCCCAATCAACTAGTCATTCCTTTCTGGTATATTTCTGTACTGGACTTGTGCTGAAATGCCCACAGGAGATTTGGGTAACTCTCTACAAATGCTTTTGCAGGTAGTGAGTGTTAATATAATTTAAAAAATCTGTTGTTTTCCCACCCCTCTCCTTCTCTTCACCTCTCTTTGTGAAAAAGGTAAATCATTCAGGGGTAGCTTTCGGCATAAACCAGTTTGTTGAATTTACAGGAAGGGCTGCAGTTCCTCTGTGCACATGATGCTTTCTAATACATCACAGACTCCTAAAAAAAAAAAAACCTATAAAAACATATATAAAACAAACAAACAAAAAATACTTCCCTCTCAAAATATCCACACAGGGAAATGCTATGTAGCTTAGCAGGCTAGTACAACTCTACCAGAAACTTGTAGGCCAGATTTTGCTCACTGAATTGTGGATATTATTTTTTTAAAATGAGGACATAAGACTCCTTCTTTCTTCTACCAGCACAAGCTGAAAAACCTAGACATATTTAGCCGTCAGCTGCCTAAGGAAATGTCACTTACCAATGTTTAGGATGATAGATTGCATCCTTTAGATGTGCCATTCTCTCTCCTTCCTCTCTAAGGAGATCCATTCTCAATTTTTTACCCTTAAAACCTAAAAGAATCATAACAAAAGCTTCTCACTTAATTAATCACTTCCACTTCCTCCATTTTGGGAGCATTTACATAGCATAAAATGTGGTGCCTGTGGCACTCTGCTATTTCCCCACATGTAAGCTTAGAATCAGCTATGCTGGTCAGACAAGCAGAACTGCTTTTTAAAAAAACTTATAAAGTAAAATCCTGTCTCAGCTGCTCTTAGAAATACCTATGTGAAAAGAGTTTGTCCTTTTCTCCCACATATAAAATTACTTCCAAAGTGTTGAAACAACTTTCAGATTATCAGCCTTCGAAGGTAAATTGGGCCAGGGAAAATGAGAAGTCTAAGTCACCAACTTCCTATAATCTCACATCAAAAGGTCTGAATAATTCAAGATTATTCACTAATACATAATTGAATATTGGGAATCATGTAATGCCCAAGATTGACAGGATAGTGGTGAAAACAGCCCAAACCCACCTTGACCAGTTCTGAGTCATGGAAATCAAACCTGGACCTGAGGTTCCTCCTGGGAAGCTTTTCTCAGTGTCCTGTACTGCTGGGGACAGTCCCCAGTCCGGGTTAGAGCACCAGCTCTGGGATATTCCTTGCTATGGCCAGTGTCGGTATTTGGAAGTTGAGCCTTTGAAGGCCTTCAGTCTTACAGCACTGCTCTCTCCTCTGCAGTGGCAGCTAGACTCAGTGTGGACTAGACTCAGTGTGGACTAGACTCAGTACATGTACACTTCTTTTTGATAGCTTATGGGTGTCATCCAGAATAAGAGCTATGCCTTTGAGCCATCTGAGCTGGGTCAGAGTAGCTCTGGAGGTGCAGCATTATGGAAATGAGCTCACATTCCTTCTGGATTTAGTGCAGCCGTACGAGTGATACAGATCACAGAATATACTGAGTTAGAAGGGACCCACAAGGATCATCAGGTCCAACCCTTCAGTGAACAGCCCATACAGGGATTGAATTTACAACCTTGGCTTCATGAGCACCATGCTCTAAAAAATTGAGTTCTACCATATCAGTGTTCACCTGTGATGTGGCTGGACTAATAACTTAACTCTTCCTGAGAGATATGCAGTACCATTTCTGCCCTGAGAGAAACAGTACTGCAGGGATTCTGCAGGTCGGGAACACACCACTGCAAACGGACAGCAAGAGACAGAAGTTCAAGAAGAAGGAAAGAAAAAAGCCCAAATAAACACATCTGGTATTTAAAGAAAACTGCTCGGACTCCAACAGTGCGGCTCAGGGACTCTTTCATTCACAGTGTTGTCTCATGTTTAGTAGTCACTGGTTATAGACATGAGTTTAGCTGGTGAACTTGGCAAACTTCTAGCATCCAGCAGCTTCTGCTGTTCTGTCTGTATGAAGAGCTACCACTCTCAGGTCGTTCGGAAGCTGGTACCTACTCCCTTTATTTGATTCTCACTAGTTCTCAAAATGGAGGAGAAAATGTCGTTCCTTATTTACCCTTATCACACTGTTCATCCTTCCATAGGCATTTATTATCCTGCTGTGTTCTGGGACTTCCTTTTAGTTTTAGAATTAGCCATTTAACTGTCCTTCTCTTCAACTAATCAAGATGTCAAGACCTTGTTTCTTATTACAGGCAGATTAGGGTTTTTAAGGGGTTTACTGAAAGATCTTGTAAAGAAACAAGCTCTCTCTTTTTCCTTATACTTAAGGAATCCCCTCTGTCATTTCAGTTTATTTACTCACTAACTTCACTGTTTATTTTAGCTTTTACTCATTTTCTGAAGAACCAATGTATTGACCTGAATTGTTCCACAGGTCTCTTATTTTTCTAGGTATCTGGTATCAGTTTACCTGCCTTGTTGTCCATCAGTACAAAAGAACTTTTAAGAGGACCCATTGAACAGGGCTAATACAGGTTTATGTCCTATTAACACGAAGAAAAGGGAATTGAACACACTTCTCACCCAGCATGAATTGCACTCCTGCTTCTGTATAAGACTGTGGGTCCACTTTCAGTTTTGTGAATCATACCCCTTGTTTCTTTAGCTTGAATATCCATGAAAACATGCTATTTTACTTTAATGTTACATATATAGCTTTGCATTAAAAAAAAAAAAGTATTTTTGATTCAAATAAAATAAATTGTGTTTTTCAGGTGTGGGGGAATTTTCTGCTTCGTCTTGAAAAAATAAAATCTCTATTTGCACAGAGTAGATAGTTTTAAGGAAATTATATTTTATTTTGTTCTGAATATGTATTTGACTTTTTTTCCTGTAAACTCAATACAATGTCTCAGTTCATACATCTGTGAGATCAAAAATGCACTGTTCCAAAGCACTGGGTAGGAAATGTGTAAAAAAATGCAGGTGTCTGAGCAACAGCTTGACAAGCAGAGAGACAAAAGGAACACAGGGAAAGGAACAGTGTCAGAGAAGTGTGAAGACAAAGGGTCTGGAGGCAAGGTTCGTGCTCAGTGTCATAGGGGAAATAGAAACTCCGCCGGTGTCAGCTTTCTCTCTATAATGCATCTCTGTCCCAATTCATGCTAAATAGATTGGCATGTACTGCTGACAGCCTATTATTTTACAAGCCATGTGTTTTTTAAATACAAATATAGATAATAGTACACTTTAGTCCCTTAGCTAGATTATCAATAGGGCATAATGACAATCCCCATATTTATAGATTTGGTTTATTTTAGTGTAACAGTGAGAGAGGTGTTTTCTTTTCTGGGGGCTCAGCAGAGAGGACTGGTGTCTTAGCTGTCCTCTCCTTCAGCTACCAAGAGCTGTTTGGAGATTGACTCACAGGAGCTTAGAGAATGGCTCAATCTTATGCAAAGCAGGCATCTGCAATAAGGCAGATGAGCTGTTCTTGGAAGTACCTGCTTCTTTCAGCAATAAGTTTTCATTTTGTCTTTAGGCTACAAATGGTTTAAGTTACACAGGTGAATCTCAGTTCAGGATGTTGAATCTTTTTACCACTAATGCTGCTGTATTACTTAGCCAGCACAACAATATCCAGTTCTGCTTCTGGAAACAGAAATATTTCAGGGTAAAATTAATAAAATTTTATTTACAGTTTGTCTAGCTTCTTTAATATTGTTTTAATTAGTTTTAAGACAGAGAAAGTTGGCAAGCTCTGTATATAGCCTCTGTAACAGTGGTTATCAGGAGAGGACAACAGCAAAACTGATCCAGTCAACTTGTCATGTGCAATGTCTCACTTTCAAACACCATTGTACATCACTCCCCCAGCATATCAAGAGTGGGACATCAGGAATATCCACACAGAAGGGCAGGTGTAGGTAACAGGTGTCATCTGAGGCTTGGTTGTGCTGGGTTGTATATTTCGCTGTGTGAAGGAGAGACTACTGATAGCTTGTGCATGTGTGCATTTTCTGCCATAAAGGCAGTTTGCCAATCTCTAGGCCTTGTTTAATACATTATCTTTCTGTTCCACAATATTTTTTTCCCCACTGTAAATTCTTTGTACTACTGCAGAAGGGCCTCCCCATCTCCAGCCAGGCAAGTGGGCAGAGGGGCAGGTGGCAGCTGCAGACATCCCCTGCTGAGCAGTGAGCACTGTTCCAGCCCTTTGGACAGAGTGATGCACGAGCAGAGTCCCCTCAGGGCTGAGGTTCAGTCCAGCTGGGGTGACAGGACCTTGCCCTACCAGTCTGCATGTCCTTGATTTTTAAATAGATTTCTATCAAATGAATATAAATCCTGATCTGTGGAGCCTGGATAAAGTTTCAGTGAGCTGTTTTGCTTAAAATAATTGATGAGGGCTGTACTGAAATAAATGTGGTTTTAGCAAAACTCAAAATATATCCAAAAACTATTTTCTGCTTGTTGGGTTTAAAATCAGTTTAATTAAATAAATTCACATTTACATCTGATAAAGGCAAGCTATAACTTGTATGTTTTGTAAAAATAAAGTAAATTCATGTCTTAGGGTTATGACAATTATATTAAAAATACAATTATGGCTAAAGTTTACCAATGTGTCTATATCCAGGTGTTGAGAAATGCTGAAAACTTTGTATGCCAAGGCCTTAAGGATACGTTCATTCCATGTCTGCTCTTTTTGACCATACTTTTTTTTCCAAGATGCAGTATAATTCCACATTTTAGCCAAAGACTCCAGTCTCATGCTATATAGGCTGTCAGTTGATTCTTTGTCTTCCTGCTTTTCTGCAGCATGCCAACACTATTTCTTGCTCTCCAGCTTTCTTTTGGAGAGCAATTTAATTGCATTTGAATGCCTGGTCCCTGGACTGCTCTGTGGAGCCAGGTAGCTGAAGATCAGGAAGCCAGTCTTTGGAGTCCAGCTGGAAGCTGCTGGAATAGACTAAACGAATAGGAGCTGTTAAAAAATACAGCAGAGGCTGATGTACACGAGCTGCAAAAGATTGTCTTCAAATTCTCCCTTCTGTAGAAGGAAGCAAGTGCAACTCTTTGCTTTCTGGAAAATCTCATGAGACGTCAGATCTAGAGAGACTTTTTTTTTAAGTTAAAAATAAAATACAGTTGCTTGTGGCATCTGAGTGCTCTTTCATACAAGACAGTATGTGGGGCTTCTTTGCAGTTTTTCTTTTGCTCCTATTGAAATCAGCAGGAAATCACAGTTGATTTGAGTGGGAACAGAATCTACACAAAGTTCAACTGGCTTTTCAGCTGAAAGCTCACAAGGATTTTATCACTGGTCAAAGCCTCCTTCCTGTCTTATGCAGACTTTTCTATCAACCACAAAAGCTGTATTTTTCCACACTATCATATGTTCACAAAAATATTAGAACTGCCATACCTAATCAAACCAGCGGTCCATCTAGGCCAGTATCCTTGGCTCCAGATGCCCCAGAGGAAGGTGCAGGAAAATTCATATTGTCATTTCCCAGGGGAAGTATCTTCCTAATCTTTGGCAGTCTTTGACCATGAGTACTCATAATCATTATACTCTTTTATCCTATCTAAGTGTTATCTATCATGTATGTTCTATTGTTTGAACTGTTCCCTACAGGTTTAGGCATAAAGGTCACAATAGGACAGAGGTCACGAGTCACAGTAGATCAAAAGCCATAGCGTGTCAAATGTTGTAATATAATTCATACTCATGTATACAGCACATATATAAAGTGATAGTTCATGCTAAGGCATTGCCTCACATTGCTCTTACAGCTATAGCTCCCCTAAGAGTGTTATAATATGCTATTGACTTTCTTGTGGATTCATCGTGCTGTGAATTATTTCTGGCCAGTGGAATGCATGGAGTTACCTTTTGGGTATTACTTAAGCAGGCGTCTTGTGATTGTGCCAGAGATCTTTTTTGCAGGAGTCAAGGTGTGTATTGTTTCCCTAGATTTTTATTATTTTTTAAAGGAAAAAAAAATAGGAAGGGGAAGAAACTGAAGATTTACACTTTGGCTTAAAGATATACTGGGTATATGAAAATAGCTCTTTTTTTCACTCCCATAAAAGAACTGATCCCATGGTCTCAGCAGGAATATGTATGTGAAGCCATATTCAGTAAACCTTAGTTGTCACAATTTTTCTATTTTCTTTTAAACTGAAGAATAGACAACTGCCACCTATAGTTTTGTCCCCATAATTCAATCTTTTTAGTTTCCTACATGTAGTTATTCACTCCCTCCCTCCTTCAGTCTTTGTTCTGTTCCTCTTGGAATAAAAAAGAGATAAGAAATAAAACAAAAAACACTGTAAATTATCATCTTCCTGAGGACACTTTACTCCTTCTAACAGTTTGACTTTTCACCTTTTGGGTGCTTAGTGGAAAAGCCATTACGTTCTTGTTGAGGAAAAAGCATTTAATGAATCACAAAATCATTCAATTATTCTTAAAAACACTTCACATCACACATCTTTTTCCAAGTAAAGTGTGCATTTTTCACATTTAAATGGTGCATAACTGCCTCGTAGAATGTGTCCCTAGAGTTAGAGACATTTTAACAGAAAGGTTCCAGGAGTATACAGAGCAGTTTGATATATATAAGCATTAAAAACCTTGCATTAAAGATGCAGAATTTCCTCTTCTCTCTTCACTGTCTTTCAACAACATTTATGCAAATCTGCCTTTCTGCTGTTGTGAATTGTCTAGCTCTGTGTGGAGCTGAGATCCACATGCTTTGCTTACTTCGGCTTGCTGCAGTGCCACACGATAAAAATGAAGAAATCGTAAAGCTAATATGGGGCAGAAAAGCATTTAGAATGTTTGGGGGTTTTGTAAATAAAATTACATTTTCTCTAGGAAGGGTAGTAAGATTTTTTTTGGAAAAGTATATTATTTACAATCGTTGAGTCCGATGCTGGTCTCTCAACAATTTTTCTCTGCTTTTTTAAGAGAAGTGCTTTCTGCAGACTGCAGTAGCTGCCATTTCCTACACAAAGTTTTCTTTTTCCCTTTGAGGGGGTTTGTTTTTTGAGATGGACTTACATTGTAAAACTTTATTTTCTGTGTTTTATGAAAACGTATGTTCTTTGCCCAACAGAATCAGGTGGCTGACTAGGTCTGCAAAACCAGCTTGAAGGTTGCACTTTTGCCAGGGCAAATGGAAGTCAGCCTGTTTATTTGAATGCTGGTATATGAGCCATACCAGCTAAGGACCTGGCCTTGAATCTGTAAACTTTCCTGCACTTTTATATCCCCGTACTTTAAACAAGTAATTTTTTCCGTAGCAATAATTTTTTCCTTTTCTTTTTTTTTTCCTTTTTAAATTTAATAGGAAAGAGTGATATTTATACAACGGCTTTGGGCTAACTTAGATATCTAACATAGGCAGAGTTTTAAGAACTAAACCTAGGTGTTTGTGCTGCCCTGCATAGCTGGCAGGGAGACAGAGGTGCCGGGGGGCTGTAGGGGAGAGGGGAACTGCTGCAATTCAAAGGACCTAAATCAGATGCCTGAAGTAGACAGTGTGAATAGCCCTCTGGATGGCTGGAATTATTAGACCACATTAGAGAGAGGAAAAAAGTGAGGCTGGCATATGGTGAGTGTCCTACATATGGTATGTTGTTTATATGTGTTTTTTCCGTTAGCATTTCTCTTTCCTTTGTTGCTCCACCTCCTCTTGCAGTCTCTCCTAACAACAAAGTTAATTCAAAAACTTCTGCGGTCGAAGGAAAGTTTTCGGACCTGCGCTGCTCTCCAAAGAATAAATACCAGGCAAAATGAGTTAGCTCTCTTTCCCATACTCTGCCTTGCTTAAACAATGCACCGTGTGTAATCTTCTATTTCCTTTCATTTCTTTGCAGCCGATAAGGTGTGCATACGTGTTAAAGTCACTTGTCATAAAATTTACCATAATTCGCCTCCCATGACTGTGTTTTATGCTCACTCAAATATCAACTTTTTTTGCAATATCTAGAAAAGATAGGTGCCAATATGATAGACACACGCTCTTCATGCTGTATTAATTCCTTTGGTCCAGTCAAATCCTGGTTTCATCCATTGTTGCTTCAGGGGGAAGCTCCCTTGTGCTGCAAAAGCAGGCTCCACCTGGTTCCGATTAAGTTTGCACTGGTTGGATCTGCCCAGTGATGGCGTAAGAAAATATGAAGCAGAGAAGCCTGCAATTGAAGCTGTAGATTCATGGCCTATAAAACTAAAAGGCTATTATGGTCATCTACTCAGTCTGCCCCCCCTGTGAAAGTGGCACCAGAACTTTTCTGAATTATTCTGTTTTGTGTGTGCGTGTGTGTGTGATTTTAACAGAAAAAAAATCATACATCTTAATTTAAGTCTTCCAGTGTGTGTCTCCAACTACATCTTCTTACCATTGGCTTCTGTTACACCTTTGTCACCAGACTGAAAACTCTAGTGTTATCAGATTTCTGTTTCTCACAGAGTTATTTATAAGCTGTGATCAAGTAGCCTTTTAAACATCCCTCTGATAACCTAAATAGATTGAGCTCCTTGCGTCTTTCATTACAAGGAATGTTTTCCACTCCTTTCATCATTCTTGTTGCTTTCCTCTGAACCTTTTCCAATTTTTCAACAACCTTTCTTGAATTGTAGACACAGTGTTTCCAGAACAGGTTGCATCTGTGCCAAGGACAGAGGTAACACAACCATGTTGTATGTTTCTCTGGTGATGTGCTCTTCGGTTGTTTCAGATTCGTGTCTACCCTCTTGTACTCACAGCTCTTGGCACTGATTATCTGCTCTCCAGGCTTTGTCAGGCTGCCTTCACTCTGTGGGCAGGGTCTTTACCTTGATAACACAGCCCTTGCTAATGCCCAGTGTCTTATGTTTCTCTGGATCAAAATTTACCATTTATTTAAATGTGGCCAGTTTCCTGAGCAATCTGAGTTCACAGTGACTTGGCTTACGCTTTATTTATTAATCCTCCAATAATTTCAAATGCAAACTTCCAAGTATATTTTTTATAACTGATAGAAGAGTCACCAATAGAAAAAAAATGATAGGGTCATGCATCTGTGGATCATCGTTAAAATAATCACCACTGATCACTTTTCCCCACTTGCTACATGCCTGAGACTGAGATTTGATTCTATTTAATAAGTACAATGATGATTTTAACATTTTTATCAAAATACTATGATTAAAAACTAAAAGACTTTCTAATATTCCTCCACATATTTAGTAATACTAAAATTACCTTTATCCTACTGGATTTATACTCCTATTAAATGATATCGAGTTAGCTTTGGCAAGATGATTATCCAGAAAATTCTATTGTCGCTGCTTAGATTAAAATGAACTAATATTCTTATTAGTTCCTTATTATTCTTTATTTTGCTTGAGATCAATGCGTGGTTGAAATGCTTACAGACATTCAGGTCATCACATTTATTCTATTTAACTATTCACAAAAATTATTGTATAGTTCTCTTGAACCTCCTTAGTTCTCCAAGATGTACTAAAAATCCTCACTAATGCAGAATTCTCTGCTAAATGTATTAAAATACCTCCACAAAAATTATTCAGGTCTACTGATTTTAAGAATGTCTAGTTTTATTAGCTGCTATTTAACATTCTCCTGTTCAACTACCGAAACAGAGCATCATACTCATCTGATATGAATGCATCATTCAATTTTTCCCCAAAATACAGAAGAAAAGCATTTGAGAAAGCTTTTATTTTTCAAATGTTCTTACAAAAAATCCCAGTAATTTCCACTTAGTAACGGAGCAAAACAATTTTTAAGGTTTTTTATGCAGAATAAAATTTTAAAATGTCTTCATATTGTCCTTATCTCTGTTTTCTCTCTGTAATATTTTACTTAAAATGCCTTGTAGTTACCAGCTTCTAATTTGTATTAATTGCTACATGTCCCCTGCACCTCTCTTTTGTTTTTGGGATTTTTTTAGTGGCTGCATTCAAATGCAATGTCATTTTATTATTTTAAGCAAAAGAGTGGAAGGTTGTTCCTCCATTGTGACTCCTTAAGACGTCTTTTACAATGCATTGAGCAGACTGAAGTTGTCAATCAAGTATTTCCTTTAATACTTTCTTCAAATAACTGTTTCACCCTCACTGTCAAATTTGTAAAAGCCAATTTTCTTATATCAACAAATATAAATATTAGACTTTAATTAGTTTTCTCACAACAAATACAATCAAGTTTTAGATGTGCACATAGGCAATTTTTTATTCTCTGTTTCCTCTGTCACTAGACTGAAGTTTAGTAGAAAATTCCTCTGGATGAAGTTAGAAAAATTGTCATTTTTGATTTATTTAATGTAGCTAGTATTTTGTTATGGACACTCTGAGGTTTCCAGTTTATGTTAATACAATTCCCTACCTCTTAAGCATTTTTCCTTACTAAGATGTTTCATGACTGGTGTGAAAGAAACCCAGACTTTAAAAATTTTTTATTTAATTTTGACAAGAATTTTTTAAATGAGGCATATAAAGTGAGATATAAAATGTCAGCCTGATTCAACTTTTTGGATCATTGCTTCAAAATAAAATGTGGTATTAAAAATATTGACACAGTTACTGAGAGGTGTGAAAGATTTAACGCACAGAAGCCGTTTGGGTTTTTTTTGTTAGGAGTGAAGTGTTAACTTGGAGTCACAGCGTTCTCTCATAGCCTCTGTTTATTTACAGTAACATATGCAGATTACTCACTTCAATGCTTTAAGCAGAAATACAAAACATACTGAAAATGCAGCTACAATTATAGCAAATTATAAAATTCTGGAAATCGGGTCTGAGGTTCCAGGCTCTTTGAAGTCAGTAGCGCTCAAACCGTTAGACTTCCAGTAGTTTTCTTCATAAAACGCTGTTCCATATTAGAATGATTTAACTTGCCACCAGTCTCATGCTAAATTTCGTTAACTGGACCATAACACCCAATTACCTCGCCCTGATTTAATCCTATTCTTAAAGAGGGTGAAGCCTATTAAAAATGGTATTTCAAAAGAATGCTTTCAGGGACTGCATCTCCTAATTCTTTCTACATGATTCCGCAGAAAACTTTTTAAAAAGAAATACTGCATTTCTATTTGTGTCACAAGTACACTAGTCTTAACGACAGACTTGAAATAAATGTCTGCAGTAGACATTTCTAATTTTAAGTATAGCTGCCTGGTAATTATCTGATTTAACTTCTTTGGCCCTTTATCTTGCCTATTTAGGTAGAAAGCTCTCCTGTTCAGTGCACAGCACCTGACACAAAAGGGCAAAGATCTCTACATAAATCCTATTAAAATGTTACTGCTAATTCAACTAGTCACCATCTAAACTTATTTGGTGAGGTTTTACATATTTTATCAGCAAGGAAACAATATATTACCTGTTCTCAGCAATTTTTTTGCCAGTACCTTATGAATGTACAATACGGACTTTTTCAGTCACAATATGCCAGTTCGGAAAGGAAACACCAAACATATTTGGAGAATAAAATCAGTATTAAATGGATTAACAATAGATTTGGCTTCAATGCAATAAATCCAGAGAGTCCCTGCAAACACAGGAACTAGCTACATTTTCTACACAGATTTATTTCCTACTATTTAATGTACATAAAACACATGAATTTAATTTGTTATTGGTATTCTTTACCATGAGCAGAGTCAAGAAAAAATCCATATACCCATGCACGAGTGTAATGTTAAAAATGAGAAAATAGCGTATTGTACCAATCAGACAGGAATTCACACCAAAAGGGTTATTAGGGTACGTTCAGGCTGATTTGGGAGAGGCCAAGGCTAACTGGGCCTGGGGGCTAATACACCCTACCACCAGTACAGCATAGTCCTTGAGGCTTTGTATCTGGGAAACTCAACTTTCTCTGCTCATGCTCTTTCTGATCAGACTTGTCTTTTTCTGGCAGCTTTTGCCATCGATAAGATTCACTGAAAACATAAAAGAGAAAATGATTGCTGGAGTTCTGCTGAACAAGCTCAGCGTTATCTTTCTTCTAGCTCTGTTTGCCCCTATGCACAATGAAAGGAAGCTGGCAGAGGTCCTGGTCCAGGAAAAGAATTAGGGGCTTTATCATCAGACAATAAGTTGGGCAAATTGCAGACCACAAACTACTTCTCTTCAGAGTACCCCTGAAGGGCTCGTGGCTGAGCTCGGTGCCTCAGAGCTAAAAGGAGGAAGTACAGGGAGGCTATAAAGATCAGTAGCCAGACAATGAGGGATGATTGTGCAATGTCTACTGTTGAGCACTGGGCGAAGAACACATGAAAAAGTCTAAAATTCTTGAGCCTTGAAGTCCTGGTAATTTTAATTAGTTTCAAAAGCTGAAAAAACTCATCATACTTTTCATTCCAAGATTTTTGTCTTTTCACATAATAGTACCCCAAGGGGTTCACATGGACTATCAAAGATATATAATTAAGCTGTTAACCAAGAAGAGGACTATTTGTTTAATAGTGCTTCCATTCAATTGGAATCAATGAAAGAGGATTTTAAAGCCAGGGAGCTAAAAATCAAAAAGACTTGCATGCCCAGTGAAATAAAGCCTTTCTGCCCCTTCTTATCATACCATCCTTCCTCAGATTCTGATACAAAGTGTACAGAGGAGAGATTTTAACACTATATCCTGTAAAATTAAAAATCACAAAGCAGGACTTCAACAGAGTGACTGAATTACTTTGAGCTTTTGAGATGATTTTGGAAACTTGGAAAGAGTCCAGATTTTTTGCTAAATCTTTGTTTTCAATCCAAAATAATCTGGAAATAATACCTGTGACATGAATGATATTAATGTGTACCTGTAAAAAGTACATAAACTGGTGGAAATACATCTGCTTAGTCTTCTCAAATATCGACATGAACTTCATCTTAATATGATCACCTCACACAAATCCTCTCAAACATTCGAGTGTTATTTAAAGGTATTTTTTTCTTGTTATAAATTGACGTGCACACAGAGAGATCTGAAAAATATTGAGCAGAACTCAAACCCACCAAAAATCTTTATGGATAAACTATTCCCCTGGTAATCCCTCAGTCTATAAACACCTCAATAAGACATCTAGAGAAAATAGTTTGAAATTCTTATAGATTCAGTTCCTCTGAAGATGCTGCAAAGCCGGTCTACTAACATTAGTTAACTAGTTACATAAGGAACCCGGGAGTCATAAGCGCTGCTCAATTTGCTGAAATGAGAGGCTTTCTTCTTTTCCCTGCCTCTAGCTTGAGGATCAAATTTTCCATACAAATTGGCATGGTGTGGTAGATTTTCCCTCTGCTATTCCATATCCTTGATATTCTCTGCGTGGGGAACTGCCACTAATGCCAAAGGGATGCTTGGCTGGTTGTGCTCTCCCGATAGCTACTTCAGAAATGCTGTTGGATTACACAGCAAGGGACAGCAGCGCTCCGGTCGTGATCCATCAGGCGGATCTGAGAGGAGCCGTTTGCCCTGAGAGAGGATAGACTTTCGAGACATATGGTGCTATAATGGGGGGGTGGGGATTTTTCAATTCCAGTCCACCCATTCCGGATGAGAGAGACTGAGCTAATACCCTCGTGTATGGTGCACTGCATCTAGCTACGGAAGTAGCGTTAGGGTGGAATTTATGGACTCTCTAAATTGTTTGCCAGGAAATGTTTACTAGCTATGCACAATAAACGACTGTGAAAGCCTATTCCTGTGTTTAATACGATACGGTTTTTTCCTTATATTTGGGTCGTACTATTATGATACCAATAAAGGAAACTTAAAAAAAAAAAAGCAGAAAAGAAAACAAACGAGAAATGTATGTTCATATTTATGGAACTTCATTTGGGAAAGTCTGATTGACTACAAATTGTACCGTATAAACTTATTGCCAGGACCTCTGGATACATGCCATGCCTTCCATATTAGAAGTTAAATATATGACTTATTTTTAGATCCAAATATTCTCATCATCAAGGTAAGGTATGTTTTTAAAAAAGCCTCATTGCCACAGCTGCAGAGTGTCATATGTAATGAAATTAGTGTACATGTATAAGAGAAGTCTACCTACCAACTTACCAAAATGGATACATAGCTTCACAATCTAGAAATTAAACAGGCAGTTTTGGATCACAGGAATCTTGGAATTTGTTCTGGGATGTGACTCTATCTTCCATGTAGCTCACTTTTGTACTAAGGACTACTGCACAGTTTTATAGGGTGTGTTAGATTAGATACATTCCCAAACATTTTTCTCTGCTAGGAAGCAAAGTCAGAACTTTCTCTGGTAATCTGTACAAAGAGTTTTTTCTGCTCCATCATTTGATTTAATGTGAGGCTTCTATTTTAATACAATGCATCTGAGAACTCTCCCTGTTAATAAAAGACAGTGGGTACTAACCTAATTTGTTTTAATTGTACAGTAAGGGTTTGAGCCTGGAGGTAAGCTTGCACTTTTGCACAGCTGAATAGCATCTTTCAGCATACACATATGTGTATTTATACATCCAGCATGCTGTTCATGATGGGATTTTCAATTTTAGTACCTTTGTAACAACACAGTTTTGCAGTTTCTACTTGTATTTTCTGCACACAAGAGTAACTACAATAGACAGACATACCTTCCCCCGTGCTTGCTATGAATATAACAAAGGAGATTAGCTGATAAAAATAAAGAAAGAACAGATAAAATTAGACATCTCAACTTCCATAGCAGATCATTTAACAGTTTTAGTGCAATAAAAAAATGAAAATGCATTTGTAAAATATTTTCTCCACCAGGCTTGTTTCAAAATACAATTTTCAGTAGTGTTGGTTGTTTAAATAATTTTTTGTAATTACAAGGCATAGTATCTAAGTTTCCCTGCACTTTTTAAAATTGCTATTACAGTCTAACAAAGAAATTGATCCTGTGAGGTCATTGGGGAAAAGAAAAGCACTTCCTCAAAGTCAAGTATGAAGTCAGTTTTGTAGTAAAACAGTTAAATGGTGAGTTGTTTCTTTAAAATGTTTTCAGAGTCTTTACCAAGCTGATCACAATAGTAAAAGTATATGAGGAATACATTATCTCTGATACTAGTAGGTGTAAAAATGCAGTAATAATAAAGAGGCACGTCAAGTAGTCTTAGTAATAGCAAAACGTGTTTCTACAAATGGGAATGTGTAGATTTGGATGCACTAAGAACACGTGATTCATACTGTGGGGTATTAGTTTTGATTCAAACTTTATTGTTTCAAGCAAAATAGGTTTATGTAAGAGGGGTTTTTTTCTTTTATATAATAAATACCTATCTCAGCTTAAACCTATTGCCCACAGTTAGTGAGACAAAAGAAGCAAACTGCTTCAAAGGCAGCTTACCTGGACAGTGTCTGTTTTATTAGTTTTAATCGGAGTTGCATTGGGTATGGAGAAGGAAAAGGCACGACTTTCAGCATAACACTGCCAAGAAGCTGACATGTCTCGTGCCTTTCTCTTCCATTAGAGACATGCTATGCCTCCAGATGCTGCAGTCTGGATTTAGGGGCACATACCGCTCTTGCACAAGTAAGAGTTGCATATGTTATGAGTTAATTTCGTTTTGTTGTGTTCTTTTGCACATGGCTTTTTTTTGAAACAGTGAAATGGAAAATATTTTTAGTTTACCATCTTGTATTGAAATATACTTGGATTATTAAATAAAATCTAAATCCCTAAGTGATACGTTCTACAGCTCAAATGTACAGATGCTTAAAGTTCATGGACAAATTACCTATGAGGGAATTACACAAATCCAGACTGTCCCCACGTGCTGTACATTGCATGTGTCTCAGTCAGCTGAAAAGTGTGCCAAATAATACACCTCTTTTTACAGCTGACCTTCACTAAGCCCACAGCGCTAGACATTTTTCATTTGAAAAAAAAAAGGATGCAAATAAATGGACTTCACACTTTTATTATGGGCATCTAATTTAAATGAAATATATGAAAATGCATCAAAGAAGAGAGGAAGTGATTCAGTGCACCGGAGTCCAATATGTAGACTTAGTTGATGTGAAAATGCGTCAGTCTCTTACTGGAATCCTTTATTGAACCCAACCTGAGATCTATCATATTGTATCAAAGGACATGAGAGTGGGATGCTTAATAAAGCATGACAAGTACAAATATCTTGGAAACGTTTATTTCAACAAGTATTATCATATATTCACAGCTCATCAGTAGAGCTGCATTCTGTTTTGGGGAAATAAAAAATTAGCTTATGCAAACACGGCTTTGGAAGGTGTAATTCTCAAGGTATGTCACTCGGATGCTTCTTCATGACATTTAAGAACTTAGGGATGTTTTTTTAGTGTCACTGATGCCTTACAATAGTGTCATGAATCTTTGAGGCTTTATCTGCAAGTTAAGGACTTCTTCGCATATTTAGGGAAATCGAGCTTTTTTTTTTTTTTTTAATAGTTCTTCTCATTCTTTCACAAGACAAAATATCTGCATATAAAAACACCCTAAGTTTAGTCTAAAATAATAATTCCAAACAAATGTTATTTTGTATTTAATTTCTCCTATCAAGTATCTGTTGTTAGCATTATCTGATACTAGATTTTGGGATGCATGATGCATTAGCAATTTTTAGGTCTTTGTTTCCTACACCTATTGTTAATTTATGCTGCAATTCTGAAAATGTTTCTAGTCAAGCAAATCACTGCAAAGACAAATAGGACTCTGTAAAAAACACAGGATTACTCCCATGTGAAACTGGCAAAATGAACGGACCCTGAGCTCTGTGGGGCAGTCAATATCTTTCTGTTCTGAATACTAGCTAGTTAGGGGTTTCTGCTCCAAGTCGAGAGCTCATCACACTATAAATCATAGCAAACACACCTGCAAAGTAAATAACATAATCCCAGCAGCTATTAAAACCTAGAGATTCTGTAATTATTTATTCTGGCTGCATAGATACATGCCCATGTGTCTTTTTCTCCCTGCAGAGCAAAGAAAATTAGGAACTACTACAAACACACACTGTAGTAGTATTATACTCATTAACGTGTAAAAGAGATGACAAAAATTAGTGACACTTATCACTCTCCCAATGATGGAAGCAGAATTATGAAATATGCCCCCTGCTGCTGGTCCTGCAAGGGCTTGGAAATGTCAGCCAGGAGACAATAAACATTTCACATAGTGGCATGGTTTTGTCTCTGTTTCGCTCTTGTTACTGTAAGCATACTGTGTATTTACCCAGCTAATGGATGTAAGTCATAGCTTCAATCTTCTGATGCACAAAGTTTTCAATTTTCTCCTATTTTTTATTCTGGGTGACTCAGGCTTGAAGTATAATCAGCACAATATTAATTTTGCAGCACAGTTAGAAGCCAGCTTTGTTAAATATACAGAATTATAAAAATGCCCTCCACCTTTCTTCCGTGCACAACAATGTCTATATTTTCAATGGGGACTCCAGTGAAATATCTTTTAAACACGTACACAGATCAAAATCCACAATGTGAATTGTATCAAATACTAAAATGATTAAAGTGTAAAATAAAAGCTTTTTTTCCCCCTCTGTGATTAGTATTTTTATGAGGAAAATGGACTGAGAGTAGCGTGTAATTGTCAAGATCTGGAGACAACAAAATAGAAAACATATTTTTCAGGCATTATTGACTTGCCTGCATATGCATATTTTGAGTGTATTTCTAAATACAAATGAAAGCTATGTATTATTAAAGTGCCCTACAACAGTAGTCATAGCTGTTTCCTAGTTCAAGTATTCTTAAGTAGAGCTAATACTAGAAAGAATAAAAAAATGTTAAATTGCAATGCAACATGAAGATTGGGAAACAAATAGTATTGTGCAAGAGGGTTCAATTTGCAAATAAATAATTTCTTTAAAACAAACACACCCCAAAGCTTTGAATATGACTTCTGGGACTTTTGGGTATCTAATGTGAAATGCAAGTTTCCCATAGCATGTGAAATGCATAGTTTCCCGAATTCTAGAAGTATTCCTGAAACATCATAGTTCAGGTGTGAAGCCTCAAGTGCACTCAGAATTTTAGTATTTCATCAGTTTATTTAAATTAAATAGGAAGCATAAGATATTTTACTGGTTACAGTGGGCTGGCAATTCAAATAACTTTTAATGATGTAATGCAAACTTGTAAATCATTTTCAGTGAGGGCCTCATGGCTCCGCACAACTTTTCTGTAATATACTAAATTGCTGGCATAACTTTAAAATTTGTAATGCTTGGAGATCATGAAAATAAGAACAGAAGCCATATGTATGTGGGAGAAGTAGCTGAAAATATGAATTCAGGCTTGAAAGTTTTTACAGATCTGTAGTTGTCTTTAAAGTAAATATTGTGTCTGATAAGTGTTAAACCGTGGCACATGTAAGCGCTATAGAGAGTGAAATGGAAGTACACCACAGAAATGCAATGTTGAAATTACGAGGTACATATTGCGGTAGTGCAATTTCTCAGAAAAAAAAAGTTTTTATGGCCAAGTATTGTAAAGATACTGGTACGCCATAGGTTTAGAATGGTAAATGTGATTATTGTCAATTTTAACTAGTCAGGGATTCAGTATTTTTGACTAGTCAGTGAACAATTATTCATTTTCTGTGCTAGGATTTTCAGCTAAGGCATTCAAGCATCTCTGAAATGGTGCATAATCCCCAGGCTTTATTACTGCTTATATCTGTGGGTTTATATTGCAGCACAGGTACCAAGAGAAACGAATTATATTGCTTCAGTGGGAGTTAAACTGGCAAAAATTTGGGAAAAAAGAAAAGGCTGAAAATAAATATACATCTGTTGTGAATCTGGATTGACTCTAAGGTTAAATGATGCCTGCATTGACCAAATTGCCATGGAAAAATACGAACTGATCATAATTACAGTAGAATAAAACTTTGTCCTCTTGTTTGGTAGGCTCTTGAGTACAATAAAAACTTTGGCTGAAAGAAACTGAATTCATATTTGTAAGCTTTCCCTTCGACAGTAAGGAAAATATTCTTAAATGGTGCAAATTGCCACCCTTTCGCTGACTTCAGCAAAGCTATGACAATTTACATCACTCGATGGTGGTCCCCGAGTATGACTTATCGATCTGATTTTACTGAAATACGCATATTGCAAATATGCAAACCACACACCAGAAAGAACTGACAAGAATCCTACTTACATTCTGATAAATATTCAGGAAGGTGGTTCTTTCAGTCTCCAACGTAAAAAATCAGAAACACTACAAAAGTCCTGAAGAGGAGGAATTGTGCACTGGTTCGTTCAGGTCAATTTTACGTGATCTCCTTCCCCATAAATGGTACGTTAAAAAACCAAAAACGACCCACCAGCAAAACCAAGAAACACAAAGTGAATGCAAATAGTAGCCCATACATGAAAATATAAAGGATGTTCCAAACTGTGTTGGCTCCAGATGTTTTTATGAGTTAAACAGTTTACTGTTTTCACATATTTAAAACATTCTATTTTTTTCACTTGATGTTTATAAGCTTTGGGCAAACTAGCTGGCATTGATTTAAGTTATGCTTTTGTACCATATGTAGGTTAAACACACATTCTGAAAAGGTACAATGCAAACAAGAATTCAATCATTAATATTGAGAGGCAGCAACTGCTTACAATTTTCCCAGTAATTATTCTGCTATTACTGAGAAGCTTTGCGCTGAAGCTATAACTAAAAAGTTGTTTTTTTTTTTACAAAGGATGCTATCATATAGCCATAGGTATCTGGTAATT